>JAVKLA010000093.1:35066515-35146503 GCA_034782735.1 Sagittarius serpentarius | reverse complement strand
AAGCTTCTAGCAACTTTTAAAGAAGCCGCCCCTGTGGCCCCCCCACTACCAAAACCTTGCCACGTAAACCCATTACAGTTGTTTTCTCTCTTGAAACTCACCTGTCTGTGGAAAGCCAACAGAAGTCTATGTGTGGTTTAAATGTCCCTTAAGCCTTGCAATAGCACTAGTGAGACTTAAGCAGAGCATAAAAATCATACACCGGCTGGCTGCACAAAGCTGTCTCTGTCTCAAGAACCGCAGTACAGTTTCAGAGAGAAAAATGGTTGGAGAAGTGCGGAAGTGGTGGATGTTCATCAAGTGCAAAGCTGTACCTTTTCTGCTCTACCCAGAAAAATCTGTGAGACAATAAAGTGTCATTTCTTTCTCACCTGTGTGATCCAGGTTTTTCAGACTTCCTACTGACTTCACTACTGATAACTTCAGGGGGATTCCAGTTTGCGACTGTGACTTGCCATTTGCGCAAACACCCGGTGTGTAATATTTCTCCTTTCTGAAATTTAGTGACTTTCTCATGGTCTGCCTTACTGCTTACTCACATTTGTGATCCCTTTGCTAAATATTTTCAGCCAATCCAAGGAAAATTAGTGGGTTATATTAGCACAATTGTGAGTATTTTAAAAGCTGCAATGTTTCCTGTATGCAAATGTATGTGTTGGAAAAATTAACAATGCAGATAATGCGATATATCCTTATAAAGGCACCATAATTATCCAAAATCATATATAAGGTCCCAGTCGTGGCTTTTGAATGAGTATCAGTAACACAGCAGATCCATAGCTGCTGTATGACTTCTCTGCAATGAAGGAAGAACTCTCTCCTTCTTTTTGTAGGCATAAAAATATCCATTTCCGTGTGCAAGGCAGAAAAGCTCACTGCATTAAGGGCAGAATAGCTTCACCGAAACCCAGTCTCCTGGGTTCACAGGAAGGGCTGCGCACCCATGTTAAGGGCAGAATTTGGCCACTCTTTATATACACAATTCAATATAAATACAAAAGCACTGCTTTCTCTTCCCTTGATTGTTCTAGTGAGACAAAAAAAATCATCAGAAGGTGAATCACTCTTGCAGCTGATACTTGCCAAGACATGAAAAAATGGGGATGGCCTGTGAAATAAGAGGCAATGGGAATAAGAGTGAAAACAAAGGAATTGTTCAAAAATGCTATAAGAGGCAATGGGAATAAGAGTGAAAACAAAGGAATTGTTCAAAAATGCTAGATGCTGTGGCATGGTAATTGAAAATAATTGCCAAAACCTATGAATGTTGCATCTGGATTGCTGTCTGCCCTTGTGTGGAAATTCTTATATGTGTTTAAAGTGTCTTGCTGGAAATTACTGAAGATAAAATTAAAACACTTGTAATGTAAAATATTACATGCCTTCTCATAGGATTGAGACATACCACTCAAGAGGATTAGCTTATAAAAAGTCAGATAATCCTCACTGGTGGGATAAATATAACTTACAGAAATTCCTGAAGTATGCTCTCCAGAAGTATTTCACTAAAATTAATTTAGCAACAAAATTAGAATTCCTTTAGACATATTTTTCAAAAGTTGTTAAAGATCCATCCAAGTCATACAAAGCATTATTTTCTAATGTACCTAAACTTCTGTTCTCCCTCAACAACATGAAGTACCTGCTTGCAATTCTGCTCATCCCAGCAGTGATGAGAGGGGTGAACAAATAAGATTTTGTGCTAGAAGTCTTCTTGTGAATTATTCCGTGGATAGAAGAGCGAGGTAAATATACATATTTCTTGTTTTGTGTGGAAGCACGAGAGTGCAGCATGTGGGAAATGGGGTTTGGCTGCAGTTTGCAGTGTGCTCGCTCTCTCTGGGATGTCCCAGTGGTGCACGGATCAGAGATTCTCAGCTGGAGAAAGAGTGAGGATTCCTGCCTAGGACTGACAGCTTCTCACCTGTTCTCTATTAAGGTTAAGTGAGTAGGCAGGCTGATTAGTTTAAAATTGAAGAAGCCCAAAAAGCTGAATAATTTAACAGGAAAACATCTGGGGAACCTATGAGGGAGGGAGGGAAATGCTTTTACTTTCCTTAAAAGCAGTCCTACGAAGAAGTGATGATAACAGTTACTGAGGGAGCAGTGAAGGTGAACCCCAAGAGCAGAGACCACAAAAGGACTGGACACAGCAGCTAGGTGACTTACTGCCTTGGGGTGGGTAAGAGTAGGAAAAACAATTTCAGCATGAGTGTCACTTGATGGGACTCATTAAAGAGTAGATCTCTGGAGCAGTGGAGATACAAGAAACTGCTGGAGTTCAGGTGAGCATTCAAAGGTACAGTGGAGAGGGAAGCATGTAAGCCACAATTTAAGAAGAAAGAAAAATTGGCTACTGATTAAGGGATATATTCAGAATCAGGGTTTCTTTACTAAAAAGAGGAAAGAGAAATGGACAGGAACAAAAGCAGGAGTAATGGAACAGTGGTGCAGGACAGGAAAAAGGAAGAAAGGTAAGCCCAGAGCCTAGAACTGGAAGAATGCTGAGGTGAGATAAGGCAACTGTGAGAGATAATACAAGAAAGGGTCATTTTGTTGAAATAAGGGAAAAAAGATGGGAAAGACCAAGGGGAAAAACAGGATGTATTAAAAAAATGGCTCAAATTCAGTCCTTTGACTAAAGTCTTCGGTCATTTTATGTCTTTAGAGGTCAATCGCAGAAAGATGATCCAACCTGAGTACCTGCCTTGGAGTACTGGTCTTCAAGAAATAACTGTAATGTTGGCTTACCAGTACCAGGAACAAAAAGAAATGGATGAACTTGAGAAGCTGGAGCAGTTTGTAGAATGAAATAAAATGCAGTCAGAATAGCAAACTGTAGTGAAACACAAATCGTAACTTGAAAACAGGAGCCAAAGGGATAGGGCTGTTCAGAAGAGAACAACAAAGATGAATGTGCTTGAGTTGTGACGCACAACAATGATGTGAGAGAGTGCAAAGAAATCGGGAGAAATACCGTGAATAGAATTGTACTGGGTTCAAATGACTTTCCTGAACAATAGTAGAAATTTTATATTGGCAATATACTGGAGGTCAACTCTAAATCTCATCTTCATATTGGAGTATGGAGAAAATTCTGTATCATACTGAAAATATGTATGCTATCAGAAGTGGCCGCTGTGAGAACAGTTATCTACCTGAATACACATGGAAGTAAAAAATGCTCCTAATTATGATACAGCCTGATTGTTCCCTCCTCATGGGGTCAATGAAAACAAACAAGTGACTTGATTTTACAGATGTTTTTGATAGGTGGAGAGAATTCTGAACAGATTTTGTAAGATGTTCATAGGAAAAAAATCCAAATTCAGTTATGAGTTTTTGTAGCTTCAATTCAATAGTAAGATAAAACTAAGTAACTAAACTTTTCCATTTAAAAAATGCCATCTTCAACATTTCTGCTTAATAAAGAGAACAGAATTGCGGAGCTGAGATGACTTGAATCCAGTGAAACCTTGAGTTTGTTTAAATAAAAAAATGTCTGGAATGTGTATTTTTAAGTCAAGCAAGAAAATGTTACAAGGAAGTGCTCTGGATTTACCTGGCTGGATGATGCGTAGTCTAGAAAATATGATTTATATCAACCAATTAAAAAAATCATATTACTTAATTTATCCAAAGGAGAATTAAAAGGCAATTTATGAAATGCCTGCATGTGGGGAAAAACCTGCTCTTGAAAACGAGTATTTTAGCAGAAAAAGGCACAATGACATCTACTGCTTAGAACACGATGCTGGACAAATTCATGCGAGAATGACTGTGAAACGTGTTAAGCAATGAAGAAAATAACTAATACGAACAAGTGTACTTACACACAAAATTCTTGTTTAGATGTATTATCAACCAAATCTTTATTTTTCCATTAAGCAGGGATACAGGCATTCCTAATTCATTATTTACAAACTTCCTGGTCTTAAAATATACTTTATAACATAGCTTGAAATTGTAACATACACAAAATAATCTTTTTCTTTTTTTAAACATGCTCACAAATATTTTGGTAGAAATTATTTTCTTTTGTGTGTCCTGAGAAATTGACTTTTTATAACAGTGGGGTAGGAATGGTTTAAACGAGGACAGAGCAACAGGGTGGATGTGAGGCTGTGACTGCACTAAACCCATGTGTTAAGGTTAAGCACTATTATTTTCTATGACACCAATGTTTGCAGCATGTTTATCACGGACATTCATATTCATTTATTTCTATCCCACAGCCCAGATTCCTCAGCTGTCAATTTAATACAGGTATTCCAAACAATGGCATTTATAATGACTCCCAACAGTCCCATACAATTATTTTATGATTTGTCTGTTCACTTACATCATGACAACATTGCCTTTGTGGAGAGTCAGTGGGTTGAAGGAAATGTCCTGTGCAGTGTAGAATAATTTCATATAAGCAATGGATTCATGTTTACTTCCCCTAGCTATAATGGCCCTCTTCTAAGTCAGTAAAAAGCTCTCTGTCTCTTTTTAGGCAAACCTCCTCCCTAAGCTGAGGAGCGAATCCCACAACTGAGTAAATATTTTATTTTCATATATCACCACTAGCACTGTAATACAAACTTTTCAAGGTAAATAGCTTCAGAAATTGCAATTGTGATACCCGAATGGCATGCCTATCCTTTGAAGTCAGACGTTGCAGCGCGGAATCAAAAGTAAATAGAGAAACCTAAAGTGCTTTGGGTTTTTCTAGTTACTGTAATTTTGGTTTGACAGCCCTGGGTAAGCAGAAACCGGAGATGACAAGAGGCAGCCCTTCCCATGGCACACAGCTAATAATGTGCTACAGCCTTACCAGAGATGCTAGCCTCACAAGTGGTAGTGTCACTTACTTGCTTATGAATAGTTAGATTTTGTGAAGTAGATGTTTGCCTGTGAGGAGCAGAACAGAGATTCACCCAGCAGTCATCTGAGCTGAAAGACCCTCAGATTAAATTAAACCCAGAACAAAAGGTAATCCTGTGTTTAGTTGAAAAGAACAACAGTTTCTTCCTTTTGGAATCTTAGATATGGTGTTTAAATGCGTAAGTCTGATGCAGAGTATTGTGGTATTAGTCGCAAATCCACTTTTGGAACTTGGATAAATGACCTAATTTTCAGAGAGGTTGGCATACCTAATTTTGATAACCCTTTTTTGCAATTTTTTCCCCTGTAAGTCCAGCCCACGTCAATGGGTAAAACAACAGTAGCTGGCTGAAGACCTCGCAGCATTTGGAAAAGCCACGCTGTAGCTCGGGGAGATCTGCCTTTGCGCGGTGGATGGGAAAGCAGAGCGGGTGGCACGTGGCAGCAGCGGGACGTCCAAGCCCTGCCCCGTGCAATGCCAGCCTGTGCTCCGGCAGGCACGCGGTGATTCAGAAGTGCCAGTGCTTTGGGTGCCTGGTGAAATGGGTTTTGAAGGAGGTGGGTTTTTAAAAGAGAAGGCAGGGTAAGTGATGCCCTGCCGGCTTACGGGAAGCTACGTGGTATTGCAACACCGTAAGAGCAGAATCAGCCTGATTCTCAGAGACGCACTGCAGTTAATGAAACAGAAAAACACCCCAGTATGCGATGACTAAACCTTTAATTACCTCTCTGAACGATGGAGAGAGGCTAAAATCTGATAAACATATTTAATTGCTGGCAATTACCGGAAAAAAAAAAAAAAGAAGAAAGAAAATCTTTTTGAAACACACCAGGTATTTTGCAATATCATTTCAACACTGTAATGACAACTACGTTACTCTTAGGAAGTGGGTGACATGAAATTTCTTCCATTAATTTTAGTGGAGCAGGATTAGGCCCAATGTTGCAAGGAAGGGACACCTTCAGCTAAAACATGGTGTGGCATTGGTGAAAGTCTCATGCTTGGAGGTGTTTACTTCATCCACCTCTTTGGGAAGGGACAACTCTCTTCGTAAGAGTTGCTGTTCTTTGGAAATGATCGTGAGCTACGCCATGGACTTGTGGCTTATATTTACGGATAAAAGCAGTCCCCTTCACTTCAGTAGGATTTCTTGTAGGTGAGTAAATAGCCGTGGCTGTCATATTGCTCCCAAAACTCTACAGTCCTCTGTTCATCTCTAGTTAATTTCTTAGGAGAAAATTCATGAAAGCTTGTTACAAAATAGTCTTTATAAATTATTGGCAAAACTTGAAAGAGGGATAAGGTTTTCACTGATTTCTGTGTTCAGTGAGAGTAATAGTAATCAAAAGGTGGCGTTTCCTGTGGAATTGGCAAAAGCAGAAAAAAATAATCCCCCAGCTGACTGAATATGTGCTGCCGAGCCATTGGTTCAATGTCCCTAAAGTCTGATTGATAATGCAACCTACAAGATCTCATAGTATGCCATCTAAAGTGCGTCTAATCTTACTGAAACCAGATACAATGGATTTAGAACATGGCTGAAAAGTTCAGGGATTACTCGGGACAGGGAATGAAGCATCGGCTAGTGCTGTGACTTTGGGCTGTACTTGAGAGGAGAGGTTTGTTAGGCACTCAAGTCATTCCATGCCTGATTAAGTGAAAAATAAATTTTGTAACAGACACGTAACCAGCCTGTCTTAGGTGTTTTCCATATCCCCATGCTCAAGCATCATCTGAGAACCTCATCATCTTCTATATATTTAGTATTTCAATGAAGTGGGAAAGCACTGTTATCTCCAGATGAGGTTGGAGGAAAAGGTTCTCAAATGATGGATTTACAGATGGGGAGGAAAGGCACAGAGAGACTGAGTAATATACTGAAATCTGGGGCAGAGGAAAGAAGTGAATCCAGGTGTTCCCGCTCTCTCACCCGTCCCTCCTCTTGCAACTGTCATTCAACTGGGAGTTGGAATTCATCCTGCCGCAGAGACAGCACCAAGCGCCTGCAACCCTTGAGCACTTTGGGAATTCAGAATCTGATGGCTCTGGCACTGCTTCCTTCCCCTAGATCAAACCCACCTTCAGCAAAAATGTGACATGCAGCCACAGCAAGGGAAGACTTTTGCAGATACCTTGTCAGATGAAGGCTGGCATTTACAAAGGCATAAGACCCTGCTCCAAGATGCAATTAGTTGAAGCATCCTAGCTGAATCTAGGTGGGTCATCTGGTCTGTAAAGGCCTTCCCCTGGTTGTCAGGTCTTTAATAAATAGCAGGATGCTAGTGGCTGGGTACAATTACAGGGAGAGCGGTATTGAAAGCTTGAGTAGGAGAGACTGCGGTTTGTCAGGTGTTACACTGGAGGGTCTGCAAAGTCCTTGGCAAACAGAGGAAAGGGGATGTGGTTGATGAGGTGAATTTGGTTTATGTATTTTGTTCTAGGAAGAAATAAAGCCGGAGGCCTGAAGAGAAAGGGGCTGAAACCCCGCAGCTAGAGCGCATTGCCGCGTGTGTGTCTGCGCTGTCTGCAGGGCTGCACCTGTTTGGAGGGAGCTCCCAGCGATCCGCAGGCGAGGGGAAAAGCAGGCTGTGGCTGTGGGAAGAATTGACCGGGGCTGCAGTGGGACATTTAACATGAGGCTGTTACCTTTTACTGTGATATGTAAGCTATTTACCATGTTATACGTTAGGATGTGATGCTGATAAAATGTCCGTGTTTGCTTGTGCTTTCATAAGCGAGAAAAAGACTTTGCTAAATTTTGCACAATGAACCATTACTCCAAGCTCAGTGTCTCTGACCTCCACTAATGAGATGACAATCTGCATGCGCCATCTCACTTTTAATTAAAACCCCACTCATTAGGAAACCAAAAACTTGTCTAGTGAGAGGAGTTTAGTGCAGTATCTCGAGGTCTCTTTGCATCTGTTCCTTGGCATGCCACGTACAGAAGGCTTTTACGTGGTGCGAAGAACAAGTGCTGTGTAAAACAGTGGGCTTCAGGTTTGCTGTGACAGTCTGGGCCTTGGCAAAGGCACAACTGTTCATCCATACCTTAAGTATACAAATCTGGGCAATGGAAGCATGAAAACTATGTCTCACCTGAGGACTCCCTCGTAACTGCCATGCACTGTGTTAAAACTGCTCAGTCTTGAAACCTTGCTGCTGCATTTCTTAGACTGGGTGGCTACTCCATGTGTGTCTCATCTCTAGGCAGTGAAGACAAATGATTTTGTCCACTGCACATCTGGATTTGGCTGTTGATGTAGCAGGAAGAGCTGTGAGCTTGGACTGGTGGGCTTTTCACCCCCGCTTATGTTTCCATCCGGGAAGCCTGTGCACCCCACAAAGCAAAGCTGTGCTTCTTCCCTCCAGCAATGAGAAACACGGAAACGAACACCGAGACTCTCATTCCTCCTTCTTTAGGAGGGTTCCCATCTGTTTGTTTGTTTTTTACAGAAACCGATTTTGTGGGGTAGCTGAGTGCCTGTGTCACTTTATGGTCTTATTGGAAACATCAGCTGACAGTCAGCCTGCTGCTGCCCTTCCTTTGACACGGCATGGGTGCTGTTCCTTTATTCTGGGGCTACCCTTAATGTGCCTGTTTAGTCGATGGGGTGTTTGCCATTGACTTTGATAAGAGAGGCACCATCGTTCCTTCTTGTCCATCACATACGTACATGTATTATGCAACTGTCTCAGCTCCAAGCTCATAAGAGAAGTGACAAAAAGTAACTTCAAAATGAAGGATGATTTAAAAAAAATACAAACAAAATTACATTTGATTTTGATTTTCTACTAGTTGCTACTGATTACTTCTAGAGTCTTTCTTACTATGCACAACATTTACCTGACACCACTGTGCCACACACTATACCAAAACCTGTGCAATACAAATATCAAGTGTCAGTAAACTCTATAGCCATGAGACATTTTTATTTCCCTGCATGTTGTGGAAGGTCTTGTATTTCTTTTAGAACCATAATGGAAAGAACAGATTCACAGCTTTGGAATTCATTCTTTCTTGGTCTGAAACTGCCTGAATTTCATGACATTCAGACATGTAGAAAGTTCACCTTTTCTCCCCCAGGCATTTGAGAATGATGAATAACTGTGGTGGTGGTGGGGAAATCACTTTTTACTGTTATTATTATTATCTGTCTTACCAGTAATGGTTTATATTAAATTCTGCTGCTTTTCTTAAGTTATTACTTGAGATTAGGGCTGTGAGAGAAAAAAAAAAGTCTGAAAATATGGTTTAGATAGAACCAAAAGCATTTAAATGAAAACCAAGTATTACTAATGCTGGTCAAAGAAAACTTTTTTCCTAGCTAGTAACAAATCAGTTTCCTTCCATGATAGGCACGTGCAATGAAAGTAAAGCAATGCAAACAAAAGGGCTAGACTTAAGCGCCTTTCCCAAAACGATGCAGCAGTAATGTCTCCCTCCATTGAAACAGTCCAGCTCACCAAGCACACATCCAGACACAGGTGATTTCAACCTGCAGCCTCAGGTCACAAGGAAAATGAACTTATATGGATGGTAGGGTGTCTGGGAGTCTTTACAATCTTCTGTTCATGTTCATTTTTTCCCCTCAAAAATGATTTGAAAAGATTGTGACTAATTTTAGACTGATTGGTAGAGTATTCCCTAGTAAATACACTATTTATAGGAAAAAAAATCAAATTTTTAGGGTGGATCATTTTTTAAATAGAGAGAAGACTGCATCCATATGGTTAGATGTTGCCACTAGGTTTCATATAAACCAAATTAAAATGTACAGCTGTGTTGAGAAGTTATTATTAATACTGCAGTAACAGTTAAGAAGCCCCAGTTATAGACAGAAGCCCATTATACTCAGCATGGTGTAAATATAGACCAAAGACTCAATTCCTGCCCTTAGTCACTTCTAGTCTAAGACAAGAAATAGTAGTAGCAGATATAGTACCACAATAGTGGTAGTTGTACCAGACAGACAGGGAAGCACAAGAAAATAATTAGGTAAGAGTAGCCAGAATAAAAAAAGTCACTGTATTTACCATCAGGTGTTATCCTGTGGCTGTCCCAGGAAAGGAGAGGTTTCTAGAGGCATTTGAGAGAGAACAATGAGGCGGGTTTGGTGATATTTATGGAGCTTCTTCCATGCATGAAGGCTGGGATGAGAGAAAGGGCAGAAGTGCTCATCGATGAACGTAACAAACGGGTGATGATGGCAGGCATCACTGGCTGATCAGTGGAGAGAGCTGACATGTTGATAGCATAGAAAAAATGATAGCTGGAGTGTGGGTAGGTCACGAAGGGCCTTTAGAGTGAAGATGAATAGCGTATGCTTGATGCAGTGCCAAGTTCACAGATGATTCACTGTTTTCTTTTTTGAAAGTCTGAATTTTCACATTATTTTTATTTGATTAATGCTGTTGAGTGCTTTTGACTTATTTTCTCATAATAACAAACATTCCATTCATTTTACAAGGAATCTATTCAAAATAATTGATGGATTCCATGAGCTCAATGAAGTTGATGTCATGACATGTTGGTACTTTTCTATACTGTGAGTTACAATAGCTCAGTGCACAGAAAAGGTCATTTAAATTACTTAATATAAATTGCTTGATTGTTCCTAGGTAAAGAGCATCGAGCAGGTTGCAGTAGGCTTGAGACAGGTAGTATTAATTGCCTGGAGGAAGACTTTTAAAAACTGTAGTTAAAGATTGAATGCTACCCAAAGTTACCATCTGGTAGTTGAGTTTGTTCGGATGTGTCTACCTTTATAACTTGTGATATTACACGAAGATTTCTTTTTATGCCTTCCCAAGGATTGAGGTTTAGCATGGAGAAACTGATCCCAAGATGCATTTTCAGTGATGAGTGCACTGAAGAAAAAACTGGGTACGCTTTTTCGGTTTCATGTTAGCTGTTCACTTCCCTTCTCTGAGGGGGCATGGGCAGACATCCACACGGTAACAGAACGATCTTTATCTGTCCTGCTTTCTACTAGTGCCTGAGTGTTCAAACTAGCTAATCATATTATGTATGCACAGTTCTACAAGAAAGCTACCTCTCCGCCCTTGTTTGGAAGCCACGGTTGTCTGTGGGCTATCTGTACTTGCAGCGCCTCAAGTAATGAGTCTTTGGTAGAAGCATCTCTTTGGTACCTGAGAACAAAAATTAAAGCGCCCAGGATTCTCGGTTTGACCAAAGATGTCTCCACTTGTATGAGCAGCAGGCAATGTTCCTAAGGTACCATCTTTAGAAACGGCTAACTTCCCTTAAAAAAAAGAAAAAAGTAAAAAAAAAAGTGGAGCTTTGGCTTCCTAAGGCAGTCTATTAACCATCTTACCAGTGCTCCAATTGCTGATAAAGTCAAAGAAAATGTTAAATGTCTTCGTCTGTGTAGGATGAAGCCTGTAATCCTGAATGAAAACTTATGCAAATCTTGGTGAGAATCTGCTTGCCAGTGTTTTCATTGCACTTGCTTTGTTCAGAGCATAACAATCAGCTGGAATTTATCCATGAACCCTGTTTATTAGAAGAATGGGAAAAAGATGTCTATGCGGCGTAGTTTGATAGAAGGGCACTGAAGTGCTATATTCTTACATGTATATTACATGAAAAATCTTCATGGCGTTCATTTTTATCAGAACTGCCTGCAGACCTTTTGCTGTCCTGATCACGGACATTCTTCTTCCCTTCACATCCTGCAACACAAGGCTTGTAGCGATAGAAATCAGGGACACTTTGTATTGTGAAAATCCATGAGAAAGAAATGACAAGATCATGACATCTGGAAAACGAGATGAAAAAAATGTAGGGTGGGGAAGAAGCCTCTCTATTTCAGGAATATGTGTGAATGTGAAGAATCAAACCAAGTGTTCCCACAACATTCCTAAAACCAGTGATTTTGTCTTCAGCTGCTGTAAGTTGGTGGAATGACATTGATTTACATAGATCAAAGATACAGCCCTTTGAAAAGATTAATTCATGCCCTTTTCTTGAATGCTAAATATAGATTTAAGGAGCAGAGCGAAGGCATCCAACTTTTAACAGTTTTGGCATGCACCTTCTTCTCTCTGGACTTCCGTACCACCCAAAAAGCAGAGAAGCTCCTTCAATAAATGTTTTTGAAATATTACAAGACTAAGAATCTTTTCTTTTTTATATTTGCTTTTAGAGGGGCTTATATATAATCCCTTTTAAATTACTGTGCCTATGGAAGTTTGCATGATAAGGCACCTTATAAATTAGACTGTATTATGTTGTATTGAAAGTCGAAATATGAAGCTTTATTGGCTAGACGGTATCTTATAATTAGAGTTTGGTTTCACCATCTAAGTGGAAGTGTTGACTGCTCCTCAGCCTGAAAGTACTGCTCGCTGCTTAACATACATCCCTGAGTAAATCCCTGTATCTGAAAACTCCACATATTTATAGGAAAGGTTTCTAGTATTTAGTATTTGATTTTTTTCTCTCTCTGTATTTTTAGGCAAATGAAGGCAAGATTTTCAGAAACAGGAGCCTAAAGCTATTTTTTTTCAAACATTTGTGTAGGGCCCTCTGCAGAATACCTGGACACCATGTGCTGCCTTTAGACACTGTCAAGAGCTACTGACTGCTCAAGACTGGGAACCAGTTGACTTTTTGCTAAAATATGCAGAAAAATGACCATCACTGGTGACCGAGTGGTTTATCTGCATCAAAGTGAGTGTTTCTGGTTCAAGTTCTGTCCATGTGCAGGAAATTTTGACACCTTTCTTTCTGTAAGATTTCAGTGTAATTATACATTTTGCATATAATGGGCCAGGACCAGATTTAGTATCTGACCAGTCTCAGTTGAGTCTTTGTAAGACACAGCTAGAGATCAGCAGCAGTATAAAGGAAGGAAGAATACTTCATAAAGAATGAAAAATAGTAGAGGATTTTGAAGGCCACAGATGTCCATTCTCATGCAAAGTGGAACCAGTTTTGAAATTGGGTTAACTTAATAGGCTGTGAATTATACAAGCTCTTTAAGTTAATCTGATTTCATAGCCACCTTAGCGTATCCACACTTAACTGTCTGAGGACCAGACCACAAGTCCTTTGAAGTGTCAGATGAGGTGGATATTGCTGCAAATTTCCTTGCCATCGGGGGATGTTGCTGGTGGGATCTGCTACTGAAAGGTATCTGAACCTCAAACTATGACATGAATGGCTTGGTGCAGAAAATGTCATTGCCAGCACTGGTTTGCTTGGAGTGATGACAAATGATTATGCTGTTTCTTTCCATTGTGTGCGCAGTTCTCTGATGTTATTCCATCCTCCTTGCTCTATCACAAAGATCATTCAATTTCTGATTGAAGTCCCTGGCATCTTACTTCCAACGCCCTGCGGCATTAACACATTGCATGATTCTGTTTCAACATCCTTTGCTTCTTGGCAGAGACTTCCTTCTATGTTCCAAGCCTAGACAGTGCATGAAAGGATTTCTGAGCTTTTATACAACAATCTTGGCTGCTTTTTTTCTCTTTTTTTTTTTTTTTTTTTTTGAGGTAGTGACTAACTAGTCTATCTCCCCATTAGCTGTAATGAAGACATGAATTACACAGAGGTTACCTGAAGGTAAATGTCCCTGTAGGATTCAACACAAATGTTGCCAGAAATGAAGCTTTCTGGTAACATATTTTTTTGATAAATGAAAAATGTAAAACCTCAGATCTTTTTTATCCCAGTTCAACTGAAAATATTACATATGTGTGTGTGCATATACATATGTGTATATGTATTTACCTATACAACCCCCCATGTACTTCTGTGAATTAACTTTTCATCAAAGCCAACATTACTTCTTAAAACAAATATTTTTTATGAGATGGAATTTTCTTTGGGAAAACTGATTCTTCAGACCTTTCCATACCTGTTCCAAGCAGAACAGCAACAGACTGATTCTCTTCTTGAAACTGCTTGGAAGGCATTTTATATTAGTCCCTCCAAAAAGATTGTTATGAAGAAGTAGTATGTCCAATTCCTCTCTCAGGAAAGACTAATAAATTTACAAGTGCTCAAAAATCCCCCAAATAACCACTTCTGTCTTTCCCAGCCTAATGCAGAGCACATTAGATAACGAAAGCAAACAGAAAACGCGCACACCAATATTTCCTGTAGCACATAACTGCATCCTCACCTAAATGCTAATCACAAGCTGATACTTGCCTGCATAAATCTAATCAGTTTCTTTCAGAATTGCATGAGGAGTGATTCCTTTCATCTGCACGGGAAAACATCCAAATCGAGTATCACATTTGTGTCCTTTAATAGCGCTGTTTTCCCTGAAATATACAGTAACAGGCTCTCTACTTCTCACAAGTGTCCTGATAGCAATACGCTCGCGCTCATTTTAATTTCCACGGCATCCAGCTCTGAAGGCAGAAGGGTTTTTAAGTGCCTAGACATATATCCTGCCAGGTACTGAGCAATTCAACTTGAAGAAGGTGTTTTGTCACTATATACGGTTGGACGGTGTGTTGATACTAGGTGTGATGAGATACAGAAGCAGGACTCTTGGCTGATGTAAACTAGCGTAGCTCCTATCAAAAGGAATAATCCTGGTCTGCTGCATATAAACACTGTAATACAGTTCCGTTCATTGCTCAGGGATTGCTTTTAAAGCAGGAAAGGTAGAGAAAACCTGGGGTTTAAGTTTGATCAGTCGTTTTGTTAAACTTCTGCCCTGTCCGCCCCGCAGCCTCCGCGGGTGGAGGGGAAAGGGGATATCCTGCCCTCTGCTTAGCTACATGCTCCTCTGCAGTTTCCTATTTTCCGCGTTATTACATGCGGTGGAGGGTATGGTGAAATACTTCCGTCGTGTTGCTCCCCAGCAGAAGCCGTCTTCAGCTTGGTGAGCGCAAGCACCAGGTGGAAAAGGTGCAACCTTGCAACCTATAGGTTGTATAACTGATGCAGGTCCCGGCATGAGTGTGTACCCAGCTGTAGGCACGTGGGAATTTTGAGGCAGAATAGGAAAATGTCTATAGATGTTAGGAAGAGCAACTCGGTTTCTGAACTTCTTTGATCTCAACCGAGCTCAGTATCAACAGACTGGACTTCAGAGCCTCCGCTCTGCCCAAGCCCGGCAGCGGTCTGTGTCCCTTTCCCGCGTCTGGCTTTCAGTCCCTGTGCATCACAAAGCGGGAGCGGAGCACGGCCTCGGAGGGGGAGTCACTGTGGAAAAATGCTGGTTCACTCGATATCATGGCAATGGAAGCCATAAAGGGACTACAGAAAGCAAAGAAGGATATTTTGTTGGTGGTTTTATTTTATAACAAATGTTTTTTAACATTCTCTCATCTCCTTCAGGCATGTAACAATAAAACTAGCATTCCAACAGTAAGCCCAGGATGAAATTTAGTAGAGCATTAAACCTAAAATAGAATGAAAAGTGTTCTGTGCATCTTTTGTTTCACAGTTTTAAACGTTGCGTGGATTGGCTGCTGCACATTTTTTTCTTGTCAGACTCCCAAAAAAGCAATTATGTAAGTCCTCGTTACAAGTGAGTCACCAGCATTGTTTTGTTTTATAAAATGAAAATGCTTTAGCACTGAATTGCCTCTGAGAGTGCAAAAGAGCATATATAAAACTCGGCCTGCTTCTGCTTTACCCCTTCATAACTCAAAAGTGGTTAATTATAGCTACTAAACACCATTTTTTGTTATTGAAGAAAAGTAAGGTAAGGCTTATTCATGTGTAACTCAAACGGTGTTTTTGAGCAAGCTTTAATAAACCACTGAAGGCAAGATAAAACTCAACAGAGAAATTGCTTTACTTAATATTTACCAGATAATGTTATTCTCAATATCTTTAAAGCTAAAGTGCCTTAAATCTAAACTCCAACTTTCTGCTCTAAGAGAACTTGGAAGAGGTCACGTTTTGAGCATATGTGTAAAACAGCATTCCATAATTGATTTATTAACATATGAGGTCATATTTATGATTTTCTTTTTGAAATATATGAAAGCAAGCTATAACTGTATAATCCTGTATGATCTATTCAACAAAAATCTGCTTCAAAAGTCCAAGAAAAGAGTGAAAGAGGGGCGGAAAAAGCAAGAAAGCCAGTAGAGTGTATTTTGTAATGGTTAAAGGTTATTCTCCAAAGGACAAATTAATGTAATTTGTATTTGGTAAGGATCATATTGGATTTTCTTTTTGCATTCTTTCACATCTCAGGAGAGGTGTTGCTAAATAAGTCCAAATGGGATAAAAAGAATATTTTTTATTTAAACGCAAACGCTGCAGTTTTCAGACTACAATGTCATAGCACGTACAGGGCTCGGAAACACTACCTTAAGAAGAGTCTTGATGCCCAGGACTTTTGTATGCAGCTTTTTTTTTTTTTTCCCCTTGCCTTTCTTTTTTCATCTGTGAAGTCTTTTTCTGCATATAATTTCTAAAATGTGAAGCACATGCTTGGTTGTTCTGTAGCACAGGTCCCTCTTCAGCAGCCCCTACTCACTCTCTATCAAAGTCAAATCTCCCTTTGAAGTCCCGCGTTTTGCCTGGGCCCTGCGTGCCGCAGAGGCGATGCCTCTGCCACTGCATGTTCTTCAGGGCAGGGACTGCCGTGGCGTGTGTTTGCACGGGGCCTGCCCGCGCTGGGCATTCACCCCTGGGCTGCTCTTGCCGTAAGAGTGTTTAATCACTGTTTAAATACCCAATTTGATCCAACAGGTGGTCCCACTGACTCCTCTGTGTCTGGCTACAATTTACTTGCCATTTCTAGGTTCAGGTCCGAGAGGCACACTTGGGTCCTCCCGAGCTGTGACCTCTAAGATCACCCAAACTCCCACCAGTCGTTTACATGTGCTTTCCCAAGGCTCTGCAGGGGCTGTGCGTGCTCTGGTCTTCTGCTTTATTCTGGGATAATGTTACAGGAAAACAATGAATTTAGCATGTGATTTTCTTAAACAATGAGCTTAGCACATGACTCTTAACAACGAGATTCCTTGAAGTTGTTCAAGTATTAGGCATGGCATTGATTGTATTAGAGATCACAGAAACGTCCTGGGACACACTGTCTGTCTCCTAATCTGAGCAGACCCTACCCTAATCTGATTATCCCAAATTAGTCTGAGTATACCCCACCCACCCTCTGGAAAGGGCATATGGAGTAAAGTCCCTTGCTCGCAACTCATCCTATCTCCTTGTCACAGGCTCCAGCACCAACCTTTAGCCTTGTTCACCTGCTGAGCATTTGGGGTACCTCGTCCTCGGAGACCATTTTCCTTCAGAGGCAGCTCAGCCGTTCAAGGTGGCACAGGGTTACAGACTAGTTGGTCTCCCGGGGTAGTCCTCCAAGGGAGTGACAAGTGTCTCCCTTGGGCAGAGCTGCTGCCTGGAATGCTATTTAATAGGCTTATCTTGGGCAAGCTGAGACACGAGTCAAACATACGATATGAACCGGAGTTTGTAATTTCATACAAACAACCCTCTCTCGGTTACTATCTACTCTCAAAGGCTGCTGATGGATTGAGCTTGATAAAACAAAAGAGAGGGAAGGACAACGTTAAATGAAGGGTGAAAAGCTGATTTTCTCCAAAAATGTTGCAAAAAAAAATTTGAAATGTGATTGAAGGTGTTTCACCAGCTGTATAGCTGGTTAAGAATAAACTGTGAAAGTTTCATCGTTTATTTAATTTTAAAAATAATTTTAAAAAATTTATTAACTCTGATATATTTGCTAGCCAAACTAAAGATTGTCCCTCAGAAAACTCATTTCAAGTATGGAAAAGTTTCTGTGCAAGAGCTAAATTTTTGAGAGCTTGGTTGATTGTGGCATTTTCCGTTGTGGAAACAATTAATAAAAACCGTAATTGTGCATCTCTACGGAGATATTCAGTGGCTTAATTTCAAAGCTTAGCTGTTTCCAAGAGATGCTCTTTATACTTAATTATGTTACCATTTCTGGAAAATACTCTATTGGTGTTCTAAGTACAGTTTGCCTGTTAGCTCCTATGGAGAATAGGATAATATTTTAAGTTGTTTGTGTGCACTTTGGTTCGTACCTTCCTACTCCCCTACATACTTTCCTACCTTTTTCTGTCTTGTAAGATGCTGTGATTCACGGTTCAAATTAACCACAGCTTTACACAGAGGAAGGTAAAATGTATATAGGCGCCACATTGTGCGGTATAAAATAGATTGCTAAGACCTGAGCGGCTGGGACCTGACGTCCCAGCAGGGGCTGAACCCCTGGGGGCCCGTGGACCAGACTGGGGATGCTGCAGCCCAAAAGCCACCCCTGGCATCAGTGCCCGTCGGAAAAGCTGCACCTGGAGATGAGTTTGGCACGGGCAGCGAGTGCTGGGGGTCCATGCGAGGACTGGGCTGGCTTCAAAACCCAGTGCTGTACGCTTGTGGCAAGTGACAAAGATAAATCTTATCCAGAGGTTCTGCTGTTGTTCCTGAGATCATACGGTAATCATGGATATCCTCTTTGAAGAAAAAGTGCTTGTTTTTTAAAGCTGTTTGTTGGCCTGTGGCAAAAAAATTGCTATGGGAAAAAGATCCTGACAGACACATGAAAAACATTTCAAGTTGTGTTATACTGTAATTATCCTCCTGGAGTTAAGCATTCATATAATTTCAGTATGACAGTGTTCTAGAAATTTTTTCTTTCCCTGTGATTTTGGTAGGGTTCTTATTTAAAAAAGAGCCGGGGTATATTTATCCCCTGTCCCCAGCCTGTTATTTTTAATCACTGATGGAATGAGTCATTGAGGCACTAGAATGGAAATAAGGTTTTTCATGGGACCTCTTACTCTTGAGAATCTCTTAAATGACCAGAAACTCCTATGGGAAGGAACCGTGTGACTGCGTGTGTGCGTGCCCTGAAGTTTCTTGCAGACCTATGGTCCTTGCTGGTTGAAGGGCTAACCCATCCCTGGGGCAGAGCAAAGGGCAGGTGCTGCTGCCGGCGTGGGAGGGGGCTGGGGAGCGGAAACCCCAGCAGTCAGAGTCGTGGCGAGCTTTCTGTTTGATGCAGAGTGAGATGGTTTACTTTAGAGAGAGAAGATATAAAAAGCAGGTGGTCTAAAACCAGTATTTTCTATAGGGAAGGCAGATTCAGTCATCCTTTTACCAGCTCGTGTAACATTAAAGAGGAGGTGTTCAATGATACTGAAAGGCAACAAATCGAGATGATAATCAGATGAGGAAGGAACCAGACTTGAAGTGTTCCATAATCATTCAAAGCTTGTTAAAAAGAACTGGGGGGGGAGGCATGGGGGAGAAATGTAGTTTTATCATACCTGAGGTATTTTTGCAAACATTTTAGGGAACATTTCTGAGCTGAAGAAGGGAAGATACTGATTCCATCACTGATCTCCACCCACGATGGTGCAGTGCCATTTACCCCAGCTAGTGTCTCCCATCTTAGGTGCCTGCTTCACAAGGAATTTTTTTCTCCTTTTGTTTATTCTTGAATTCTTTCATAAGTTTTATTTTCATTCTGAACTGAAAAAAACCCTGGTTTTGAAAATTCAAATTTCTGGATGAATCTAAACTTCTGCTTTCTAGTTCTTCCATTTATTACGCAGGTTTCTGCTCATGTTCCTTTGCGATGTTTGTTACTCACCACTGTTGAGCAAAGTGCTGGAGAATATTCATTCCACATCTAATGTAGTGTGGCAGTTCTTGGATGTTTTATTCTGTTTAAGAAACCTTCAGCCAATTATCAGATATAAAATAGTCTCTTATTTTTTTTTCCCCTAGTCTAATCATATGAAAGATTATTTTAATTGGGACTAAAATAATTGAGAGTTTGCATATTACATGTTTAATGTCAAGGACAGACCGTATCATTTTCTATTTTGGCAGGCTATACCATGATGAACTGTTCAGAACAGTCCCAAGGGTTTTGTATCTTCAGAAACATCAGTCATACAAGTCTTCTGTAATGCTACCGTAACAATGGTAAAAAAGCCATCATGGTTTCACAGGAATACCAAGAGGGTTACAGCTTTTATGATGCGGGGTGTGAACATCCCAAACATTGGAAATATTTCCTCTGTCTGTTTTATGGCTGTGGTTTGCCGAAGATTAGGATTGGGATTACACAGTTTCTGTGATACAAGCCAACCAAAATACTGCTTGGCGGTACGTGGCCTGTTTCACCCTCAGCGGTGCGGTGTGTTGTAAGGGGCTTGACCACCCCTGGCCTTTTGGAGAAATATTTTCCCAGTCACTAGCACTGCAGGTGATGTCAAATTGGAAGGAAGAAGGCTGAATCCAGCGCTGTCCTCCTGGGCTGCCTGGAATTTCAGGCAATTCTCTGGAAATAGTTCAGATACTTGTTTGTCTGTTTGTTCATTCTCCTTATCTCATGAAGTTACAGAATGCTAATGAGATGTCTTTCTATTTATAGAAAATAAAACATATGGGAAAAGGATTATGTCTGTCACACACTGCCAAGCTGATTTCGTAGAGCGACAGCTCTACAGGGAAAGTTTTACTTCCAGTACTCCCGGGAAGTCGAACCGAGACTGTGAGCCAGAAAGCCTGGGTTCCAGTCCTTCCATCTGCAAGGCACTTAAACCCCCAGTTTCTCCCCTTCGTCTGTGACTTAATTGGTTTAACTACACTTCCCCGTCTCACTCTGGGTGCTGCAGGGTTAATTAATGCGTAGAAAGTCCTTAAGATTCTTGGATGTAAGTTTTGTTTCTGGTGTTTTCACAGTAGCTTTAGAAAGGGACCTTCATACTGAAGTAAAGCCTTAGGGTTTTCTAAGTGGAAGGTCAGCTCTGCTATAACATCTTTTGCTGAGATGGGGCTGCGGTGGGTCGCAGCCATTAATAGGCTGATTTTGAGCAGCCATTCAGTCTCTACAGAGCTCCTACATGCTTTTCTTCGATTCTGTGTCATCCAGGCACCCCTCAGTGACACCCCACACTGATACTGAGCTGGAGCTGTTGAAGCGGGGCTGGCAGGCACACAGTGTGCACAGCCACGTAGAAACTGAGATGCCCCTCAGGCATCTCATGGGGAAATGGAGGCACAGGAGTGGTGATAATGTCCTCGGTCTTCTATCTGTGCTTGAGAGATCCCAGTGAAGCAGGTGGTCGTGCAAGGTTTGAGGACCATGAACAGGCAACCTGGACTGAATGGCACTGTCAGCCCAAGCAGGGACAAATCCTCTGCACATGTGATGTAGAGGCTTGGCTTGCATGGCCCAGTAGCAAACCAGAGAGCTTCATGAGCCGACAAACTGATGTTGAAGGTAGACTGTCCCAGATCCAACACAGTATACCAAAGTGCCTGGTAAGCAGTTTTCGCTTGGTTGGCTCAAGGTGTTCAAAGGTGGTTCCTCAGTAAGAGACTCGTCACTGGGATTTGTGTGGCGTTGCTCATGGAATCTCAGCCCAAGTTCCTACAGAGTCCTTAGAAAGACCCCAACTCCTGATACTGGCTGTTGTCTTGGCTTGCCTCCTCCCATACCCCTCCCAGTCACACCAGCAACACCCAGGTGTGCCCCACAGCACCATCTTTCCCACGGAAGCAGAGGTCACCTGAAGCTCGGCCCAAGTGTGTGTTTGCGCCTCTGTGCAGCAGAGAGCCACTAAGCCAGGGCTTGAGCGCAGCCTCAGGCTCACCCTATGGAGACAGATTGGTAAGCCCTGAAGGACACCCCCCATTAGAGAGGGTAAAGGTCCCCTTCATCTCACTGCTGAATCTGTGCTAGCATGCATAGCTGAAATGCTAATCATCGGCTGCTAAACTGGGAACGATGCTGTTGATCCCTGGAAGATCTAAGCTTAAGTGTTTCAATGTTTGGTTGTTTCTCCTGTCCTCCTTCTCCCTCACCTCCCCTCTCCCTCCACCATCTTCTGGATGTCAATGAATCAGAAAAGAAGCCACAACTGAAGTTGCATGGATAAGCTCTGTGGGCATGGAAGGTATGTGTGTGTCAGGCTGTGAGATTCTTATTTGTGTCTCAAGCTTGAAATTCACAGCACTAAAAGGTTCAGGCTCAGTGTATAACGAAATAAGTAGCATTTTCAGAAACAAATTCACTCAAAGGCAAAGGAAAAGAAGAGCTTTCCCATCATAGGTAATTGTCACTGCATCTGAACTGTTACTTTTGCCAAGTCATGGCCTCCGGAGCAAAACTAAAGGAAACATATTTTGCACAGGGGATCTCTGCAGGGAGTGGATTTCCCTCTGCAGACTCCGGCAGGGTTCCGGCTACAATTTACAAGGAGAGGCAACCATTGCTTCTCCTGTGCTCTCGGCAGAGAGAGTATTTTGTGCAATGGATCTGCCATGCACCCACCTGCCTTTTCTCATGGCCTATTTATTTTCAAGGCAGGCGGTGGTGCCTGCGCCTTGTGCTGAGTGCTCCTTCTCACTGTCTGCAGAGATTTCCTTGCCATACAGACAGCCTGCTCTCAAGTCCCCCTCCTTCCTTCGCCCAATCATTAACATAAATCATAACCTAGCAGATGAAAAGAAATTTCCAGGCTTTGTGATCTCCTGCCAGAGTTCTCCCAGTTTTTCTCAGTTTGGGAAAACAAATGTGCATTGCAGCATGTCCCGAGGGTCGACAAAATAGGGCTGTTTCAGACCAAGGAAGATGAATTCCGAACAGGAGGTCCCGCTGTGGCCCTCAGGCGGAGCTGTGGGGCCTCCACGGCGAGCTGTGGGGCAGGACAGCCCCTCTGCCCACCCGCCACAGGCGTGGGAGGGGGACGTGCAGTGGAGCCGCCTTCACCCTTCTCCGTGACCCCCCAGAGCTGTCCACGGCAGCACAGCCCAGGACCGGTGCCCGCAGGGAGGGCAGAGCTTGTCCCCATCCTCCGGCACATCCCTGGGGACAGGGTGAGGAAGGGCGCAGCAGGAGTGGGGCAGGGGCAGTGGTCCCTGCTGTCACCCTGCAGCAGAGCCGCCTTCATGGTAAGGGGCTCCTACTCTGCCAGGCGAGACAGCCGCTTTACACAAGTTGAATGGGGCATTTAGGCTCATTTTTTTTCAAACAAGAGTTGTTTTCCAGATCGTCGGTAATCCTGACGCACGGCCCATATGGACGCAGGCTGGGCTGTTGATGTTTTTTGGTTGTGACCTAAACAAGACGTGATTCCAAGTGCAGTAATTTCTTGGAGAGGAGGGCGGCTTTCTAAGAGGGCTTCAGGCAAAGAACATATTTCCAATAATCCCCCAAGAAGTGAAATCACTTCTAAAATGCTGTCAGAAGTCAATAAAAAGTTCAGCTATGCTGATAAAAATGAACATCTTAAACCAGACTTGCAATATGAACCAGTAAAGCTTCACCCTTCCTCAGCACACCCTCTGCCTCGCTTGTGCTGGAGATTCAGTGTCAGAATTTGTTTGCCACAGTCTCTGCCATTGTGGGACAGTGCACCAACGCTGTTTGTGAGTTTATACCCTGGAGGAAATTAGTATGTGTTGGGATACTCGAGGATTACACCTTCACAGACGTGAAGAAGCGAGCCCGGAAAATTTGACTTTGGTGCAATCAAATGATCACATCTCAAGGTCGCTAAAGGCAGATAGTAGCTGAGTAACTGGCCTCAGCCCTTCAGCATAGCATACTTTTAATAGCTCGATCCAAGCCCATATGGTCTTATTTTATTGTTCCTAGCTGCCTACTATATTGAATTTTGAGGTGGATTTTTGAAATGGATATGGCTTCCAAATTTATTCTGCTTAGGACTTCAACTTTGCTGTTTGAAATTTTATCTTTATTTGAAATTTTTAATGAGGAAAATACATGTCATGTGACACAATTTTATTTGCTTTGCCAGGCTGCCCCATTCCAGGACAGGAGGTACAGTAAGGACTGCCTTTGTGGGCTTCTGTGGAAGAGCTTCCCCCAGTTTATTAACTGAGTAGAGCCTGACTTTAACAAAATGATGCCAGGTCTTGTCCACCTACTGCGTGCCGTGATTTGTACGGGTTTTATTAAATTCCTTGTCTCTCCACTCCCTCTGTTTTTCTTTTTCTTTTTTTTTCTTGCATGGTGGCATAATACACCTGCAAGAGAGTTTCTCATATCCACTGTCGCCATGAAAACCCAAATATTTCAAATCAAGGGGATACTCACAGAAGACCTATTGAGACCGTTTTAGCCGACATTACTTCGTGATTTAAACTTTAAAAGCTAAAGGAAGATTAATGTTGTGCATTGTTCTCGCACTTGTAATCTTTGTTGTCTTATGTCCCTTTCAACCCAGAACTGGGAGTGTTACAGAAGCAGCTGATTTCTGCCTCCATGTGGAAGAGCTATGCATGTAATTGAGAGTGTTATACATGGGATCAGCTTTCTGGTACAGTTCTTGTCATTATAATTTGATCTGCCGTGATAGGGCTTGTAGCCTGATTGGCATCTCTGAAGACTTCTGTAATATGAATAATAATTATAAAAACACAGACAAAGAATAGTATTCCAGCATGTTTGCTGAAAAAGTGTTCTTGCGGACCCTGTCAATGCATTTGTAGGAATTCCTTGGAAAAGTAAACACCAAAGGCATGTGAACATAGTGAAAAAAATTCATTTAAGGATTCAGATGAATATTGGTAGGAGGCACGTTACAGTTTCTTTCAGCTTTACAAACAGGATTACATGAGTAATCTTCAAGTAATATAAGGATAAAACATTTTTGGAAAAAGCCCCCAATGGTTTAGGTATCAGCAGGCTTTCACTTGCTAGCAGGCATGCAGATGTTTCTGGCCCACCTCTCTTGCAGTGTACAAAACACAAGGAAAATCCCACTCTTTCTTTAGGCCCAAATTTGCTATAATCCTGATGAATATGCATTTTACTTGTAATTCCAGAATGCACTGAGATACAAGTTTAGATTCCTACGTCTCTAAGTTGAAACATTGACATTAAAATGTTGTCTGCTGTACGTATGCATGTAATTTCGTCACTGTTTGAATCTCCCCTTTCCAAGACGTCCCCAAGATTGAGCTGCTACTCAAACCTCAGTTCCTCAGTTTCGGCCACGCAGTTGTGGACATCCAAGGGATGGATGTTGTGGCTGGTGAGTCCTTCAGATTCTCCTGTGTTCCTGTGGAGCCTGGGGTTTTCAGCATCTCTCATGAGAGCCTGGTACAGTTCCTCCTGTGATTTGCCCTGCGATTCCTGCTGAAGGCAGTGGGAGTAAAGCTCTTCCAAATAATTTTGAGGATCTGGGGACAGATGAATAGAAATGGATGTGTCAAAATAGTTCAGATTTCTGTAGGTGCTGATGAGGTTGTAATCACTAGGACTGCTATGGCTGCTTGGCTGCAATTCCTACCACTGCTCCTTTCCATTCACAACAGCTTTACTTCTAAAGAACTGTTTTGACTACTGGTCTATACAATTAATATATAAATGAAAAACATAGTCCAGATTCAGATAGGCAAAGTTTCATAGAACTATCATAATGAACACAGCAATGATAACAAATTCCTTCTGACCCCTTATTAGGTGCACAGTTAATTTAGTAGACAAATGAAAAGACATGGGGACTTGAAACTGTAAGAGTCGAGGCTGTGTTAAGATGTATCTAAATATATTTATATATCTGTTTCTCAGTCCTGAATATTATGAACATAATTTGATCAACGATACCACTTTAAAAATTATTTTTAAATTTATTTTTTTAACCTGCTTTTTCAGAAGCTGTCAGATTAATTGAAAAGATGTTCTTTGAAAATTAAGACGCAATGCTGAGTGCTCCATTTTTATGTGTGTACATCTAAGACTTTGGTTCGATAATACATTAAGTCTTTGAGGCCCTTACTCAGGTCTGTAAAATAGCATTTAAAAAAAAAACAAGTGAGGTAAAAGTTAGTCCAGTTCTGGAACAGCTTTTAGCATATGCACCTGCTCTCTACACAAAAAAATCTAAATTTTAATTAGTGATTTGGCATGATCTGCTCTTCTTAACTAGCAGTGTCTTTTATTTCTTTATCTGAAAGCCTCCTCACCTCCAGGGTACGATGGAAAATGACTCATTTTCATATAACGTAGAGGAGTTTAGCGAATATATGACCTACAGATTTTCCTAATTTTTTTATAATATAAGGTACTTTGATGCATTTCAAAGATAATCTGTCTGATGCTTTGCATATTCCTACTTAATTACAGTGTATTTTAAGATGATTTACTACAGTCAGATAATTCTGAAATAGTCTTGCTACGGAGGGCATGCATACCACAGGCAGCTGTACAATTAGCCATAGAGTTCATAGGGGAAATTACATGTGTATGTGGAAGTCGGGAGGGTTGGCGCAGGAAGAGTTACAAATAAAAAGAGATATATGGCCTCATCTAATGTTCACTGATGAGGTCTTTCTCACAGTTTCAGTGTATTTTGGCTAAACCCCAAATATTATTTAAGCATGGTCCCACTTCCAGCCTCTCAAAGTAACAGGTGATGAGCAGAGGAACGCTGAAAAAATATTCTGAAGAAATCTCTGAGCTGACTTATTCCTTTTTCCAGTTTTATATCATAATATTCTAGTAAAACGCAGATCTATTTGGGGGCCAGAAAAGTCTGGAATAGCATTTTGGCTCTTTATTTGACCATATGTGTTAACGTTCCAGTGACTCCCTCTACATAAAATTAGCCTGGAATGAAGCGATCAGCGTTTGAGAGCATTTCAAAGCCATAGCGACAGATCCAGACTTTTAAGGCCGGATGAGGACCACAAGATCATCCAGGCTGACCTCCTCTATAACGCAGGCTGTAGACAACTGGAAACAAATATGCACCTCTTCAGCCTTTCGAAAAATGCTGCGGCAGAGTGGGCACATCAGCCCAAAGCAGGTGAAGGGTTCCCGTGTGCACGATGGGCTACCTCTGCGCCACCGAACGACCCCAGGGTCTCTGTGCCAAGCCGTGCAGGTGTTTCCATTCACCAGCATTTGAAGAAAACACCAAGGTATTAAGTCATTCTGGGGGCTGAAAAGCTTTTCTGGAATTTAGGATTCCCTTGACTTAGATAATGGTCATATTTACTTCTCCTAATTTATTTTCATTTTAGCTAGTGGAGTTGTGGAGACTGGATTACCATGACCTATTTATTTTTTGAATATTTTATTCTCTCTAGGAATTCACTTATTTTCACCTCTCCAGTCAAGCATTAGCCTGGCAAAAGAGTCGTCTGTAAAAGTTGCTGCACATCTGCAAATATCAAATGTCCACGAACAGGCAAAAGACTCACTCCACTTACTTTTTTTGTCAGATGGTTTCATTTAGAACCCAAAGGGTCAGGAGTCACAGCATGACCTCATCAAATTAGACTCAACTGAGAGAGGTGTTTAGCACAACAAAAAGGAAGTAATCTGAAGGACATTAAATGCAAATGAGACTGCCATGTGCAAACTTCAAAAACACCTGATCCAAATGAACAGTGTTGACGGGGGTCGAAGGGGTGAGAAAGAAGGTTTCATATTTTGGTTGGGTTTTTTTCAAGGACTATCAGCAATATTACATCCTGTAGAGCTCATAGGTATGTGAATATTTAAACTTAAAAATACCCACTTTTATTTTTGCCAGGTGAGAATATGTCAGTATTTACTGGCAGGAGTTTGGTTGGCTTGTAGATCAAACCTGGTAGCAACGCCTTCTCTTTTAGTGGATTTGTTACTAAACGAGTATTTTTAGAGTGGGTTCACTATTGCATGAGTCTCATTTTTGGGAGGGGGTAGAAATTAATTTTGAATGCCTACCTGAAGAATTACAAGGGAGTTTCAGTTGCTGATGGTTCTTTCATACAGGGAAGAAAAAGCTCATTAGAAGGTTTGCACATTTTCCCTTCAGGACATTAATCCATGCCCCCATTGGCCGAGATGTCTTTCAGCCATGAAGGCAACGGGGCAGTGAAGGTCTTGCTATAATGGAACCAGGCTATTTCCAGATAATGTGAGGCAGATTGACTTCAGGGATAGATCTGCTTTCCAGATGTTGGATATAGTCAACTGGAGCAGGGAGACGGAGGTGGCAGCTAAGAATAAGGAGAACCTCGCAGTAAATAAGAAGTCAGAAGCGCTGTGTTTGCAATGAGTAGTGTTGAGATTTTCAGCACTGTATGAGCCAGGGAAAAAGCTGATAAACAAATATTTGTTGCCGACAGACACAGGGATGTTCAAGTGTCTTGAGAAATGAGCCAAAATGAGATTGAAATGGGATCAAAATAGGACTGAAAGCAGTACTTTGTTAGAGCTCAGGATCTGAATACATCTGTAAGAGTGCAAAAGACTGGAAAGTGGTCAAAATGGCTGGTAAACAGGAAAGAAAACCAACTGTACTTGCTCATAGAAATCTAAGACATAATAATATAGTGAACGCAAGAAGTAAAGTGTGATTCAGAGAAGTTTAGGTACATACGCTAAGAGCTAGTAACAGTCCTGTATGTCTAATCCAAAGCCCACGGAAGTCAGCGTAAGCTCTGTGCAAGTGTTAAGGCAGAGGGACTGTTTTTGTTTCTTTCTCTTTGACTTGGTTCATCTTGGTTTGTCTGCATCCTGACAGCCATGAGATCAAAACGAAGCAGCGAAGCTCTAGGCAGATCAGTGCTACGTGTATCACAAGGCAGTAGGAGTTTGTATGGACAGTCTCTGAGACAGAGAAATACGGGATGATGGGTGAGATCTTTGTGAGCTATGGCCAGGCAGGCGGTCTTCTGCTCCTTCGAGGAAGGTGCAGAGCAAGCCCTGCTAGAAGGGCAGCAGAGAGGAACTGCGCGTGTTCCTCCCATGGCCTGTGGAAGGTGCTGCTTTTATTTTCTTCAGCATGGAGTGGTTTTTCAAGACGCAACTGAGCCCTCAGAGAAGGTGCAGCTCATGGGAACAAGACCAGCCCCATGATCAGGTGTCATTTTCTTAACCCGGCCAGTGGGTCTTATCTCAGAATCAGGCCAGCTGGCAGCAAGCTGAAGGCGATTGCTGGCGGTACAAGCAGTCAGGGGAGGTAGCAGGAGGTCTGTACAGTCGAGCGTACACACTCAGGGTGTGGGGGCTCACATCTGGCTGCAAGATGCTTTGAACAGTTTGTTGGACAAAGGCGCTTGGTCAAAAGAGGTCAGGGCAGGTTCAGTTGTACTGCCAAGGGTGAAAACTATAGTGAAAGTCAATAAAAGGCTCTCATGGCTTCTAGTTTACCCAAATAAGGAGAGAGAAGAATTGTTAACATAGGGTTTTCCCTTACCTTTTCAAGGTCATAGGAAGGTTAGCTCAGCTTCAAATTGCTGCATAAGCTTGAAAGGAAGAATGACAAACTGTGGATTAGGAAAATACATGGTCTTATTTTTAAACGGTTGTTCTACTGAAGTGGCAGAGGATGGTAGTCACCAGGAGGGTGAAGTGCAGGCAGGGTGGGAGGAATGCTCAAAATTTTGTAGCTTGAGCATTTTTCTAGATGTTTTGAGAAAGGGTGTAATGACAAGAAAGATTTTGGTGTTACAGCTGGGTGAAATTCAGTTATAAGAAAGTTGTATGTTTTTAACGGCGTTGGTGATTATCCATGGGCAAAACCGATCAGGAACACGGCGGGTCTCTAGCTTGGTTGTTTTCTGGAAGCTATGATTTAATTACAGAAGAAGTCATTGGGCATAATATATGGCAGGCTGGTGAAATCCTATCATTGGGTTATTGAAGACAATCTGGTAGACCTTCCTGACATAGGAAGCTATTTTTTTAAGCTCCCCTTTATACGTAAAGAAAAGCACCATGGGCAATCATCTGGGCTATGCAAACCATGCTAGGTCACTAGTTCTGCCTTTAGAGACAGAGAGCATAACTGACGGAGGCAGACAGTGAACGGATTGTTTTCACTGCTGAAGAAACTAATTTTACTGTTTACAAGTAGTGTTTTAAATGAACAAAAGAACCCCCTGTCTATAAATTCCTGTTTCTGTAACACAATTTTTCAGTACTTCCAAAGATACCTGAAGGGTTTGATGCCCAGTCCCATGATAAATTAATGGTAGTTGGATGTCCAAAGCCAATAAATCATCTTCAGGCAGTTCACTCATCAAGAAGCTAATGTCAATTTACAGTAAAAAATATCTTCCTTCATACAGAAATAGAAACTGGAGGGGGGTGGGGGTGGGGGGGTGTATCCGAAAAAAGATTGTGCAGTCAGTTTATAAATCAAGGGCTGTGAGTACCTCAAATGTTCTTCAAATATTGCAGCATGGAAAAATATCAGGGAATCTCTGTCATCTTTGCCTCTTCCAACTCTGGTTACGCCAGATTGATACTGCATTCCTACTGATCGTTAAAAATAATAATACAAACAGAGATTTCAAAGAAACTCACGAACAAATACTTTATGGTATTTACAAGGTGCATTTTTTATGAGTTGATTTTTCTCCTCTTTAAGCAATGTTTCATCTGTATCTAGTAAAGTCCTAGATGAGAAACAGTTTACTAGATATAGAATATAAATATTGGGTGGTCATAATAGAACAGACTGAAAATGGTTTTAAAAGAAACCAAAGAAGCTTTCATATATACAGCTAGAATAACTATATGAAAATTTGGATTCTCTTTAATAAAATGTAATTCATATGTGTGTAGTTGAGAAAATGTCTATATTCACATGCATGTATGTATGAGAATATATATATATTTGTGCACTTGCATAGTTCAACTATACATGTATACACATATTTTATATATTTATAACATCTGTTTATTATATTGATATATGGTTTTCAACGTTGTTGCACTGTTTCAAACTGTTCAAAACCAAAACTGCTTAACGCAAAATTCTAATACTCCAGCTGGAGGTAAATGTCACCCTTCTAAAATAATGAGCTATAAATATAGCTTTTGTTTTTACTGTTTACTCCAGATAAATGATATTTTTAGGTAGTGCATTATCCTGAGGACATGGAAGCTTTCCATACATATATACAAGATCTGACCATTATTTAGTGGAAATAATACCAAATTACACTCGGGTTAGAAAGACACTAAGCAGCCTGAAGCATGATACAATGGTTGAAATTAAAAGTTCAGTTCATTTGCAGAGATGTTACTGGTTCCAGCCATGTTCTCTGTATAGGGGACAGGGAGAAAGCACATGTCCAGCTGGAAACAGAATGAGCTACGCAGGGTTCTATGTTCAGACTCTGAATAAACACCAGAAACTAAACAAAGAAATGCCTAAGATACACAACACTGAGTCACAATAAAACCAGCAATAGTAGTTGAATCATGACAATAACCTGAGATACTTTACCTCCTACATTCTTCCAGGGAACGTCTTCAGGTGACACTTTGTTTAATAATGCAGAATACTCCTATACATAACCTTTAGAATCTCCCTTAAAGTCTTGAGTGATGTATTTTCATCATTGAAATTTATAGTAATATCAGCATCGGTAATTTATGTGTTTTAATTTAAAGCATCTGTTTTTAATTTATATTGCTCAAGGTTTTTTCAGCAGTTGCCCATGAGTAAGCATTTGATCTTGATACTATATTTTGAGTCTCTATTTGATGACCATCTTTCCAATGTGTGGGTTTTCATTAAGAGTTAAATCATTTTGTCTCAAACCAAAAATCATTTTTTTCACAAGTGAAGTGAAATTGTTTTTCAATAACTAAAAAGACTGTTCTGCATTTCAATCAGCTTGGACAACAACCACCCCGTTCTTTTCACATTTGATTTCAGTCCTTCTCACCTTCGGGTTTTTTTGTAGACTGATTCAGTGCTGCTGTGCTGGATGATATGGAGACATAAGAAAACACCACCATAACAGAGAAGCTCTCCTATTAATTTTCAAATAACAACCAGGCTCAGTGCTTCCTGTTAAAAAGCAATGCTCTTTCTTTGTGAGACATATGGCCTTGAGCAGCATTCTTAGCTTCCCTTGTGGTTTTAGAATGACTCATGAATTTTGATGGTTTTCTCGAAGACTCAGTTGCTACAGTCCTGTAAAGGCATTTGAATTTCATTTTGTTTTCAAGTGAAGGGAAGAGTTTTCTAGCTACTTGGCTGCAAAGAAGCGGTCAAGAATCCAAAGCTCAAAGGCTCAAACGTATGAAGACATTAATTAAGGAACCCAACATTTCTTTGTCTGAAACCCCCATAAATGAGGAGGGACTCTCTGTATACACGGGACTGGCAGTGCTGCAGATCTCTTGCGAAAGAAGTCGCTAAGATGGTTCCCTAATAGCAATTCCTTGGTTTCAAACCAAAGTAGTTGAGCTTGCATTACTCCTAGCTGCTTTCATCTGCTGTTCTTGTCTATGAGTTCCGTAGCAATGGGCTTTCCCACCACAAAACAGTAGCAACGGGCTTTCCCTTCGCATGGATGGCGGCAGCGGTAATGACAGCGCGGGGCGGAAGGTTTGTTCAAACAGTGCATTTTGTGCCTGGAGCCCCAAGCACTCCTTCTCTAGCAGAGAAAAGGAAATATGGTGTGAGGTCTCCCACTGCCCTGAGGCTGGGGACGCCCTCCCTATATGTCTGTGCCTCGTTCTTTATAAGAGGATGGTTTTCTGTGATTATGTATGTGCAGGATACTTAAAATAACAGGGTCTTGCTCCGGAATTTCTTAAATATATGAAGCCTACCTGATGTATGTTCCCTGTCAGTAAAGAAGGAGGCACTGAAGACGAGAATTCTGAGAGAGAAGGTGACTAGATACACTTATCATTTAAAATGCATCATCTTTTTTGCTCTTTAATTAATTCATTAATTACAAATTAGCTTCCAGGATTTCATAGTAGGAAGCTTTATAATTATCTAATCTTAACTCCTGTGTAACGTACCAAAGAACTGTGCCTTAATTCACTGTCCATAACTGATGGTGGATATAAAGAAGAGATTCAATCAGGAATATTACTCTATCAGGACTAATTTCTCTGCAAATCATGATACCATACGGTATATTTAACCAGGAATACAGCAGATTTCCAGAATTGGAAAACATTTTAAATCAAGACTGGGGGATCTCTCTCTAGCTACTCTCATTTCATTGATATGAAGCACATAGTGTAATTGTAACCTTGGATTGAATTTTTTGTTACCGGCCTTTTTGAAGTAAACCTCTGTGATTTCTGGTTTTAAGAAGCCTTGGTTTCCTGCCCAGAAGCCAGCCATGCTGGGAAGACTTACTGAAATCTTTTATCTGTTTAGCATATTTACCAGTACCTGAGTGTAATAATACAGAATTTTTATCCTGTGAACACAACTCTTAGACTTCCAGAGCTCCAAATGGGAATGTCCTGCTTCTCTGAAAGGACAAAATATGTCTCTCTAGAAAGCAATCCAAAATAATTTGTCTTTGGGTATAAGGGCTGTAGGAGTGTTGGAAGGTCTCAGACCGTAGCCTTGCGGTAAGCCAGTTTAATCAGAGTCATGGTAGCAATTTTATTTGAAGAAATTTAAATTAATCTCTCTTAAAAAAAAAAAAAAGATTAACAAGTCCAAATCTTAATTAAATGCTATATTTTAAATTCTGTGAATAATATTGTTTAAGAAACATTTAATCATTGTATTTTCTTGTTTAGGATTAGCTGTTTAAAGACAAAAGACTCTAGGCTCCAATTAACTGCTGCCAAAAATTAATTTAAGTAGCCTAATTGACAACTTGCTTTAAGCTACATAAAATCTTGGCATAAAACTTATTGTCAAGGGAAAAATATTCCTAATTTATTACTTTATTATAAATGAAACTATTGACCAAAGTGCACTTGCTCTACTGCAGCTGTTATGTAAAACAACAATATGTAGATGACGACGATAATGAGTCCTTGTCCTTATGTGTAAATACAAGTTGCTCTAAAATTGCACCGGTTGTTAATGACTGTTCGGTGCCACCAGGCTAGAGAATAGCTGCGGAAGAGGCAGAAATCTTGTTTTCAGGCAGCGCTACTGGATCCCAGCCCCTTCTCTGCGACGCCTGCCCCGCCGTGCGATACCCGTGGAGGTGAGACTGGGCTCCCGACGGGCTTCAGACAAAGCCCGCGAGCCCGTTCCGCTCACCGTGAAAACTGAGCCCGACTGCCTTCCACCTCTATGCAAAAGAGAAACGTAAACTGTTCCACATGTGGGAGCAGAATGTGATCGCTGTGGGGAGAAGGTAGCAAGGCTATTAAATGTAAAACCAGGGCTGAACAATCAAAATACTTGTCCGCGAGTGTGTGAGATACTCGGATATCTGTGAACAGGGAGAGAAAATTAAAAGCTGTAAGTACATACTGTAAAGCTCTTTAGTTTCTTGTTTATGGTCACAACGGGCCAACTTTCAAAGCCACTTCTTGAAACGTTGCCCGTGGTTTTCCACCTGCAACTAGTTAGACACAGAAGTCCTGTATTTTCTGCACTGGCACAGCTAATTTGCATCCCTGAATACCCGGCTGATTTACCGAGGCATTAGTGCCTGCGTGGGGCACGGTTTCCCGGTCGGACCCCTCGGTGTGTGCCGTGCTGCAGAGGCAGCCCTTTCCCCACACCCACACCCACACCCACACCCACACCCACACCCACACCCACGCCACGGTGCAGTGCTGCACCTTCTGCCGTTTGGCTTTTCCACTTGCTGTTTCTTGCCGTCCATCCGTCTCGACCTGGTGCAGCGTGACCCCACCTCTTTAATGCAATGTTAGCCATGATATTGTGCATTTTTCCTCTTAGGACTGCAAAAACTGATTGCATCAGGAAGGTAGCTTACTGGCGTGCAGCTTCTCCACGGAGCCTCTTTGAAGGCTAAAAAGGTTGCTTGGAAAATATAGTATCTTGGCTCAGTTTTCATTGTCTAGGCACATTTCATTTCAGAAAATCACAAGCTACCAACACAACCATGTCATTGCGATTTTTCAAGCATTTTCTTTTTGTGTGTGTGTGTTTTATATCTCGGTGAAGTCACATCCCCCCCAGGCTATTGGAACAAAGCTCAGCTGAGAGCTGAACGTACTGAACGAGAGGAAATTACAAAAGGAAAAGCTAATGTCTAAAACCATTAGTATGGGCACTTCTCCCACAGCCTCTGTGAACCCTGGAGCAGCAACCTAAGTTCACTCCGAGAGGCAGGCTGGCTCGCAGAGATGCACAACGTCCAGTCTGGCTGAGAACCTGCGAAAGCAAAACCCTCCCAGCCAACAGCACAGCATCCATTAAGCCTAAGAGATGCTTTTGAAAAGCTCCCAGGGCACTGTGACCCTTCACACCCCCTCCTCCACTGAACAAACTGTTTAAAGACTGAGATGTGCTGCAGAGATAACGAGCACTAAAGAATTTACAGCAGGTGCTATTTGAAGAGACTCCGAACAATGCAGAATTACCTGTGCCCATTTAAGTCCATTAATCTTCTCTTGTAAAAATAGCAATAAACAGTGATTTAGAAGCAGGGAGGAGCGAAGCTGGAAGCCCTGAGGTTAATAGAGAGAAAGACCAGTGCTTGTGGTTAGTTTTCTTTCTGTCTGTGCAACAAGTGACTGAACTGCTGAAAAATGTAACTGCAGGTACAGTTTAGAAAATACCAGATTACAGCTGTTGCGGCTGGTATTATTTAGCAGGTATGTGACAGGGCTTCAACCAGGTTATGCTAGGTGCTGTATAAATACACCAGTAATGGCACCCAGTGCACAGAAAGAGTTTACACACTGCAAAGACCCCCGTAACAGGTAGACACGGGACGCCCAGGGAAGGCACCGCAATAAAGAGGTCTGCTAAAACGGAGCAACTGCCTGAAATTTGAAGGCAAGCAACAGCGGTTAATCACAGTAATTACCACCTTCTCAGCTATTATCTCAGTTGCGGCTGCTGATGTGTCCACAGCATGTACCCTCAGCCTCAGAACAAAGTCTTATTATGACGGATAGGCTCTGGTTTTTAAACTAAAAAAAAAAACCAAACCAGAGACGTGACCAGAGCTCACTGGAGCCAAGGGGGATTCTTTTCCACTGGAACAAGCCCTGTGGCATCAGGCACCCATCACAAAAAGGTGATTTACGTGAACAGAGCTGTAGAATATTTTCCTCCCGAATGAAAACAAATGAGCTGGCAAAGTATTAATTTAAAAGACTTGACTTGTTAATGAGCGGTATATATTATAAAGGTGGCTTCTCTAAGGCCTTTCTGCCATTGCTCTGCAGGTGGCTGTGGGTCTGCCCTGGGCCGGTATGTGGGTACCCCCCCCCGCGGCTCCTGGGCCAGCCCCGCGCCCGGCGGAGTGATGCGCTCGCTGGGAGCGCTCTGGGAAGCGAAGGCGGTTGTGACTCTAGTGTGAGCGCGAAATTTTAGTAGGTATTAATACTCTTCAACAAGTTAACATTAATTAAGAATGCCCTTGTTTTTCTTCTGCAGTAAAAAAAAAAAAAAGGATTTCTGAAATCGTTTTTGAAACTACTTCTTCGGTCTTGTTTTTCGTACGGACAAGGGCTTTCTCCGTATCACTTTAAAACAATTTAGATTAAAACCCATTGTTCATCACTCATTTAAAAACTCACAGAAACAGTTGACCCTTTTAAACCTAGCAAGCTCAAAATAAGTATGACAAGACTTTTTCTTTCATTTTTAAAAAGCAATATATGTCTGGTTTCGATCACATTTATGTAGAAAATTGTTGTAACTTTTTTTTGAACGAGGCAGTCGTTTCAACAATAAATGACGAAAATACATAAAAATCTGAGGAAGGAAGGATCTAGCATTATTTAAATATTTTGTAAGATAATAAATACAATTCCTAAAGTGAAGCGGCTGACTAAATACCAGTTCAGTGAGTTTGAACTTTAGCTAGCGGAAATATTTCCTTTACAAATCACACTCCTTTCTTCCTCCCTCTCCCCCGCCCTACGTGCCGAGTATCCTTTATTTCTGGACACCGGGCAACACAATGGAAAGAAAGCGAGACCTGAGCATCCAGGCAGAAAACCGGGCCTTGTACCCGAGCCAGGAGGCGGCCGGGATTCCCGCGCCGCACAATGCCGCGGCGTCAGGGCCACGCCGCGCCGTGTAATGAACCCCAAGTGGCCGCCTTTCACATCTCAAGAGCTGAAACCGGCTGGATGCTGAACACCGCTGCTCCCAGCTCCAGCCTTCAAGTGACTATTTCGCCCAACAATAACGCTGAGAAAGGCACAAAGCCTGCTGCTTCTGCCTGGCGCTTTTGGATGCAAACTGGCCAAATATGTTAGGGTCAGCAGGACCACGATGCTCTTTGTTGGCAACTTAAATACAGTCAAGGGGCGGGGGCTGGCAAGGACAGTAAAATTTAACAAAGAGCATTTTCAGAAAGTGCAGGGGAAGGTGATTTTTTTTTTTTTTAAAATTCATCCCTCAAATCTGCAATCTGGGTAAGGTTTGCAACAAAGCAAACAGTAATTCTGGAAATGGAGAGGCCTCTATCTGTACGGCGCAGGTTATTTCGCAACTTTGCTTCTGACTTACCTGAAAAGAATTCCTCTCCCCCGTTACCTGATAAGGAACCTGCCCTCCAAATTCCCCAAGCAGAGCAGCGAGCCAGGGACGACGACATGGTGCTCCCCCAGCTTCCTACACTCAAGCCTTCCTCTGTGAAAAATCCTTTTTATTAAAGGCAAACTGCAGTATAATTGAGCTAAATCTCCAGCCTCTGTTGGAGGTAGCAATGCCACGCACAGTTCATTGCAATGCCTGCTGTCCAAGGGATTTTTATGAGATCATATTTCACAAGGAAATAAATTTTCTCCTCCGGTCTGATGCAATCAGGTTACTAAGTGGTAAATAGCTATGTGCTGTTTTGCAAAGTGTTTGCGGATATTCTAGGATGAAAGTTGCCAGAGATAAGATCTTAATCACTGAAATCTGGAGAGCGATGGAGAAAACGGCCCCGTAAGGATGTTGGGGCAGGTTCCCTGGAGGAAGCCCAGGCACCCCCTGCAGACACTCAGCACCAGCACGACCCAGAGGAAACTATTTATCGGATAGCCCATCCCAGCGCAGCCCTGCTTCCCTGGCAGCTCCCAAGTGACAGTCTTTGCTTGCAAGTCCCAAGGCACTAACTTGAATTGATTCGTCCCTAAATCGCAGCTATGGAATCTGCCGTAAAATCGTTTGGTGTAAGTACACCCATTTCACTTCTCTTGCAAGAAGCAAAGGAAGAGAGCGTCTTCCCAAATAGCTATTCTCCTCCCTCTACCTACACAAATTTTCATGGGAGACAGTAGATGGGCACTGCCTCGTGCTGTAAAAATCAGTGAACGGAGTTTTCAGGGAGCTGCTTTTGGAAAGGCATCTGGGTAACACGCTGTAGGGACGGCCCAGGCGGTCCATAGGCACTCTCTGATCCATGGAAGGGGCATTACATGCCCTGTAGAGGAGTTACCTCCTCTTAGACAGCAGCCATGACAGCTGCTGTTCTATCACCATGAAAATCTGAAAATTGTTCAGACCAGCAAGCAATGCAACAAGCTTGGTCTTTGTGCCACATTCAGTCCTGAAGCCAGACTAAAGAAATTCAAAGAAATGTGAAGTCACGCTGGTTTCCATCAAAGCTTTTCTCTAAAACCTACTAATTTTCCCCATAAAAGAAGGCAGAGACAGTTGGATTGCCAGCAAGATTGCTAGCTTCTGGACGCTCCTTCTTGAATAAATCCCGTGGATCTCTGCTCTGAGAGAAGCAGGAAACTCAAAACTTCAAACTGAAATTGGAAACTTGTTCTTGCTAAATTTGGTTGGATACATCGCTCCCAAAATAAGACAGGAGACCTCCTAGAAATTCTGAGATGTGGACCAGAAACTGAGGGAATTCTGCCAAAACTGTGGACATCAGCTGCTGCCCTATTGCAACGGCACGTGGAGAACGCTCCTTCCACCCGCACACCGGAGAGCAGGTCTCAGCACCGCGGGAACTTCTCCTGGCAGTGGGCAGTCACCACGCACTTGGATTTAGAAGAGACATTTCACTGCCAGTTCCTGGAAGCAAAACAGGAGGTGTCAAACGTGTAATCCTCATTGCTATACCCCATCTAGGTTCGTCACACAGGCCAAGATTTTGCCTCTTTTTTTTTTTTTAAACTCTCTTTTTGGTATCACTCTTTCCTCACCTGTCAGTGGTCTTGCAGTAAAAAGATTGGTGTAAAAATCACCTCCGTGGGATTTATGCTTCTGTTTTTCAATAGGCACTAGCTATTTAGTGCTTCCTTAACGTGAGATTGTGAAATGCCTAAAACAAGGCCTGATCTGGCAAGATAACGAACACGGGAATTGCTATTGAGATCAGTGGTAATTGCATCTTAACGCACGCATCATGAACCAAAAATGCGTGGATCAGAAAGCAACTCAGGATTGGGTTCAAAAGGTGATGGAATGGGAAGTTATCTCGAGCGTTTTGATATGACATCCAAAGGATTTACCCAGGTCAGAGAAACCTGATGAATTCACTTGAAAGTGAATCTCCTTGGAAGCTTTCCTTCATCCTAGAGAAAGCACGAGGGATCAGAAAAGGAGTTCTTCACAGATAGCGTGATATCCAGCTCAAGCAATCCTTTAAGTGCACAGGAGAGAAAAAAGAGGGTGATGGGCTAAGAGTTAGGAAATAATATTCTCTCCCGTGTACATCCACCATCTTTCCATATACAAACAAATGTGCTCATATAAATTCACCTGCAATGTAATTTGAAAAATAAGTCTTTTTTAGAACACTGCACAGGACACAAACTCCTGAAAATTGTATTTACTTTAAAAGAATTTGAATTATTTTAAGATATAAATACGTATGCACACGATGATGCAGGTTCATCCTCTGATGCATATATTTTTTGTGTTTTTCTTTTGACCTTTTTTAGTACTAGGTGCTCTCCAGGTCTTCCTATGACCTAAAATATATATTAATGAAAAATCTAAATTAAAAATTACTTGGGAAATGAATGAAGTTCAGGGGAGTTTTACTCATTCTCAGGGTATATATCTGAATTTTCTTTAAAATGTTGCTTTTCCAAGGTGCCTAGGCTACAGGAGTGAACTACTGCTTCCTACAGACATTCCTCCCTTGTTGACTTGATGCATGATTTGCATGTATTTTGGAATCTAATATCAGCTTCTCAATAGAAATGTCGTATTTTCTGTTATTGTCCCCATTCCCTGTCCTGCAAAGGATGCCTTTGTAGATTTTTAGGTAAGAGAAATCTTGATTGGGACTAGGGGTTTGGTTTTGTTGGTTTTCTTTAACTTCTTCTGATTTACCTTCACGACTACACCCAACAATATGCTAATACATGATGCAATGCCAGCATAGCTCTACGTTACATCAGGTTTTAAAAAATCATGAGAAAGTGGGCATGATGCCTTACTCTGTGTGTAAGGAATGTGGTGATACTCAGTATGGTAGCAGGCCCAGCTGCACATTTCCATCTCGGAGCTTCAGACCACGTTTTTTTTCTGTGGCCAGTGCTCAGGTAACTTCCTGGCTCAGACTGGGAAGAAGCCCCAGTACGACTCACTGACCAGGCACAAACCAGTCCCGTTTCTTCTCCAGGGTGGAGGAGCTCAGAAACCCACCGTCTGTGCCTGTAGGAGTCTGACATAGCATATACCAAACAGCCAACGTAAAGCCAACGAGGTTTTTGCTTCGGTGGACAGACTTGGCACTTAGAGAAAAATAATTGTAAAGAAATGCTCTCTGTGTATGTTGATCCCACTGAAAGGCCTTCTCTGCTAATCTCAATAGCCCTAATTTCTTTAGACATTCCAGGAGGATTTTGCGTCTCAGTCTAGACACACTTCATCCCTCTGTTTTGAGAGAGAAAGCCTTTTGAAACTGCCAGAGCTCCTTTGTTTTCCTGCTCTGAAGGGCTTTGGTGCCTGCGAACAAAATAGGATAGGCTAGGATGAAGAGGAAGGCTTCAAAGCTCACTGTTTCCCTATATGTTTTTCAAGGTACAGGTTGTATATCTGGAGTTCCTAGTCTCTTTCTGCTTCTTGCTCCTTAAAGTTTCCTATCAAAGTCAACAAAAGCATGCGATCCAGAGTTCTAGTTCTGCCTCAACGACTCTGACACTGAGAAAGTCCCCTCATCTTTCAGTTTCCTACAAATATTCTTTTTATTGTGCCAATTAATCATGTAACCTCTATACAGTGTTTAAAGCATTAGCCGGAGTCAAGACTAAAAAAGCATAATCACGTCTGTTTCCGTTTCTCTGTATGAACTCTTCTATTCAAGAAATCGTCTTGTAGGGTACAAATACCTTCTGCTGGGATTTCTGAGTATGTCTGACGACGAACAGAACGAGACCCAGTTGTAAGGGTTTTTTGGGGCACACAAGTGCTCACGTGTGGAAGACACGCAGTACTTTTAAAGGCGGAGTTAAGGAAGCTACTGCCCGGACCCGGTGAGAAGTGACAGCCATTGGGGCTGGTCCCATCATTGTGCTGTGGGTCATTTTGCAGTAAGTCAGTCAGCAGCATCTTAGATGCAACAGCAACGCAACGTACTTTATTATTTGTCTTACCTTTCCGTACAGTCCTCCTGAAAAATGTCACAAAGTGTGACTCATCACATCTGCATGAAGTTATGAAAAAAGTAAGCCTTGTTAACCTGCTGTTTGAAAACCAGAACACTTTTATCAGTTCATATAATTGCTAACCCCTTATTCACTGTTCAACACTGAAGGGTTCTTTGCCTCCTAAGATCCCACTAATTGCTGACAGATTTGATTTCTCTGTGACAGCAGGAGTCCTGTTTCTGGCCTTTACATCAAGTAATTGCTTTATTTTTCTCCCTCTGCTCTGAAAAACGGAATTCCCTTCTCCCCTGCTTGAACCTCTGTAATGACTTCTTTCTATGTTATTAAATCCTTGCCATTTAAATCACATTTAGAGATGTTTTGAATAACTGATTCCAATTACTAAGGCTCTTACTAAGGAGCAGCTGAAAACGCAAGTCATTACTTGCCCATAGACAAGCAGCTACACCTTGCAGCAAAGTCTCTGGTGGACTGTATTTTATTTCTGCTCAGTAAGGTGCAATTTATACTCACAGGAGGCGGGTGTTCAACAAATACACAGCTGCTGGAGTTCTCATAACTTGTCGCTTGTGCAAAATAGAGATCTGATTTTATATTTATTTTATAAATAGTGCTATTCCTTAAAGAAATCATCCGGTCCTTCCTGTAGTGGCTCGGGAAGCCTGCTTGGAACAACAGCAGAGATGAGCAGCTGACCGACGAATGACCCACGTAAGGTTGCTGTCCCGAGATCTAATAAAAAAGCATGGCAGGGTAAAAGGAAACAGGACTACAGGTCGTGCATTCCTTCCGTGAAGTATGATCAACTTCTGTTGTTCTTAACATTGTTTTTTATACAGGTCACGATTCCTTCAACGTACTAAGAACTTCCCGGCAATAACAGTTTAGTTCAGTTATTAATCATACTTGTAATCATTAGCGCCTTTGTGGGGAAAAAAAAAGTATGTGCCAGGAGATGATTATTTGACAAATTACTGCAGGGGCTCAGCATAATAGCTTTGCTGATACAATCAACTTTGTGCCATTATAAAAAAAAAAAAAGAAAAAAAAAGGAAAAAAAAAAGAAAAAAAAAAAGAAGCAACTTCGAAAGTGGTTATGAAAAACACTACCCTGTCAGCAAAAGGGCACCGGTGTTTAAATAGCTAGCGTGCAGTTGCCTTCCCAAACGCAAGCTCGGTTCCTTTGCATATACAGTTACTACTGTGGCACATGTAAAACAGCTAATAAACGAAAGTAATTCACAATAACCGAGGAACTAGCAGTTGTCTCTAATTCATAGGCTTATTAGGAGTGCGAGTGCTGCAAACTGAACTCTGGCTGAATCTGTACTGGAAGCGACTGCTTGATGTACTGGGAGTCTGTGTGCAGCTTCTGCTGGTGCAGGCTGAACCGGTACCTTGGAATCTGTACAAGAAATAAATAATCCCTTCTGTATTTCTATATTAACTTTCTGGTACTTCCTTCAGTCTAGCCCTGATAATTAGCCCTGCTAATATACACAAAGGCCCTAGTTTACTTTTGACCAACAGAGTAAAACTACTACGAAGTGGAATAAAAGGTATGCTGATAAAAGCACAGCCTGACCACTAAACTTGCATCGGTGGTCAGGACTTCTGCCAGCACAGCTAAGCCGTAATAAGGATCTCGCCTTTTTCCAGCCGTGACAACACAGAAACCGGCACACGTCCTTCGTTTTTAGACCCTGAGGCTGCATATGGTCTGTGCACCAAAATCTACCTCTCGATATGCAATGATTGTTTTCATGCAACACTGTTTTACTTAATAAGTAGATACATTCATGCCTTAATATTTTTACTGTATTTGTTCTGGAAAGTTATCTGATATAGCGTAAGGTGTTCCTGTATTTTGGTTGGAAGTACATTGTGCTTCTTCAGATTGCCTAGAAGTGTGAGCAGAGCAGTATCTGTACATCTCCTTATAGGCATTGCTCTATTTTCATGTACACATAGATAACTATTCACTAAGGTCCAACCTTACTGTCACTGAAATAAATGAGCATTTTCCCATTGACTTCCTTAGGAAAAGATACGGATCCAGACCCCAACTGCCAATACACATCTTGCCTCAAAAACACCACTTCATGCATATAAAACTATAGTTAATGAGTGAAGTAAAGTAGGTGGGTTCATTTGGTATTCAGAGATAGGCTTCCTAAATGTGTAAATTAAAATAAAAATAAAATTTTGATGAGTATAAGGGAGCTGTTTTCTGTTCTTTTGTGTGGATGTTATTCACAACTTTCCCCTCCTATGCATAAAAATAAAAGAATATTGAAAATACCTGCTGTAGTTTTAAAAGACCAGCCCAATATCAAGAAAAGTAATAGTTGTGGTGCTAGTTTTGTTGCTATGAGCAACTTGCGAAGTGTATGTGGTCATTTGTCTGGAAGGCCTCGGCCCCAGGCTAACGAAGGGACTCACCTGCACATACCAAGCACAGGCTGAGAACCGAAAGGCTGGCTCAGCGCTGAACGTCCTGCTTTTCATCCGTTTTAATTAACCCCATTACTGGTTTTAATTAGAGATGCTTAAGAGAATACTCTCCAAGTTTTGATCTGCTCTTTCTAACATGGTAGCGGCATCCGAAGGGGTCTTAGTCATTTCCCCCCCGTAGAACTCATGAGTCAGCAATTCCAGAGGGCTGTTCATGCGCTTTCTGCGTACGTGGGAAATAGCGGAAGGGTAAAATTTTCCCACCCGTCCTGTACAATGCCCTGCAAGTCAGCAGACTGGAAACTAGTGTCAGAGCTTGGCAGCAGCGTCGTCGTGCTGGTGCGAGGGATGCCCAGTCTCCCCAGTACGCCAGCGTGGAGCGCTGCCAGCTCGGCGCTGGAACAAGTTATGTAGCTGTACCTTGGGACACCTGCAATTAGCCCCACAAGGGCAGACTTTCCAAAATGTTTTAGAAAAGAGCAGCAGCGTTATCAAAAGAGCCAGGATGCCAAACTTCACTTTTGAAAATCTCCCCAGGAATCCCATCTATCTGGCTTTTTAGTCACTTTGAAGGTTGGTGATTAAATCCATACTTACAGTGTGATTCTCCCACACATGGGGAGCAATGGGAGCTTTGTCATCACCACTAATGGGGACAGGATTGCGAGGAATGAAATATGCAAGGAGTATGCGAGGGGAAAAAAAATAGGCTTGAAAATCATCAAATGAAAAGAGCCAGCAGAGTTTTTATTTTTTGTTCATGCTTTAATTACTGAAAATGATAGAAGCACTTTGCCATTTTTAAAATGGTTAAGTTCAAAACTGTCTGGGGTTGTTTGTTTGTTTCTTTTGGGAATGACTTATAATAACCAAGAGATATAAATCAACCCATGGTTTTGCTTTTCTTTTCTTCTGCAGCCGCAGCTTAAACAACCAAACAGCGGGGCAGCTCCTCGGCAGCCTGAATCCACGCTGCGGCCTCTGCAAAGGCTGGTGCGGGGCAGGCAGCGCGGCTCAGCCCGCGGCGCGCGCCGGCGCTGGCAGGAGGGCCCGCCGGCTTTGCCGTCATGGCCTTGTCTCACAAGGCGCCGGATGCCCTCCCGGTTAGGGGGGCCCACAGAGCCTCCTGAGGAGGCGAATTCCTCTTTGCTGTCTTCTTGGGACCTTTCCCTCCTTGGTTTAAAAAGGAGCGCTGCTGAAAGTTGAAGGATAGCCCAGGTTTTGTGATTATTTTGGGTGAAATGCTTACTCCAGTTTAGCAACTCCGTAGGGCTTGGCCGAGAAATGTATCGGGTCGCACACCCAAATCGTCTTCCGCTTCTCTATCCCTCTGCAGCTTCCCTCTCCCCCTTCCTCTAGCCCATATAGGCATCGGATTTTAACCTGCTTCCCTCTCTTTCGGGGCGAGAGCCCGCAGTGCCCCCTTGGTCCCCAGGGAAGGAAGCCCGTGGAGCTGTCCCCAAAACCAAGCAAAGCAGCTGCCCTGGGTGCCGACGGTAGTGCCGCTGCGCTGGGTGGGAGGCTGGTGTGGGCCAGCTGCTGCGCCGACGCTTACCCGGCGTCGTGGACAATATCCTCTAGGATGCCATGGCTGTCTTGCCTCTACTGGCCACAGGGACTGTCACAGCCTGGTTTCTCTCTAGGCTCCTCAAAAATGGTTTTGCTCCAACCGCCAGACACGGAGCCCTGATGAGCCGTCAGGTGGTGAAAATCCACGTCATTCTCTGAAGACCATTGAAGAAGAGGGCCAAAGCCATGGGACCTGTCAGTAGACTCTTCAGCCATCCCTTCGTTTTTAAAATCTTCCCTCCGCCAACAAATCATGCCGGATCGGCAAACGAGCCCACTGGCGTCGTTAATGGGCGATACATGAAACTACATCTCGCAGAGCCCTGTGCCTTACGCCGTTGTGCTGGAACAAGCGGCAGGAGGAAGCCAAGGCAGGACCAGGTCGCGGCTCTCCAGGCAGCTGAGCTTGGGGAGGAGGTTTCTGCTGTCGCATCTGCAGGAGATCGGCCTGCCTGATTTCTCCCTCGATGTTTCAGTTTTCTGTTCGTAAAATGCAAATAGTAGCTCTTCTGTGTCTCACAGGCATACTGTGAGGATAAATGTATTAAAGACGTGCAGTAGTCAGAGTCCTCGTCAGGGCACGAAGTCTTAGGGAAGACAAATACACCTGTAGACACCAAGTAGTCTCTTTCTTTGATGCTTTAATGTTTTTATGGTCAAAAAAGAAACCTTGAGTTTTACAAAGGCTGTCTGGCAGTTCTTCTGTTAGCATCCTCACCACAGCTACTTCTCACTGGTGATGTCTGTATGTCTGTGTGATTTTGATGTTGTTGGTAACATTTTCACGTGCAGTAAACCAAACTACAAACCTGGTTTGTGCATGACAGTGAATTGGTTTGCAAAAATGAAGCAAAACACAGTTCAATCTTTTGAGAATGTGAGGAGAAGAAGACGACACCAACATTTCTGTGTTAAATGAAGAGGAGTGACACTTGTTTCTTCATAGGAAGCAACTGAGGGAAAAACCTTATAGCTTGGTAAAAGAGTAAATGTCATTTCATTGAAATGCCAGTGGATATTTGTATTTCCCTTGGCTTTGGTTCAACCAAGCTAAGAGCCTCTTGCGATAAATTTAGTGAAAGCCATCACTGGATGAGAGCAAGCCTCCGGGGACCCTGTGCCGGGGGGCTGCAGCCGCGGCGGTGGGAGGCAGCCCCCCCGGGAGCCGCTCCCGCCCGACCGCACACGGGAACGGGAGCGCAGCCTCGCTGCACAAGGTGTTACATACCCTCGACGTGGTCATATGCATCTATACCGGAGCGTGAGTGTGCAATCAATCTCCCGCACCGGGGATGAAGTTAACCTGCGTGTACAACTTTACTCTTCTCCTTCCTTCCTTCTGGAGTCTTACCCGCGCAGTCGCAGCTGCCTCAAAGGAGAGTTTGTGTGGTTTTTTTTTTTTTCTTCCCTGGAACATTTGACTAAATCACATTTGCAGATATTTCAGATTTTTCATTCACGTGACACCTGAGCTTTATTTACTTTTGAAATAAGTCATCTCATTAACAGAATTCATTATCCATTATTACTGTCATGTCATTCTCCTAATAAAAGGAATGACTGTAGAAGCATTCAGTGGCTTAGCTGGTAGCATAGTGAGCTATTATGCTGCGAACCTGCATTCACGCAATACATTGGTATGCCAAGGCTGGCAGAGGCTAGGAGCATCAATGAGGTAATAGTCTTAATCTCTGAGGGGAGGATTATGTTGTGCTGCGCTGCAAATACCTCCTACTGTTAGCAGGATAATACTTCAGATGGAGCTATAAATTGTTCAACAAATAAGGACAGGTGCTGGGAAGAGGGTGAAAAATAACCCTGCAACGTTCCACCATTGTCTCCAGAGAAGAGGTGGAAAAACTGTTGATCTCACTGCTAAACTATTATCACTCTTTCTCCATTTAATTTGCCAGTGTGGCATGGCCAGCCACTTAAAAGTGAAGTGCTTAGATAGCAGTTCGGTCTCTTCTGCCCAGAAATGCTATTTGCTTTTGTTGACTGAACGAATGCTGGTTGTAGATACATGTGGCATGAAGTGAGCATGGACAGGGTGTCCCAGCCACACCGTCCACTGTCCCACCTCCCTGCGTGAGCTCTCTACTCCGCACAGAGCCAGGGCTCATCTGATCCTGGCTAGACTATGCTTTTCACCATTTTCCTGCTCAGAAGAGCAGTTAGCGTTCATTACTGTACATGGCATGAAGAAGTTTGTAGCTGCTCTTTTTCATGTTTTAGAGACCTGATACTCTAGGTTCACCTTTACTGGCATGGGAGGACACAAGCCACCCAGTTGAAGGAGATGTATGTATCTCCTTTTGGTGGTTTGCTTCCTATCCTGCAGCAGGTCCTGGCATGAGAAGGTGAAAATAATGAGAAATCTCATTTACTAGAAAAAAAAAAAGTTGGCACAATTTCCACAACATCTTTTGCCTTAGGATGTCAATAAATTTCACAAAGCTAGGCAAATGGTATTACTCCCATTCTACAGAGGATTGATGTGAGATAAACATTAAAAGGTATGTAAACAGTGCTTGTGGTGGGATAAACTTTGTCCAGTGGCCCCTGGAAGATGTTGCTTTACCGCAAGGTAGCAGGAGAGAGGAGAGGGCATTCAGTGGCAGTGTACAGACAACCAGTTCAGGCTAAAACATCATCAGAGATTTGCTCCTGAACACACATCAGATTTTAGAGGTAGCAGGGCTTTACCGTGGCCCCAGCACTTGTACCTACCATTAGCTTGCTGCTCTTTCCACTGCTACCATTTGCGCTTGATCCAAGGCCGCATCCAGCCACACAACAAAAATCAGGGGTGGATTTTGAGTGGGAAGCAATGCTTTCAGCCCCATGGGTCAGTATTGGACTCCAGCTGAGAAGCTTTGTTTTGGACCGAATCAACACTGATTTATCTTTGCCTGACTTACTTCTCAAGGAACAGAACTAAACTTTCCCGACGTGCCCAGCTGTAACTAAGGGATCCAGGCTACATCTCCCATGATGCAATGAACACCTTCTTTCTCTCCATGTGAAACACCTTCTTTTGATTAAAAATGTCCAAAGAACCGTTTCCAGGTTCCTGGATCACCAATTTTTAAAGGGTTTTGCCCATGGAAAATTTCAGCATTTGCAAACACTGTCCTGTTCTGGGATTACAGCAAATGCTTGCTTGCCCATCAGATTGAAATTCCTTTTAAAATTTTATCTAAGCTCAAACTTGTTCATCCCTGAGAAATGGGAAGAGAGACCTCTTTTGGGCAAACTCTTAGCAACACGTGCTTTAAAGAAATGTTTAAATTGTGGGTCTGACTCCCCTCCCTGTCATATAGATGGAGGAATTAAGTAATTCCCCCAACACGAGTGGTCTTTCCTGTGTGTTGAAGTATTACACGCTAGAGGAGAATCAAGCACACAAAGTAGTTGAGGATACAACTAAACAGATGAACAGCCAGCAGCAATGGAACAAATGCAAACCTTGATGCATTGGTTTAATTTTTGAATTTTTTGTTGTTCCTTCTTCTTCAGGCGGTGCGGGCAGCAGTGCACAGAGCAGCAAGCAGCTATCACTTTGCCTTGCAGGAGGGTTGACCTGCTGCTCACTGCAAACTGATTTCATCGTTTCCATGTCCACATCTTCCTTTCCATAAACTAGGTAACTTTTTGTTCTCAATTTTTTTCCCCATGGAAATGCCTGTTTTCGTTTGTTGGGAAGTTAAACAGTTCTCATCGTAACTGCAAAGACTAGGAAAACAAGTCTATCCCTTCTTAAGCCCTTGGTCTGAAGATTTGCCTTAATACCTACTCACCCAGTCATAGCAGCTTGTCACTATACAACTCAAACCCAAGTGTTTTCTTCAAGAGAGAGTTTCAGCTTGAAGCTGTGCAACTTTGCGGCTGAGCACATCCACTCCAGCACGCAAACACTGACTCCACAGTTTACAGAGGAACAGGGGCCTTTTTTGAAGTAAAGGGGAACTTTCCCAAGTCAGGACTGCAGGGTCTGGCCTACGCCCGATTCACATTGACACCAGATGAACGACTACTGAAGGTGGTGTAAAGGGTCTTTGTGGTGATTGTAAATTTAAAGCCACCTTAGCCGAAGTGAGAGTAGGTTTTGCAAAACTCCTGAGCAGAACGGCTTGTCTCCGGTTACCCTGCAGCCAAGGGAAAGAAGCTCGCAGAAAAGGATGAACGAGTTAAAGATGCGTTAGGACATAAAAAACAATAGCAAAAACCAAACAAACACTGCTTTACCAACATTGCAACAAACTACCCAGTGCATCCCTGTCCTTTGGTTGGTTTTCAGCAGTCTTTGGAAGAGTTTTTATCTTTCTGCCACTCTGATTTAAGATACAGTGTTACTTAAAACTCCCTAACAGTCAACTAAATGTCAAAAGATGAAAAAAAATTTCCGTCAGCCTCTGCTTTTTATAAAAATATATCAATTTAATAACTTGGTTTAAAGAAAAACAGAATGATCATGTTAAAATACTGCCAAATTTATAAACTTTGACAGTCCCACATACTGAGATGAACAGGCAAATTTATTTAATAAGAAATAAAATACATTTTCTCCCTGCATTCATTGAAATAAAAAGACAGACACATCTGTCCCAAATTTCTTTTAAGGAACAGAACGGCTGCTAGTAACTAGAAAATAGTGCCTTTCTGCTGGCTTACCTCAAGATAAATTTACAGCTTTGCTGTAACAGTATCAGAATTCAAAATGTAATCAGTTCAAGTAGAGTGAGATCAAACATTTCTGTCCACATTAACTCTTTGATGTCACGATTCAATATCTCACAATGAAAGATGGGGATGTAAAAATGCAAGAAAGTTTATGCAAGTTCTTGCTGTTCTCAAAGCTGAAAAATCTGCGGGGTCTATTATGTGGGGTTTATACATCCCCATAGAAATGTGCGGTGAGCACTGTAGAAGGTTACCCTACCACAGGAGTTACAGATTTACATGCTTTTTGAGAGATGCAGTTCCTACTGTTGGCAAGACCTCACAACCTCATACTCCAGTAGGTGCTTAGAGACCTAAAACAACATCTCAGAGGTAAAAAACATCCCAGGCGTACTTCACTGCAGGATATTTGTGCAGTTACGAGTACTAATCGATTTCAAAAGTATTTCAGGAAAGGGATGATTGATTCTTCTATCATCTGTCCTCAGAGAAGGGATAGACCACTCTCACCCCAAAACAGTGCAGAAAATGGAAAACAATAATTGCAGCTATACAAAAGAAAAAATGGCACATTTCTCAGGACAGAGGACAGTCGTACTTCTCTATTGCAAAGGGTAGAGTTATTACACAAAGTCTCCCTACGTCTCCAGAACAAGGGATTTATGCAATGTCCCACATCAAATGGAAACCCCTTCTTTATGAACTTTTGCTCTCCTCCCAGACCAGACATTTCTTCTTGATCTAAAGCCTTTGGCCCCCTGTTTCCATTGTGCTTCTCAGATGGCACTGAGGGGATACCAAGAAAAACCAGCGAGGAATGGCCTTACTGATGAAGCTAGAACATGCATATAAGCAAATGTTTAGTATACTGTGGCATTCCCTCTATGGGGAAAGAACAAATACTGGCCCCATATTTTGGGGACCTGAGCAATAAGCACCTGAACTTTAAGAAAAGTTTTAAAAAGTGAAGGCAGGGAAGGCGTGCCAATACCTAGCTGTGATGGTGAACCGTCCTACCGAGAACCAAGAAGGGGTTTACTGGGGGTAGATAAGGGTCAGCTAAAGGGGCTATAGCTCCCCATTAGCACTGCCTGATGAAGTCCTTGTCTGTGGGTGGATATGCCACAGCCGCAGCTGCCCAGCAAGGCTGGGCTGCGTATGCCCTGGCCCACGCCCAGCTTGTGCTGGCCAAGGGGTGCTTTTCTGGTCTAGCCTGAAACAGTTCTGCAAACAAGGCAAGCTGTATGAGCAAAAAATCACTTGATGCCAGTATAAGCTGTGTTTCCCTGAAAGCTTTTGCCAGTGTGAAGTGTTCTTAAAAACTGTAAAAATAAAAACCAAAAAATGTCACACCCTTGGCTGGCATTGGCATTTGTGCAGACGTTTTAAAGATATATTTGGCCCAGGTTTGCTTTTGCTGGATAAGACTGTAGCAATGTAATTGAAGAATGTTATGTTAATAATAAATGTCATGTTTATTAACGTATTTAACAACATTAATAAATGGGAAGCTGTCAAACTGGTGTTACCCTGAGCAAAGACCATAATAACACTAACTGGTAACTCTAGGGGACTACGTGAAAACAAGAACCTTTCTTCTGATGGAGGTGCAAAGTCCTGTAACTGAAAAATAAAACAATATCTCTCCTGCCTTTGTGAAGAGCAACTTTTAGATAGGGCAGGTTACTTAGGCAGGGTCTAGAACATACAATGAAAGCAGGAAAGGAAAAATAAATGAGCTTGTACTGTAACAGGTCAAGGTCTCTGCATTCCCAAAGGCTATTCCTTTGCTAATAACAGTGCTTTGCTGTCTATGAAACAGAGACAGTGTATGTATTTGTCTGTTGAGAAGCATCTAAAGTGATTTAACTTGCCACAGTGAAATGAAGACTTCCATGAGAGAGTCCCAGAAGAAAAATTTGTGGCCCTGAATATACCTGCCTGGGACAAAGCGCATGTCCTGCAAGGGACAGACAGGCCAGGCTCTGCATTTGCCCAAGAAGTCTGAATACAAATCCTTGAAAACAAAAATTAAAAAGTAATTACCTGAATAAGGGCCACAGAATCCATTAATTTGTAGACAGGGCTTATTAGAACAAGAGAATATCAGACAGATATGACAAGTATGACTTGCCATAATCCAACTAAATCACAGCTGCATATAAAAATGTACTATTTTATTCTGCAGAGCTACCTGATTTTCAGAGCATTTTTAGCGCTGGGGTATAGCTTTGCTCTATGGCAAACAAGTGATTGCCTACCTCCATCATAACTGGCATATAATGGGGGCTATAAACTGGGGAGACTAAACAGTTGGGATTCAGAACAGACCATTTGCCTCGCTATGTTTGCCAGTTGAGGTTTGGAGCGGGGAGGTTTTAAGTATATTTTAGCACCACAATTTTTCCTATTCAGCCAGCACTTTTTTCCATAATTGCTTGCAGGTTAGAAGGACATTTGGACCCTGACCAGACAAAGCTCATGAGAATTTCCAAGTCAAGAGCTTGGAAGTCAATAGGATTACTCACCTATTTGAGAGCTTGAAGGAGCAAGGGAGGCAAGGTTTGTAGGGAGAGGTAATGCATTTTATGAGGAAAACTGATATCACTGGAAAAAATGGACAAGCTCTTATGGCCACAAGTTCTAAGTGTGAGCCCTGTCAAAGGCTTTCGTTTCTGGTGCGGTTGAATTGCTTGCTTCACACCTTCAGTTGCCTTGAAACACCTCAGGGCCAGTTTCCTCCCATTTTCAGGCACTTGGCTGCTGTGCCTTTTCCCACAGCCTCATCAATGAGATTTGAACTGCTCTCTAGACGTACCTCTCTTTTTTTTCCCAGGGCACCTGAGGCACCGCCTGAATTATGTGCCTATAATTCAGGGGGATTTAAGACACCTGACGTGTCATTTAATGTTACACAATTACATCCCAGATCCTGCCTTTCAACATCTAAGATCCAGCAAACCTAGATGAGGTGATTTCAGGCTGATTTTCTTTGTGGTTCCATTATGGTTTTTTGGAGAATGATTAGCTGCAACATAAAGCAAATCGAAAAAAAATCTGGCTCTGAATTCTCTATATACTCAATCCTCTAATCCTCCCCCACATAATCTATTATATCATACAGCCCTTGGTGTAGGTGTGTAGTTCAGATCTGATGACTGAACGCTATTATGTGAACACCCACACAGCACTACCAGATGGAGCGATGCTGCAGTTCTTCCCTCTGCACAGCAGTCAAGCTCGAGCACCCTTACTCCCCCCCACACCCTTTCACCCCATCTGTGCTCTCTCCTTTAGCACACTCCAGTGCCAGAGAATCGGTTTCTACAGACCGGACTGGGTGTCTGTGCTCCACTCCCTGCTCTGAACCTGCTTCAGCAAGATGGAAAAAGGTACGTGCTCATGTTCGACGTCACCAGAGAAGCAGGATCCCAGCTCTGCAAGTAAGAGTGGAAAATATGATGTACTGTTCTTCGTGTTGTGCAAACCCATGAGCTGACGGCTAGTTTTTGTGAAGATGAGCAAGAGAAGCAGAGGGCAGGGAGAAGGATTTCAATTGCATGTTCCCCAGATATTCCACTGCACTTGACATAAAAGGGCTTCATTTAGTTCAGCTCCTGTTGGGGAGACTGAAAACCTACTAGAAGTCATGTTGGCAAAATAGCTGCTCTTACAATATATATACATAAGCATATTCCCATTTCTTGCTTTCAAGAGAAAATCATGGCTTTTATTTGCATATAGCGCACATTCTTAGCGCCTTCCTCCCTCCATATATATTATTTATGCTAGAACTTCAACTTTGAAACCAAATGACTTCTTACACCAATTTATATTTGCCAGCCTTCACAATATGTGCCGAACGCAGAGTTCCTGAAAAACAAAGGACTGGTGAACAAGTGCTACTGCCTGCCAATTAAAAAAGTTGTGCTACAAAAACTTAATACAAAGCTTGTGGAATGTTTAAAAAAAATACCAACGACTTCCACTCACCCAAATATTAATTGAACAAACTGGCCAAAAGCCTTGTATTCTTACAGAAATCTACTTTATTATTAACATGTACTAAGGAAGATTCAGTCCCTAACAGGATGCAGCTCAAGAAATGGGGAAGTAGCAAAAGGGAGCTTAGAAAAAGCTATGTTAGCAAGATATAAGACAATGGCAATACATTCCATAGATGTTCTTTGGCTAAAGGAAACCCTTCTAATTTTGAAATCTAATTAAAAATTGTTACCAAATATCACAGTAGCTGATTCCAAAGTCTGTTTCATCAGCTCAAAACTTTTTCATATCACTGGGACTGCACAGGTGCATACAAGGTATAACTTGAATTTGTTTCTTATGAAACAGCTCATAAGTAAAAAATACCCTGTTTTAGCTATTATCAGACATATTTTTCTAGGTGCCCCTAATGGCAAAAGTAGTGTAAGCCGTTCATGTCGTTAAAGCTTTGGGAGCTGACCAGGCTTGATACGCAGGCTCTATGAGACCATAAAGAAAATGTCTGTGAGCAAATTCCTATCAAGAATGAATCAAAACTCTGTGTGAAAGGTAATTTCAGCATCTCTGGCCTAGCAAAGTAATGCCAATTTAGGCATGTAAGATGGGTCTCTTTCCACTCTTGGCCTGATTAAGTCAGTGTGACTTCTTAGGCAAGACAGAGGGACTCAGAGCAGGAGTCTGTGTGCGCTAAGGAAAGAACAAATCAACCTGTGTCATAAATCCGCTTTATTCTTACAGGAGCCCACTTCAGAGGTTCCTTTGTGAGCTCTGGAGGTAAAACCAAAGCAGTCAAGCTCCTGTTCAGGCAGTTCTTGATCAGGCTGGCGTACTTTGTCCAACCGTGCACCACTAACCCAGAATCCCAGACAAATGACCGAAGTTTTTCTACTCAGATAACATTTCCAAGCAGAAAAATATAGATTGTGTTGCAGGAAAACTAGGTGGCTATTAGTCTTTTTTTTTTTAAAGTAATAACACATCCTCATTCTAAAATTCACTACAGCATCATTTAACGGCTGTAGCTTGTGCCAGCTCTCTGGATTAGTAAATCAAAATAATGAAATTGTGAAATATCTTCCCACCATCAAGGAAAAAAAAAAAAAAGGAGTTTTAGGGCTTTCCCAAGCATTTGCAGTGATGAGCTTGCCAATCAATTCTCGTGTACTGAGCAGAAAAGAACTAATTATGTGACTTTTTTTTTTTTTAAATTTCAGAACAAAGAACATATAATAATTGTTGGTCCTGGCAACTTAAATATAGAATATGCTATAATCCAGAGTTCATTATGACTTGAGGGACTGGTAATAATAACAAGGCATTATGCAGTCCTAAGGAGCTTCATATCTAGAAGGTAAATACTTAAAAGCCACGGTACATCAGCAAATCCAGAGGCAGGAATAGAGATTATTATGGGTTTAGGTGGGGGAACATTGTAATTCTTGTTTTTAAATCAGCTTTAAATCTGATTGCAGAGGAGCTTGATATCAAAAGGGAGATTTGGTGTTCAACAACATGGGAAGGACCCACATTTCAGGTACTTTCTACCACTCCTTTGTTGGTACTTCACAGTAAAAAACACAGCCTGAAAATCATTCAGAATTAAACTGAAGTTAAAAGCCTTGATCATGTAGTGGAAATAGGAAGCAGATAAGTGTGTAGTGTGTTCCTTTATTGCTCTGCCCTCAGACCAGGACAATTGAAATTTAAAGTCATTGCTTGCTGATTTTTTTTTTTGTTTACACTTTATACATATAATGCTTTGATCACCTCGTTTCAGATCTTCATACAGAAGGACTGTCACTGCAAAAAGCATTCAGAAAACTGCCCTTATTTTTGACAAGCTACAAAACCTCGGTGGTTAAATTTATTAACGGACCTCCTTATCCTTAAAGCAATGAATAGCATCTGAGCCATACATCAATATCTACATCAATAACGACATATAATCTACATTATGTAACTCTAGTTACAGAGCCTAACTATAGTTCCTCTATAACTCTAGTAAAGCTATTGTTGGTAAGTAATGAAGGGTGGCAGTGGGGTGTTCTGTCTCCTGAAGGGCCAGGCTGCCTTCAGTCACCTACCCTGTCCTTTGCTTTGACCCTGAGTAACGCAAGCCTCGTGGAGGAAAAGGAGTGGAGAGATCACCGTTGGGGCACTCCGGACTTACTTCTTGGAAGTGCCCGTGACTTCATAGCCCTGCTCGTGGGCTACCCGTGTTCCAGCTACGTACGCTAGCCATTGGACTACGGGAGGGAGGGACTAGTGGAAGACTTGTTCTTTGAAATACAAATTTTGCTTGGAAATGAATCCTACCGAACTGACTTTCCTATCAGTTGCATTTCTGAATGGCTGCTTTAGCTAGCTTGGCTGCTGTTGGCTGCTACCTCTCCACAAATACCAGGAGTAGCACAGGTCACAGAGCCCATTAGTCAGCATAAATATTCTGTTTCTATAATGCTTGACATTGGCTATAAGTTGCTTTCTGGATTTAGCACTGAGGAGGGACAAAGAGTGACTTGTTATCTTAGTGAAATGAGCCTGCTCCTGCAGCAAGGGACTCTTGGGCAATGCTCTGTAAAACTAAGGGTGGAAAAGACAAGAAGATGAGAAAAGCACCCCAAAGAAGCCCCTGAATTGAGGGAAAGGTAACAGCTGGATTAATGTTCAACTGCTTCATTTTGGGGTTTGCCATGAATAATTAAGTGTAATTAATAAATAGTGCCCTGAAGATAGGATCAAACAGACTTTGGGTGTGGTGCTTAATCCTTCCTGAGTTGGGAAGTAAGGCCAGCAGCCTATAATGGATTTAACTAATTCTCGTAATTGCAGCTTCATTTGCCTGATCTTTCTAAATGGTATTAATCTAGTGATTTGCAGAATAAGCACATGGAAAAGACTTACCAAAATCACGTTAGGATCTCAAAGATATATTTCTCTTCTTAGACTTTTTTTCAGTGGGAGAAGAGATTTCATTGACAATGCAAATTATATTAATTTGGCTAAGCATTCACAGTCTTTGTTGGTATAAAATCAGAATTTAAAATGCCATTAACAAATTCAACCTTTAGAATCAACATTGGTAATGACAATTCTGCAAGGCTCCTAATTAGTTATTTATAGATTAAATATGTTGTAAAAGACAAAACTGCAGCATTTGACTCTCATTTCCATGCTGGGTACTGAAGCATTGCACAGATTTCTGCGTCTCACAGAAGCATTCGCAAGAAACTCCTCCCGCGTGTTGGCAACCACACTGGGAGACGATGAGATAATCACGTTTCTTTATCACCCTTTTCCTGGACAACAACAAATGTGCACAAGAAGCCTTTAGCTCTGAGGAAATGCCAGCTTACAGAAGTTATAGCTCATATCCTCAGGTTTTCCATATCAGATCTGCCCTCCGCTCCCACCACACACTACCACTCAGGTGTTCAGTTCCCTTCTCCAAAGAGCTTGCTAAGTTGAGCCCAGCAGAGCTAAAACAATTAATGAAATCTTGAGATGCAGACTACTGCCAACAGTTTCCTTCCTTGGGCACAACAGAAAATTTCTTGTCTGACAGCAGTTTGTCAGACAAAAAGCTAATGAACTGCAGCTCATGTGGAAAGAAGCAAAGCTGAGTGAATGCCGTTGACTTGCCATAGGTGACTGACTGTGCCAGTTTTGACTCCTGAGCAATTTTGAGTTTGATCCCGTTCACAAGTACTGCAGAGGTAACTTCTGCTCTCCTTGCGTGAAACTCAACAACATCGTTTGTGCTCTCACCCGTGCAAATAAACGGCAAAGTTCCCACTGGCTCAGCAGTGCAGCATCTACCAGCTAAGTCCAGTTCTGCCGTGCCTTTAGCTCATGGGAAGCATTCTTCCATTTTTTAATTACAAGCTATGAATAAGATATATAAAAAAAACTTAATCAAATGTCAGTAACATGGGCTGTCCAACCACGCACGCAGCTGTGCTGGCTTAATGTAGGTTCACGTTGCTTCTCCTTCTCCTTCCTGTGGTTTGCTGCCTCCGTTGCTGTGTTTTGCCTTAAGTTGGGCTGTAAGCTATTAGGAAAGACTTTTTTTTTTTGCTCTCTGTTTGTACAGCATCAAGCACAGTGAGATTCCAAGGGCCTCTCACCCTACTGTACTATTAATAATTAAGAACAGTCATTATTTTATTCTCATTATCAAATCAAAGAAATAACGCTACTTCGAAGCTACACATGCTGTTGCAAGTAGCAAAGTGCTTGTGATACCCATGGCCCTTTCGCTGCTCTTAGCTAGCCACTAACTCACTTAATTTTGTGTAGTTTAGCACATTACAAGATTGTTCAAGAGTGCCATAAATGATGTCAGGCACCATCAGAAACCACTTCAGAAAATCATTGCCTGTAGCCAGATCAAAAGGTGAACACCTGGAAACTTGCAGTTCTGGGAAAGCAGAATAAATCTTTTTTTTTTTTTTCTTTCCTCTTCCTCTTGGAGATTTGTTTCTTTTTGCCTTAAAGAATTTGAGAGGTTTATTTACAGCTTTTCAAATGACCCCTAATCTATTTAGAAAAACATAGCATGGCAAATTCATCTCGGGTGTAACTCCATTTGTTGACTTAAGCAGACTTGTGCCAGAAGGGAGCGGGGCCCAGGAGTTTCTCTGCAGAGAAAAACAAAGAGTTTGAAGACAACGCTTAATTGGCTTGTTGAGTCCCATCACAGACTGTCCTGGAATATATTTAATAAAGCTAATTCTTTTATTTTGGTAAGATTGTATCAGTAGCTGAAACTCATGGTATTAGCTTTAAACCTTGTCTTGTTCCCCAGGCTTCGCTGCTTGCGACTGATAATTTTCACAGCACCTGACAACATTTAAAGAGACATTGTGTTATGTAGTTTAGTGAAATCTAAGACCATAAATAACTGGGAAAGTTGCTTATTCTGTCAGATATCAGCAATATAATTAATTAAACAATCCATCAGGTTCAACTTTTGGGAAGTAATATAAAAAGTTATTTATTGTGGTACTGCAGAATTTGGAGACATGCTGGCAGCCTGTTGCAAAGACACACAGAGTTCATAAGTAATATTAAAATGATGCCTGCTATAGATAATTTAATCAAAAGATAATTGGTTTGTTTAAGCTTTCAAATTGCTGGCATTCTTCTCTTTGTCAGGTATATATTGATTCACTGAGTCCCAAACCGTGAATACTTTTATGAACACGTAAACCCCAGAGAAAGAGTCTGGGGCACAAACAGTCCCAACAAAATTGGTCACTGCCACATTTCATGTGATACTGCACTAAACATATAGCATGAATCTGGCTGTCAGAGCTCTTTCCATATGTTGTATGTGGGGCGGGGGCACAGGGGGAGAGTGGAAGGACATTGGGGGAAAGGACTGGCAAAAAGGGTAAGGAAAAGAGGCAAAGCAGAAAGCAAAGAGAAAATTAGGAAGGGGGAAGATAGAGATATTTTGAAAAGCAGAAATAAGCAAATGAGATTGGGAGGTAGACATGGGGCCAAAGCATCAATGGGCAACCAACCCTCTTCCCTGCATGGCTGTTGAGTGGATATACCAGTTTATAGTATGAACCCTCCCTGTCCTGTCCCAAGAAACAAGCCCTGATTAACAAACCAGTGATGAAGTCAACAGAAAACTGCTGAATAACTTCTGTACCTTTTGGAAGAATTGCGTATGTTTGGAAGTTGCTTTGCTTTCATTTGGATGCTAATGACATTGTGATTGCATTAGGGTAAGCTGGTTTTTGGTTTTCTCAAGCACAAAAAATTCTGTACAGTCTTAATTGAATGAATGAAACAATTAATGAGCTCACTTTAAAGAGTAGCATTTCATGTAGATTTGTAGAAGATTTCCATCCCTTTTTTCTGATTTTAATATACCAATGTGAAAGTTGGGCTTACTGTACTCATCTGGCCTTTCACCATGGCTTTAGCCAAATAATTTAACCATTTATAAGAAAATTCTGAGGCTACAGAACATATGCAAACATGCATCAAACTGAACTGATGGAGCCAGCAGTAAGAGGGATATTTCTTTCAAAAATGAAAATGACCTTCCATGTGCAAGTAAACTGATTTGCAGAAAAAGAACTAATAAACCAGAGTCTTTTAATGAGACATCCAAACAAGTTTTTTTTACAAACCAACTTCTTGCTAAAGAAGCTGGCTGGGCATATGCACATGCATAACTCCTAAAACCAATTCGTTTACTACATATGCTAATAATTCAGGCAGGGCAAAAATATTAGAGAAAAGAAAAGTAGTATTCTGTAGAAGGCTTGTTTGATACAGCCAAGAAACTTTTGAATTTATGCACTGTGAGAGAAAAAAAGAACCCTTTTCATATGAAGCAACAGCAGGTAATTTAAAAGCAACAAATATAAACAGTATCAAACCCCAAACAATTTTTTTGAGATAAAGTAAATGAAATACCCACATTATTTCTGTATGTATATCTGATCCAGCGTCACTGGGATTTTAAAACTGACTTCATGAGAGCAAGATCAAGCTCTGTAGGAGCAATGATATTATAGACTCTTATTTTGATCTGGAATTACAGTCTGAAAACTTTTGGGTTTGCTCTGGTGAGCTCTCCCGTATGAAGCACACTTACAGTCCTTTCAGTGGTTCCAGGTTACAAACGACAAACCTAATCTGAAGAGAAACATTTATATGTTTGATAACTGTAATAACAGATTTATTCCGTTAGACCTCTTAAACCTTTTAATAAAGCAGATACTTGACACATAGTTTTTATTTTATTTTTATAATAGATGTATCCCCCAAAAGTTTGAAGTGATAAGTAATCAGAATATAGAGTAATATTTCTCAGTATTTGCCATATAGTTCGTAAGTATTACTATTGCATAATAAATAGATGTTTTAAATATTTGTTCACAGAGGTCTTTCCTTGAACTTAAGCATAAGTTATCTAAACAGTTGAAAAAAGATTTATAGTTATGAAGAGGCCTATATGTCAAGCAAAGTTTTATGATATGTTCCATAATAAATTAGCAATAAATGGATACAGGTGACTGTGGAATTTATGGCCTTTAATGTTTTAATGCTTCACTAAAGAAAAACCTATTATTAAGGTCCTAAAGGGTAATACAGGAATACCATCTACAAATTGTCAAATTAAATAGTTGTTGCCAGGTATGTGAACAGCGGAACATTTTGGCTTGACCAGCAGCAGGGGTAGACAGCAAAGAAAGCAGCAGAAAACCAGATCATTTCAGAAGTACGAATGACGGTTTCACCCTGCAAACCCTACTCACGCGCGTCACCTCTGCTTCAGTCGTACTGAAAATGACGGGCCTGGTCCTTAACCATCCCTCATTTGAAAAATCTGTAATTATCTAGGTAATCTAAGTCTACTCGTAGGGCTCTGAATTACTCATACAGGTAAAGGCTGCAGGACTCATCCCAGCGTAACTGATGGCTAAAAGCCAGCGAGTGAAGCACTGTGCCCCGCTTTGCTTGGCAGAGAACTTTTCAAGTGTTTCTATCCATGTGAAAACTATTGCTTGAATCCAAGAAATAACACACTGTGGGAAAGAAATGGATTTCACTGTCCTAACTCTGTGACCTCGGGTAACACTGGAAATTTCCCTAAAACAGATTCGGACAAATGCCGAAACTAGACAATGCACCTACTGCAGATGCCTACAAACCCTTTCTGCTAACATCTCTTGAGTGGTTAAACCCCAACAAAAGACAAAAATATGGATAAAGCTGATCAGAATCTGACCAGAAGAGAAACCAAACCTTTGGGTCAAAACAGGGATGGTATTTGGTGGGGTCAAGGAAGAGAGATTTATCTTTGAAGGGAAATCAGACCTGGGAGTAAGGAATTAAGATCCCAAAGCCACTTGGCAGTGCTTGCCCGCTCATGGGAAACAGCCCTTCCAGAGGTGTAACACAGACCCAACCCAGCACTCAAGAAAAGACTGGGTCAAAATTGCTTTTTAAGATGAGGCATATCCAAACCATTAGCACGATGTCTGCACGTTAACACATCAGCACAAAGATAGGGCAAGGGGGAGGGGGAAAGAGTTATGCCAAAGTGCTCTGCGACTGCCATTGGGGCAGTTCATCTCTAAAAGGAAACACATGTTATCCAACCCTACACCTAATAGGGTTGGACAGTAATTAAAAAATATCTTTTATTTGGAGAGGTGGGTCTTGAAACTACCGACTCGCACCATTAATCTTTTTGATCTACTGCGAAGACCTGCAGCAAGGGTCAGCGAGCAGGTTCTCTGCCGTTTGCAGAGGGACGAGCACACTGACAGGACAGTGAACTGTAAAACAGATATAGTCATTACATACAGTTATCGATTAACAGTGGTTGGGGAAGGGATTGTACGGTAACCATTACCTGATCACATCACCATCTGCTCTCGTATCACAGGGCTGCCATTGGTAAATCACCTTGAAAACTACCAGCAGCTCCTCAGAAATAAAATTCAAGTGAGGCAGTTGCACAGGGAAACTATTTGCATTGAATGGGGAGCAGGAAGAGGGCTCAGGGAAAGGTCTCATTGCCCTCAGGCTGCCCCCTTCTGCTCGTCAGAGATGGCAGAGCAAAACCTCCTGCTAGGCTGGAAATCTTGAGATTTGCTCAGTTCATTTACACTCCCACATGTGAATGTGTAAAATGGGTTGACTAACCTTCAAGTTACACCATGTTAAGTATGCCGTAACAGTTAAAACAGTGAACCCAGCTCGTCTGTCCCGTGCTACATGCTTTGCGCCCAGCATTAACACAGGTCTGCTCCACCAAACGCTTACGTCAGTCCGATTTGCCCCAGCTGGTGAACCCTTCCGGTCTAAAGCACCTTGACATCCTCTACCAGTAAAACTCAATCCGCAGAGGGGCTACCACCCATATAACCAGGCAGAGTTTGTGGTCAGGGGAAAATCTATCCATAACCAGAACAGTCACCAAACAACATTTTCCTAGCAGAGCCTGGAGGGCAGTGTTTTAGCCAGTCTCTAATGCTATCTCTCTGTCTCGGAAGATGTGTCAGTTTAAGCCCTGTTGTCATTCAATTAGTCTCCAGCACGGCTTCAGTAAAGAGAGAAGCTCTCCACTCCACATAGCCAGGATAATCATTAATTAACCTATTAGTCTTGCTCACTTCACAGTTCCTTTCCTTTCTGTGCTCTACTGTCATGACACCACTAGATGTTTTTCCTTATTTTGATGGGGCTAAGAATCCCTCTTTTGGTTTTTTTTTAGATTTTGGGGTGTTTTTAAAAAGAATTCAATGAACACCTGTGATTGCATCTGGAAGTTGTTTTTATTCTCATGCTGTGAAGAGCTAACTTCCAGATCACCCTCCTGTCCATACGTCTCTCAGATGTGATTGTGCTGTGCTGGTTTGGGCAGGGGCGGCGTGGGGGGGGGTCACTAAGAACTATGAGCTTACCTGACCCTTAGCAATGCCTGCTGCAGGTGAGTTGTAAAGCTATCTGCTGTTCAGATGAAACTCAGATGCTATGCTACAGGTACGACTTCTGTTCCCAAGAGCCCTCTGCTGTGCTCTGTCCAGAGGGCCACCAGCTATTGCTCCTCAGGGAAGGCTCCTCAGCCCCCAGGGAGACTTCTCGGCTACAGCAGCGTCAAATATTATGGAAACTCCAACTAATTGCTATGTTTCCTTGTGCTTTATTTGTTATTCATCACTTGCCCTACAAATTCTGTATCACTGTAAAAGATAGATGATTGAATAAAGATCCCATGATTATTTCTTTGAATTCTTTCTCCCTCAGGACAGAACAAACTGAGATGACTGTGTGAGCCAAGGATTAGTTAACTTGAGCACGTGTTCCTAGATCTGACTCTAGGGTATTATAACACCTTTCTGTTGTCTCTGAAGTACTTCCACTCAGGAAATATGGGGAGAAAGACACCCCCAGATACATTTTCTTTTTCTCCTTAGACAGCAGAAGTTAGCAGACTTAGAGCTAATTGTGATCCTGTTTAGGTTAATAGTGTTTTTATGACCAGCTTCAGTAGCTATGATGGAGTCCACATACAGAAATACTCTGCAAAGGTCAGTTCAAAAGAGCACTCAGCTTCTGGGGACAGGGCAAGTAAAACAACTCTTGTGTAAAGACAGTTGATATATTCTTCTAAATAAAAAGTTACAAAAAAATTAGGATCAATTTGCTGATTCAAGCTAACGGTTACTTAATTTACATATTTAGCTAGCATACTTGTGCAAACGAGATAAAAAAATGCACTACTACTTTACCGCTGGTAAGGTTCTTCATTATAACTACAGGCTTCTAAAATATGGTTTTCAGGCTGTTCTGCCTCTATCTACTATTCCACCATGATAAATCTTTAAACATATTATATAGCTATGTTTCCTGAGAATTCCAATGTATGGATATTTTAATGGCATCTACAGTAGTGTTTAAATGAGTACAAAGAAATAAAATTTATGGATTTCAGATGCTTCTGAGTTTAAAAGCAGACTGAAAAATACAGAAGTGGGGAAGTGACGAGGTATAATGAACTATATAATTGCTTTGCATTTGGGATTTTCAAACATGTTTAAACCATTGGAATCTCTTCTTGCAATCAGACATATTTCAAAGAGCTTTAAAGATTCTTTCTTCATATAGATGCTGGGCATGGGGAACGGGTGTGAACCAAAGCCCTACTCTGGACGCTCCTGTTCCAGGCTGTGGCTCTGCACGACAACCTGAACTTTGCAGCTGAGGTCCCTCCCTGTTAGGTCCAGGATTGCCTGTTCTCATAACACTTTCTGTAAGGCACCGTTTTGAGTACTAAAATTATACCAGTGACCTCCGAGGGCTACAGCTGGGAAGAAGGGATGCTGAAGTTCAGCTGAAGCCTCCAGACTGCGGGGACAGATGGTGTTTCCAGTGACTACCTGTGGAAACTGCAGTATTGCTTGTCATGTCCTGCAAAATAGGATTGCTCTTCTGCCTGAGCAGTGTGTACTGAGCTAAAAACCAGTACACGCTGAGGTGAGGAAAGATACAGGAGGTGTGTGGCCTTCAGGTCCAGGCTGCTGGAACCACTGTCAGAGAGTAACTGGGACAGGAGGGAAAGGGGAGCAAAGGCTGCCTCTAGATTCAAAGATGAAGTGAGCTGGATGCAAGCAGGAGGTCTTCTCCTGCCAGGAGAAGAAATGGAGTGGGTGTTTAAAGGAGTACAAGACAGAGCCACGTCCAAGTAAAGATGGGAATTTTTCTTCTGGGAACAGGACAGGGCTACAGAAAATCAGAAACAGTGAGAAGAGGTTAAGCCTACCAGAAGAAAGGAGCTGCTGTTTGCAAGGTGAGGAGGAAGATGCTGAGATACAGCAGTGTTTGAAAGAGTTGCTGTACACTTATCACACTGATAAAAAAGACACAAAAGAAAAAAAAAAGGTATGTCAGTTCATATGTTTTTAGATATTTCAAGAGTTACTGTAGAGTCTACACAAGAAAAAAAAGGCCAGTGATGTTGAAAAAAGGAAAAATAAACAGGACAGAGAAGTGAATGAGTCAGCCTCAAGATCTGTGATGCTGGTGATACTTTCCACATGCTCAGTAGGGACTTCCTAAAAAGCATGATGCTGAAAGAGAAACAGGCAAGAAAAGCACCAGTAGCTACAACTTTATCTCCATAAAACTTAAAAGGTACACTTGCACATACAGCTTCACTATGAAGCAACAGTCTAAAAGGGCTGGGTTACTGTCTGACTTCCTGGGTTAATTTATTTATAGTCAATTTTTTCATGTTAAATATTTCCAAGTTGGTGATAATGGAGCATGACACTTTTTTTTCTTCTCCTCTCCTGAAGGTATGCAGCAAGCTGAGTTTTGTGTCCAAATATATGTGTCTCATTTGATATTGGCTTAATGACTACTTTCCCAAATGCAATAATGCCTAGCCTCAACAGCATTTTTACTGTGATTTATGTAACAGCCAAGTTCAGGACCATTTCTCTTTTTTGCTTAAGACAATATCTCCTTGTCCTTTTTTTTCTTGTTTATTTGAAGTCAAGACGGACTCAGGGGGAAAAAAAAAGTGGAAGTTATGCTAATGAAATTCTGTGTTTCCGCTTTAAAGATACAAGCATAATCTTTTGCTAACATGCTTATTACAAATTCAAGCATACAGGATCAAAATTCAAAACTATTCTTACTCTCAAACAAATACGTAAAAATCTCTGGAACACAAATTTACATCACAGCAGAGAATACCACAGCTTGAAATCAATAGTCAAGTTCAAATATAAACCTGAAATTCCACCACTAAAGATGCTGCGTGGTGAACCTAGCCCAAGAATTTGTCTGTAGATGCACTTTATCAAACATCCCCACCTGGGACTGGGAGAATGAAGCGATAGCTGAGAGTCACCTCTCCAGGAACTAAACAGACTGCAACTTGTCTGGAGTTGGATGTCTGATTCTGGTTTTATTTCTACAAGGCTGAAGTTAAACTATATATTCTTGCCCTCTGTCATTTGACAGAAGAATGTACTCAGACCCTTAACATTTGCACTGCCTGTCTTGCTGCCATCGTTAAGAGAACCTACTGCCTTGTAAAAATGTGACTACATGTGTTTCATAAAAATCGATATAAAAATAACAACACTAGGGTACTTCCATCTTTCTGGAACAACTGAATTCTAAAACAAGCATCTCTGGTTCTTCCGCCTGCAAATGGATCAAATTACATTTCACTAGGTAATAAAGTGTGGTACAATAGCCTGCCCAATCTGTTTTCATCTTGTCTTGTACAAAGTCTCAGATATACTTACTCATTATTCAAGCTAATGGGCCTGCATTTGGCATATATTGAACGTTAGCGCTCTCCTTGGAAGTTGCAGAGGTTAACTGCTCCTAACAGTCTCTTTCCTTCCTTTCTGGGCATGTTTTCACCATGAATAATAGAAAAAACAGAACGGAATGTCATAATACCCTAGAATGAAGGTGCCAGTACAAAGCACAGCGATGAAGTAATGGTAGCAATTTTTTGTCTTAATCCCTGATCATCCCAATGGAACCTAGTCCATACCTGGAAATATTTTGAAATGTATCAGGGAAGGAATCTGCTCCTGCCAAAATGCTTGCAGAATCGAAGGTCCAGATTATTAAGCATTATTATCATTCTTTATTCACTTTATTGGTAGTGTTTGCATGATTGTGGCTATGCATGAGGAAAAAAAGTGCTGTCAGAAGCTGAACTGGAGATATTACACCCTTCATTCAATTATCATTTCAGAGGAGGAAAAAAATCTTTCTAAATACAAATGACCTAATTTAATGTTAACTATGAGCTAAATCACGGTCATTGTAGTCCTGTAAGTGGTCCTGCTGCAGCAAGTTAAAACCAAAATTACTTTTGAAAACAGAAGCTTGAAAAATATTTGTATATAATTCCTAGGCTCTATAGCAAGGAATTACACAAATTGCTAATCATGCACAAAAATGAATAAACTGGTGATACAGTTGAAATGTTTTCTTTGCTCTCATTTTGTGATATAATATTTTTCTAGTCCCTGCACTCAAAGTAGATACATCACATTTTGATGTAGTTAGGCTCTTTTCAAGGTGTGAAATTGCTAAGTACCAACACCAAAGGAAAAAAATTCTTTTCATACTGCACTGTGCCACTTGAAGCAGTCTTACCCTTTGGCTTCAAGCCAACAAACTCCAGTGAGAACTATTTTATAGCACATGACTATAATAAAAGATATTTAAACATGGCCTAACAATGGATTAAACTAGTAAGACATAGTTTCTGTTAGATCCCAAGGATGAATATCAAAAATAGAGGCAATAGTTTTGAAACAACAGCCAGCAGTGAAAAGTTTATTTCTAATATAAACCAGACAGTCCCCAAAATAATTTGTGGTTTATTTAATTCTTACCGTTCATCTTGTGTTCTTTTGAGTAAGCTAAAGTAAGACACCCGCCTAAAAACACCAGCTGGTTTAGATTTTGATTCTGGATCTCTAGTGAGCTGAAAAACTGTAATCTGCATCTGCAAGGGTGGGGAGTCATTTCTGTAAACAGGAAAAATAAGGATTTGCTGGCAGGGGAAGGGCAGCTTATGAGAAGGTGCATTTTGGGAGAAGAGAGAAAAAACAATCTCGCTAATATATTATAATAAATTACTGTTCTGTCATTATCTGGTTATATTTGCACAAACATCAATTGCATGTGAGCCCTGAAAAAGAATGTCTCATTGCCTTTAATATGCACTGCAGTGTGCACCCATACAAAATCATTACTGTAACAAAACCAGCTGCGTGTAATAGAAAGCAAATGATTTGCAATGTTACTATAAGAAACTACTTTATTTCATATTATCATAAAAAGAACAGCACTGAAAATTTGCATGACAAACACAAGAATCCAGGAAATTCCAAATCTAATTCATTTTTAGGTTTTAATAGGTATTAACTTACGGAGGTGAATTGTTAAGAACATTTCTTGAAGAATATTTCCAGAGAGTTTAGCTGCAATATTGGAGCTCGTATTTCGTGAAATGCGAACTAGTCCAGTAGATGAAGAAGATGCATAAGCCTTAAATAGTGGATTCTCTGCTGGACCTAAAAAAGCATATTTATTTTTATCACCACGCTATGGCTGAAGGCTTGGGTCTATCATGGATCTCTCTCTCAAGTCATTGGGACTTCACGCCTCGGAACAAAGACTGCTGGATTAGATGCTGTTCTTCTTAAAATTTCAGTTCTGTTATCAACGTGCACAGTTACAGTTCTCAACTATTGTGAAATTATAACAAATAAACATGAGCAGTTGCAAACCCATGTTCTGCCCGGTTGTACGGCGTAGTTGGGTTACTCAACTGATTTAGCAGATTATGAAGGATGAACTCCCAGCTCTATCTCACACAAGTCATGAAACAAGTTTCTGTTGCATTGTGGAAGGTAAGCCTATTTTATGCAACTACCGAAGGAGATAACAGCTGTTACCAAAAAGGTGGCAGGCATGTAGAACAAAAACTAAAGTCTTGAACAAATGAAGCTTTATAAGACCCAGACAGGACTCAAACAAATGTTCAATGAAAGTCACTTTTATGGCTTTACTTTGGTTTATCGCAAGGCAGTAATAAATGTGTCTCATTAAAAGCCAGTAAAAGAACACCACCTACACCACCAATTGCTGTAACTGCAGATATAGCAGATCTGGAATAGTTACCTAAAGACCCTCATTTCCTAGCATTTAATGCTTCCCTGTCCATATAAACTAGCCTTCTATGGATTTAAAGACTGTTGGATGCTAAAAGCAGCAGCTGTTCCTGGGAAAACGACACTTTCAAAGCCATTTCTTTCTCAAGGTGAAGTTAGAGGGAGGTTGAATGAACATGGAGCTCTCCTTGGCTAAAAAAAAATTGCCAGAGGAGAATATGCCAACAGAAAGACAAGAAATTCCCCTATTCTGGCTAGAGAGTAAGTGTTTTGCCTCAGCTTTATTGCTCAGCGGGTCAAATTCATTCCTGGTGAAATGGCAGTTCCCATGGTGAAGCCGCAAGAAAATTCTGAAACCTTCTGGCACCTGTCAAGAAATGGGGATGTGAAAGTGGGGGGAGGAACTGGCATGTAGAAGCTGGGATTAAGGGTGGGAGCCACCACATAAAAGGTTATTCTTGTTCTAGTTGTTAGAACTTTTTTATTGCATAGAATTTACATACATGCTTATTAAGTGGTTTAAAAAAGAAGCCTGACAGATATTAAACAGCATGCCACACTCTTTATGCTGCTGCCATACAGATGTGTCCAAAGCATAAACAGACTTACAGTCAGCACTCGGTTGCTCTATGGGAGAGTATCTCTGTAGTAAATTTCTCCAAAGTTTTCAGGACAATTAACTTGAGAATTGGAAACTTTTTTTCCCTTCAGATTTGATCTTTTGGTTGATCTCTCACTGCTTTCCAATTATGCAGGGAAAATATATAGCAAGTGTTTTAGTACCCTAGATTGAATTTCCTAAACCTAAGCTAGCAGCGGAATTACTGGGCCAGGGATTCTGGCACAAGAAGTACAGCTGTGTGTGTGAGCTGGTGGGAAAACTACTGGAATATCATGACTAGTCTTGGTGTTCACACTTCAAAGAAGCCATGGAAAATTGAAAATAGATCAGAAAAGAATGATTGCAAGATCTGGAATATCTGCTTTGTAGGGATAGAGGTATGCAGCCTAATCTGTTTACTTTACCAAAAGAAAGGTTAAGAGACTTGATCACGACATATTAATACCTACATGTGGAGAAGATTTGTAATGGCTCTGTAATTTAGCATATAAAAATTAATCAAGACCTAGAAGCTGAAAATGGTCAAATTCTGATTATGGATAAAGCAGACAGGATTAACAGTGAGGTTAATTAGTCATCAGGAAAATTTCTACAAAAGGATTGTGGACTCTTCACCCCAGAAGCTTTTCAGTCAAGACTGGATGGCTCTTTGACATAAGGAGACCTGTGAACTGGGCTGGGTGCAGGATTCCCAGGTGAGGCATTCTGGCCAGGGCAAATTTGGTAATCGTGATGATCCCTGTGACGAAGGATGTGCTGAGGCAGGTCAATCTTATTCACTCAAACTAGTTGGCAAAATCAACATTGGTATATGAACCATGGTAAAACCTACATCCCAAATAGAATAGCGTTGCTTCACGCTTGGGAAGCCCTGTCGCCTATGCTTGGCTTGGTGTGCAGCTCCCTCTTTCCTTCCCGATACTTTCCATGCCCGGACTTTTCTGTAGAAAATACAAACACAGAGCCAAGTAACCTGCTTTGTCCAATCCCACAGGTGCCATCCACAACCCAATGGATCCAATCTTTCTTCTACCTCTCTACCACTTTTCTCTCACAGACTCCTAAATTTCAGGCTTGCCACTGGATAGAAAAGTCTGGAAAAATGTCTTCATTGGGAACATATGCTGGATACTTAAATTTTGAAGTGATTCTCTGTTTCTGTGATTTAAGTAATTTCAGGGATGAGCCTGAAAAGTGGTATCTTGGCTGGGATGATACTTAAGTTAGTACTTACAACTGCCTGCGAGTTTTGCTGCGTAAAGGTTATTTGCACAGTAATGTTAGTCTTGTGCCTCTTTAGTCACCACTCTCGGCATTATCATGCTGCTCCAACCCAGCAATGGTGCAATTATTAATGCCTTACCTAAAAAATTCCGTGAGCTCTTGATATTGTCACTAAGGATGGAAGGACCCATGTAGCGGCAGGACACTGTACAAAAGATCCTAAGATAAATCAATCAGCAAGAACACCTGATTGCCAAAGTGGAGCATTTAATTATATAGACTTTTCTATCACTGTAAATGAAGGTAGACACGCTGTTGCAGTAGTATGGGAGAGAAAAAAAATGAGATTGAGCAGCAGCAAAGAAACAAAGGAGAAGCTGAAGGAAAACAAAATATGGAGATGATTTAAAATCACTTATGAGACCTGTGCCTGCTAATGCATTTTTTCAAATGATTATGACTTACATAAAATACATTCAGACATCTTCTTCTCATTAGAAATACTGAGTTGAAAAAGATATAACCAGTATCCCAGTGTGTTCCTCTTACATGAGCTTTTGAACCACAGCTACGAAGCTGCATCCAACATTGGTATGCCTTAACATCATATGGATTTGGACGATGAGACATCTGCATTCTTACATGGACAATCATATTTATTCCAACACCAGTGAAAGTGTTTCTAGAGAACAATTGCTGATGTGTTAGCATGGTTTCTATTTTTCTGTTGAGACTGGTACACTCCATCTTTGAGTTCATATTTTTCTAGCAGATGGGAGCTTCAGAAGAGCTGCTATAGAGAACCTTCACTGTTATTCACTGCTTTTTGACAGTTGGATAGACAACGCTGTCAAACACCAGTGGAAAAAGAGGAACCACCGTTGGCTTAAGCCATGAAGATGCAGTGAAAAGCCTGAGGTAACGACCACAGTAAGAAAACAAACCACTTTTGCTAATGCAAGGTCCATTCAAAGCGGTGGGTGAAGAAGCTCAGAGGGTAATGTCTATATCCTAACACTGTTAGTATTGACCTTTTTAGTGAGGCTCAACCAGAGAGAGCTCCGATGGCAAACTTCCACAGCAATTCCTCTTTTAGAAGCAAAGACAAAGGAGCATGAAGAACAAAGCTATATATCCAACATGAGGTTGTAACACCAGGTAATGGTTTTCATGTTTATTTACTCAGACTCTAAAAAGAACTAAATCTGACTGCATCGCTTTGCTTTCATGAGCAGGTACATTTTCCGAGCACAATTCTAAAGTGATAGCGGACAAAGTGACAGAAGAGCCTTGGTAGATTTCTAGTGTAGGGGAAAGGGCTTCAGAGCTGCAAATAATAATCAGAGGCTAAATTCTGCTCTCCATCACACTGCAGAAAATTCAAAGTAATTACCCCACTGACTTCAGTGGAGTGATCCTAGATTTATACTACCGTAAATGATAGCAAAAATTGAACCCAATATAGAAATAATTTATTTAAGGGCCTAAGTATAGTTGTACAATTCAATCTGTAAATATTGCCACTAATGCACATATGGCTAATTTACATCTAGACTATGAGAACATATCCAGTGCTGATTTCCAGGATGCTTGAAGTACTAGGCAGTGCCAAAATAAATTTGCAGTATTCCCATAGCCCTCAGAATCTTTCCAACTTTTGGTGTTGGGAAGAAGATGCACTACAGATATTGTGAAAAAGTGAAATTTTATCTGTTATATTACTAGGTATTGGGTAATTCTTACAAAAAAGGCATAGAAGGCTGTTGAGCAGCACTCCATGTCTACTTGCATCAGCTCTGCAAGCTCTCTCCTCTCAATAAGTTGTTTTTATCTAATTTGTCTCTTACTGGGAGCAGAATTTTAGGAGCAGCTTGAGTTTTCTAAGAATAAACCATGCTTCAAAGAAAGGAGGGTTGTAAGTAACATTGGAGAAGACTGCTTGGAGTACATACATTTAACGCACATAAAACTTAACTACAGCAATTTAATTTAGATTCCTTCTCTAATCACATATTTATATTAAGACCTTGCTGAAGCTAAACTGAAATTTATATTGCTAGGAGGCAAAGATGATATAAAATCTGAATTATTCATCAACTCAGCAAGAGAAAAAATTTCTCCCAAAATACCAAATATTGCTCTGGGTTTATCTCAGCTCTGCAATGTGGGGTGAAGAGTTGGAAAATCCATGTCTTGGTTTACCGGGGCTTGAAAGGAGACATGTTAAGTCTAAGTGTAGCAAATACATCAACCCTTCTTCCTTCCTTCATAAAATATTTTATGTTATGTTATTTATTTTACTTTTTTTTTTTTCCCCTGTATCATCAGAGAAGAAGGCTTCTCCTGTTACCAACACGCAGGAGGTGTTGAGACCCTGCAGTTAACTGCAGATTAATCACGCCTGACTCAGTGCTGCAGGTGGATTCCATTAGACCCTTCAACAACAGAAGAGACATGGGGTAGTCCTCTGGCAGAAGAAAATCCCTGGGAAGAAATTCTGAGGGCAGCTAAGCCTGGGAAAAAGTCTTGGGAATGAGCAGGAAGTTTAAATGTTTTGTTTTAGTTAAGAAGACCAAACTTCAAGGAGGACTTTTCACTCTTTTCAGGGAGCATACTATAATTTAAGGTGGGTAGGCATTTTACCTGTTTGCTGCAACTGCTAACAGTACATAAAGAAATGACGTAAGTATAACAATTTAATCTTCTTGCAAATAATTCCCTTTTGTCTGTCCTCATATGGCAGCCTACTGATGTTGAATGTGTAGGTCGTGTGAAGCACTCAGAGGCCCTAGAGAGGGGAAAGAAGTAGAGCAGTTCAGAACTTCCATTACTAAGAACTTTTTTTAGGACACAGTTTTCTAGTATTTGCTGAGATTCTCCTTAAGAGAGTTGATAACTTTGGATAATTTCTGAGGTAATGGTCTCTGAGATCCTTGAAAACCTATAAAGAGAGAATAAATGCATGAGTTATGTAAACCCAGGAAAAATACCTCTGAGGAAGCCTCATACTCAGACAAAGATAAAAAATCTTTTTTTTTTTTCCTCCTAGCTCATTAGGAAACCAGAAAGAAGGTCATAATTTTGAAGTTGTTTGTTTCTATTGCAAATGTTTCTTAGCTTCTGTCAAGCGTGAAAAAGATTATTCTCTGCACAGATGGCAAAATTATCCTTGACTTTCCTTATATTATTTATGTCCATTTCCAATGCATAAAAGTTGTTTGTGACCTTCAAGCATTGGACATGTACTGAAAACAAGACAAGAATGTGCATATTTAAGCCTGAAAATAGATGCCATATAGCCAATTTCCATTTCTAATCTAACTAGTTTGAGCCCCAGTTTGTGTTTTTATGATTTTTGAATGGGTACTTCTCTAAGGGTCAACTTGGAGGTTTCTGTGAAGTTTTAGGAGAGCCAATGGCAAATCTGAATCTAGCCCTTAGTGGTTAGTTGTAGAAGAGCTGCATGTGACTGGTCCTGTCCCACATGAAGGTATTGCTGAACACAGTCTGAATTCTACCAGGTCTAGGGCAGGGCGATGGCTTTTCAGTGTGCCTGAGGGATCCCATGGCTATTTCAGCTTAGAAGAGCTCAAGGAGTTTCCATGATGGGGATACCTCAACAGAAAAGCAAAATGGTTTGCCTGCTGACAATTTGTGCAAAAGCTGCTGAGAGCTAGGTGCTTTCATGTTTTTAAAAGACTGAATTGAATCTAACCCAGACAGCTAAATAACATCTTGAGACACAGGCAGTTTGGGTCAAATCTGGATGACTGGCAAGTTTAATTATAGCATTTGATGACTGTTTTACAGCATTTAAGCCTCTTTGAACTTCACAATGGATGATAGTGTTGAAAGGCTGTGAAAGAAGTTCAGCTAAAAATGAACAAAAAAGATGATGCTTCTAACTCTCGTAATGGTACCTGGCGTTCATCTGAAGTCTGCTATTGCACACAGTTCTACTGTATCTGCAACTCCAGGTTTCTGGTTGAAAAGTACTGGATTTCTATCAGGACGATGGACAATCCTGTGGGCATTAGCCTGATTTCAAGCCCCCGCTCCCCTCTTCAGAGACATGTTTCCTTTGTTGTTTTTCGTACGATCCTGTTTATAGTGGTAATGCAAGACAGTGAAGAATGAGGCAGAGGAGACGCAAATTGCATCCTAAGCAGAGGGTAGGATAAAACCATAGCTGGCTAGAGAGAAGCAATGACAGTGGCAGTACCTGAGAGCTCAGTACCAGTGAGGTGTCTGTAGGGCTGTCAAGAGCTATCAGCGAGGGCTCAGCCTTAGTGTTGGGGCCAAACGCTGCCTCCTTCTGAGGGGTTGTTCCATAACAGTGAATGTGAAAGGTAAAAAGAGAGCATGCAGAGCAGGACAGTGCCTAACTCTCTCAGCCTCAGAAAACCTTGAACACTTTGGGATGCAAAATTTGGGTTCAGGACAGAAATGTGATGAATCTTCATCTAGCTTTTAATATTTAGACCAAAATACTTCCAGCTTAACAAATTCTTTTCAAACCAAGAGAGCAGACAAAAACAGTAGCTTGAGAAAAACCTTCCAATTCACAGTGGTGGGTTTGAGCCCAGCTATTTGATTTCTGCAATCAATTAAATCTACTGAATTCCTGAAGAAGTCACTAATTGAAAAAATAACGACAGCTCAGATAAAGTTAACAGAAAACAATGCTAAGTCTCAAAATTTGCACAGTGTCTCCAGAAAATGTGCAATCTGGACAGTTGCAACAGCTACTGAAAGTTAGAGTCAGCTAGGCAGAAAGCAGAAGCTTGTTACGTGTCTAGACAAAACCAGCTTGTGCCTCACTTCTACTTGATGTTCAAAACAAATACACTGCCCAAGATCTGCGAACAAAGAATTATTCAGCAAATAATCTCAAAGAAGAGATAGCATTTTCATTAAAAATAACAAGATGCTTCCTACTTCATAAACAGAAATCGGGGAGAAATTAAATCACCAAATTATCTGCTGCAGTTTACCACTGTAAGCACAACTGCTCTGATCCTCTTTAGCAGGTATGCAACTGGAAATGAAAAGCAGCGGATGGAACCGTCTCGGCAGCACAGGCAAAAAGATTTTCTTGCATTTTCTTTTACAAGGGCAGCCAGAATATCAAGCCTGATGTTTAATCAGATGTACTGTTGGCTCAGGAGGGAGAATTGAGAGGGTATTTCAAATTACTGAAACTGAAAGAAATCCACCATAATTCTTGGAATCCCCTCTTTAAAAAACAATGTAGATCTCCTGGGCCACAAATGCCTGGAAGAATGTGTAATAGAGATAGATGGCACACACGAGGATTAAGGTTCTGTATTAAGAACACCATAATATCCACTGTTGTTCTCTGATAAACAATCACTTATTAAACTCACTCTCATCACTGTATCATGTTCTCTGTCCCAGTCCATGCACTCTGAGGATGTTCTAGCATGAATTCTTCCAGTCCTTGCTTTTGTTTCTTTTAGAGGATTTTGAGCTCAAAATGTTGTTTGGAGCTTGTTATCAAAAGTAGCTCCCTTGAGGGCTATATTGTGGTAAAAAGGATTTCTCTCTGAGGACGGTTGGTAACTCCGGTACCGTTCTCTGCCTTGTCCCTTTTCCTTGTCCTCCTACCACCTGTATAGGATTGGAGAAAGCCAGCTGAGAAAAGCAAGCCTGGAATTCTTGCTGCTGAAGAAAAAGCCATCAAAGCTGGAACATCTGGCCTCAGAAAACTGTTCCTACATTTCTGATTTGCACTATCTGTACGATGCTCCTGGTGGCTGCTCCAACGCCCCCTCCTTGTATATAATGCCCCTCTCTTCTCTCATGTTGTTAGTCCACTTAGCTATTCATTCCTAAATAAACCACTGAACATAAACAAACTTGTGGGATTAAGGAGCAGTTTGATGACATGAGCTAACCAGAAGAAGGAATATGGTGACCTTGATACATAAAAAGCGATAAGTCCTTTTCACAGAGAAAGCATGAATTACAGATCTTGCCAAAAACCAGTCTAAGAAAAATTCTTCCCTTTACCCAAGAGATGTTTGAGTTTTAATTATCTCTTTCAGAGTCCCTAGACTTTTCTTCTCTTGTATCTATTTTTGTCTGCATATTCCAATCCGTAAAGAGACAATGAAAACAGAATTTGTCCATCACTTCTGTCGTCTTCATGGTATCCTTCCTCACGTGAGCTGTTGTTTGGTTAGTGCTCACTTCAAATTCAGGCAGAAAAATGATTTCTCAAAGATTAGTCATCCTCATTAGCATTCCCACTGTACTGCTAATGCAAAGTATTTAATATTAATGATCACTGATATTCCCGCACTGTTTATCCTGCATCCACAATGCTTGGTCTCAACATGGGGAGGAAAAACAAAAGCGAAGGAACAGTACGGTCTCGTAACCAAAATGGTGCATAGAAAAGAAAATGGATTTTCTAATGTAACATTCACTAAATCCTGGAGAGTGAAGAGCAAAACCTACAGTGCACGCAGCCACTGAGTGGTGGTGGCGGTGGTTTAGTAAGCGGGAATCTGAGTCGTTTCTGGATTACTGCTCTAACATAGTGCCAGGGGATACTGTGTTGCTGGAGATAGCATTATTTCTCTGAGATGTTTTGTCATTTATATCGCACGTTACATTCAAGAAGATGACAATGTCCCTATTCCAAAGAGAATGAAATCAAAAGGCCGGATTGCAACTTGACCCTAGAGGGGTGTAAGAGGGAATAAAATGTATCTTGGTGCACCTTTGAGCAGAATTCACTTCAAGCACAGGGGTGCTTGAGAGGGCATCTCCCTAATGCCCGCTCCACCAGCTGAGTGGAGAGAGGGAGAGACATGAGAAAGGAGAAGGGCTCCACTCTCTTCATGTGCCAGATTGTGCATAAGGAGTAGTGGGCTAATAATCTGCTTCTTTTTGAAAGCAGGGAAGGCAGGCTGGGTATTGATATATTGCATGTGGAGGTACATAAGTTCTTCCACCTTCCCCTGTTCAGCTGTGTGCATATGTACTCCAGTCAGCCCCTGTTTAGAAAGAGGCAATAATAAGAAATTATAGAATACCATTAAAAGACAAGGAAAAAGCACAATTCCTGCCTAAGAACTCATAAAACTTTTCCTAAGACACAGCATGTGAGACATGATGTTTGACTTAAATTTCTGATTAAATAAATACATTCTGCCTACCTAAAATTCATTTCTTGTTTTGATTTGACGAGTGCATCATGCTTGGTTTCGATTTAGTGCAGTGAAGAATATCCTATTAAAACAGACTTTGTATGTGGTAAAACTCATTTAAGAAATAATGTGATGTACATATGTCTCCCTGGTTTCCAACAAGAACCCTGTGGCTTTCTCCCATGGCCTAAGTCTCCTGCAGAACACTGTCACCATAATCCTTCCTGGCTCTTCCAGCCTGAAATACTGCTACTCTTTCCCCAATCACAGCAGTTCACCCTGGGAGCTTTGCTGACAACTTATTGCAAAACATGTGGGAAAGATACCCGAGGATGTGGGACACTGGCAGCTGGAAAGGAGAGGAAGTTATTTTCAGGTGAGGGGGGTGGCTATTTATCCCAAAGAGTTGATGTGCAACCTTGATTTGACCATTAGTGTCACCGATCAAACCAAGGCAGATAACCATAGCATTTATAGCTCTTTACAAAATTACTACCCTAGATAATCTATTTACATGCTTTTGTCTAAATATGATCCCGAGACATGTTCTTAAGTTATCATTTCCAATGGGACCATCTATTTTTCAACATCAACAAAAATCAGATACAATGTGGAAGAGGAAAGAAGCACCAGCACTGTGTTAATTATCACAGCAAGCAGACAAATACTCTTTGCGGACAAATACTGTTCCCAGTCAAAACTTTAGGGTCATTTAAGTAGTTATTTAAATCGTGTACAGAGATAATGTGAGCTGGGACTTAGGCTAATGACTGTGTGTAGACTGGTGATCCCCAGCCTTTTCTGACCCTGGACAATAACTCGCTCAGCAGTAAGCGTTGCGGGCAGCATCATACTCTACTCTCCCTAATGGCCTTCAACTTTAACTTTTTAATTTCCTGTAGGTCTCAGCAGTATGAGAAGGTCTCCTGAGCTTTTTGTTGCTCACTAACCTGCGTGCTGTGGACTGGGAACTCATGAGTGAGGGGTGGTGGATGAAGTAGCATCTGACTTGGCTGCCGATTTCCCTGGTTGTTGTGGTTTGCGCGGGCGGGATACGCAAACCCTGGAACCCTATCGCGTGTGGGCTTCTCTTTTTTTTTTTTTGTAGAGACAAAGTTAATACCAGCAACTCTGCTTACAGGTGTGCACGTACGCACACACGCACCCTCCCGGTGTACCATCAATAAAACTACGTCTCCTCAAAACATCTGACAATTATTTCCACTTTCTCATTTAAATCCACCAGAATAACCAGGGTGGGCAGATGGGGTGGAAAATAAAGGACTTCTCCAAGCAGCGCCCGGCAGGACGGGCTGGCTGAGAGCTTGCTCCAGAGCAGCACAAGTGTGCGGCTGGCTCCACAGCTGCCCCTGAGGCCCTAATATATAATATTAAATAATAATAACAAGAGAAGTTCCCTCCTCCCCACAGTAGAGATCTCTGTCCCCTCTACAAGTAGTGATGAATTAATTAACGAGGCAGGGATCTTGGCCAGGAGGAGACCCCGAGGGCCCGGCTCTCCGTTAGCCCCGGGGGAATCCCGGCCTCTCCCCACTCTGCCCTCGGGCAGCACTGCCGGCGGAGGGGCGGGGGTGTCCGCGGCGGTGGCCGGTGCCCTCGGCAGCGCCTGCCCCGGGCGACCGGCCGCGGCACGGCGGGGAAGAGGAGGGAAAGCGAGAGGAGGCGGCGGCGCGGCCCGCCCCGGCGGCGATGGCGGGGAGGGGGCGAACCCTGCCCTCTGCCCTCTGA
>JAVKLA010000093.1:35040874-35066231 GCA_034782735.1 Sagittarius serpentarius | reverse complement strand
CGGCGGAGGGGCCCTGCCCGGGGGATGCCCTGGGGGCGGCGGGGAGCCGGGCCGGCGGCAGCGGCGGGAGGGGAGCGGTGCCGGCGGGCGGGGGGAGGCCGGGGGCAGGAGGGGAGTGGTGTCGGTGCTGCGGGGCGACCGTGCAGCCCCCAGGCATGGAGTCGCAGGTAGGGCTGCGCGGGGAGGGGGGAACCTGAGGACTGGTGAGTGCCACCCGCGGCGAGGAGCGCTGGAAGAAGGACCACGCTGAGCCCCTGACAGGTGTCTCCGCCGTAAGTGCCCTTACCCAGTAACTCGAAGACTTACAGACTTTGTGTTTGTTATTGCTGCTGCGATCTTCAACGATGATGTTGGCAGAGCAAGCCCAGAAGTGGTTCCCAACTCACGTGCAAGTTACAGTCCTGCAAGCCAAAGGTCTGAAGCCAAAAGGTAAAAATGGCAGCAACGATGCCTACACCATCATACAGCTGGGCAAGGAGAAGTACTCCACCTCGGTGGCTGAGAAGACCTTGGATCCTGTCTGGAAAGAAGAGGCCTCCTTCGAGCTCCCTGGATTGCTCATGCAGGAGAATCCAGAAAAATACATCCTGTACCTGATTGTCATGCACAGGTCACTGGTGGGGCTGGACAAGTTTTTGGGACAGGTGGCAATAAGCCTGAATGATATATTTGAAGACAAGCAAAGACGGAAAACAGAGTAAGTGATGGTTGGTTTTTTTCATTATAATTTGTATTCCTTGTACACTTGCGAGGGTGGGAAATAGTACCCTTAGTATCAACGTACTTTGAAATGAAATTACGAAGTTTTTTCTGTGGTGTAGTCAAAGCCCCTAACGTATACAGTTATGTCATTGTGGCCCGACCTCTTCCAGAGAGAAATTTACTGTAATCACAGTGGTCACCTTGCACAGGGAAGGACTGTCAATAACATTAACATTTTTGGCAAATTCTTGCGTGCAACATGAATTCATTACAGTCTTTTTCTAAAGGTTTTTCTTCGTTCTGCTCAGGGCGGTATTCCCATTCAACTCCTACCTCAGTTTTAACCATGTATGCAACTCGGACTCCCATGAAGCCTGGTGTCATTCTCTTTAAAAATGTCTTCTTTCAATTGCTGCAACCAACTGTCTTTAAATATTTTATGTTTACGTTTTAGTGGTCAATGAACTGTGACTTAGTGAAGGCTTGCCACAGCAGCACAGTGCTTTTCTCATCCCAGTTAGTCTTAGGCCACGATCCTGCAGGCTGCTCTGTACAGCAGGCCTCAACAGAGAAGACTGAAGAGAAATTTCTACCGTTGTGGTAGCCTCCATCATTAGCCTTTGTCAAATAAAACTGCCATTTGCCAATTCTGGCACTGGAGTACAAAAAAAAAAAAAAGAGAAAAAAATAAAAGCATCACAGCAGTTTATTAGGCTGAACTGTAAAGGTTTCTAACTGTGGCTTTTTCAACTAAATTAGTAAAATTGTTATAATTCCTAGTTAGGATGTGGTTGCATGAAGATGTCTGGTACCAGTGTAATTTATCCTCCAAAGAGTATGGGAATAAACTGAACATGTAAGCATACTGCAAGCATGCCTGTGACTATATGATTTGTGTTTGTTTTAGCCATGCTTGTCCCACAGAAGTAGTCCAAGAACAGCATGAAGACCTCCAAGCTAGTTACGTGTAGGCAGAGATGTATGAGCGCTTACAAATCTTTCTGCAGTGGTTAAAAAATTCCTGCCCCAGGTGCCTTTCCTCCTTTAGTGTCCCTTCAGTAGAGTAGAAAGGTTCCTGTGCCCAAAGCTCAGCTGTTAAGATTAAAGTCTGGTATTTCTTCTGTTCGTGATGCTGGGTCTACGGTAAGATGCTGGACTTTTCATCAAAGTGACTAAGAGGCTGGCATCATTTGTCAGTAACTGCTGGGGTGGTGTGAACCTCCATCAGAGTAAGAGCGGGCAGTTGGAGGCGGAAATCAGTACAGCAACACCAGCGAGGTCTAGTTGATCAGATAACTGTTTTTGCAGAAACCATTTCAAAACCCAGTCCTGCTTATGTGCAAGTGCCTGAGGTTGAAGGAGCACCAAAGACAAGTCAAAGCTGTCTTTACCCTAGTGGTGTGGTGGGTTTGTTTTTTTTCGTAAACTAAATTTTTAGCAAAACAGTATGTTAAGTAACCATATAATAGGAAAGAACCTGTCTGTGCACAGTCTCTTGTGGGTTCATGGTCTGAAGTATTATACATTTAAAGTGCTTATCTTTTTAAGGACAAACCAGTTATCTTGATGCAATACATGGTAATGCCTGTAGCCTGAGGGTCTTAATTTCTATTTACACTTGATTGGGGAAGTTTCAGTGATCTTTAGACATGCATCTTAAATATTCTTTAATCATCAGTTGTAATTATCTTGCAAGTCAGTAGGCAACTGCCTTAGTTTAAATACCTAGCTGCTCTACAGAAAAAAAGGTGAATGAAGTAAGTAGAAATGCTACTAACTGTAAAAACTTTGTAAATCTAGGTAGAAATGTGTTCAGAAACTGGAGGAAAATATGTAAATTATTCATGTATTACTGTGAGTAACAAAACCTCTTTTCCCTTTTGAGGAACTATGTGCTTTTGCACCAGTTTTAGGAAAAGTAGTCTTGGAGTCTTACAAAATTATTGCAAAAATTTGTAAGTGGTGTAATTAACATAGTCCTTGTGGTAGTTAAATAAACATTCAGATCTCTTCAGTATTTTTATATGAAGTTGTGCTTAGCAGGGCTTCATAGGTGTTCTTTATTTTTTCATTTCTTTCTCTGAAGTGTGAGAGAGGAGCTCATGCTATGTAAACGTGCAGTGGTGCTTCCACAGACCACCACTGAAATTACCAGGGCTCCCAGAGAATGCTGCGCTTTGCCTGTGAGATGTACTGCAGAAGACGGGGGCCTATGGGGAAATTTTTTTGAACAGCCTCAGTCCTATTTTCAGAAGTTACTTGAGCATTTAAGATTGCAAATCTTATTAAAAGTTGATGGGTATTAGGCTTCTAGAGCTGAACAGCTGTACTTGTCAAAGTCTTAGATACATGTAAAAGTGCAGATAGGTGGTTAGTGGGATCTTTGGCAGCACATACTCACTTAATGCCAATTTAAATTCTTATGAGATAGGAGCCATTGAAAGTCCGATTTTCCCGTCGGTGTCTTTAGGTGCTTAGAAACCTAGAGAATGTCCTTTTTGAAAAAGGACTTCTGAAAAAATAATTCCGAGTCCTTAGGTCTTTAGGAGTTTTTGAAAAGTTATCATGGTTGTCTACTTGTATGCCTTCGTGCAATGCGGGTGTATGGTTGCTGTCTCCTTTTTGAGCATTAGTTGGAGATGTGGATGCAATATTTGTACGTGTATGTGGGAGGAGGGCAAACTTTTAAGAATATAGTTGCAAATGCGATCTCAAACAAAACGCTCTTTCTTTTTTTCCTTTTATTAAATCCTTTTTGATACAAAATATTCCTAGTCCTGTGTTGGCAGTAAACTAGGGGTAATATGTTTGGACCTGAAGACCTTCTAGCCGTGACTATGGTGTGGGAACTGAGACACCCAGTGCCTTTCAAGACCAAGTCCAATGTCTTTATTACCAAAGCATTCTGATGGTTGAAAGCTATATTCATTGTTTCAGAAACACTAATCTGTTTTATTAAGCAATGTTTTTACTTTCAAATATGTTCAACAGGCTTGTGGTGTTATTAAATCCAGAGTTATTTTCTTATGTTGATGTAACCTTAACATTTCTTGCTTTGTTTGGGGATGAATGAGATCCAGTTATTTGATGAAGTGTCTATTGGTAATATTTCTACTTTTTAATATATTTAATAGCTTCCTCTTTCCAACACAGCTGTACATATGGTGCTGTAAGAGACAGACTCAAGAGTCACCAGGGTATTGCAAAAAAGATATTTAATATTCTGCACAATGCTGAACCCTGTCAGCAATTCCCTAGTGCTTTTTTAGTAAGGAGGTATAAGAAGTGAAGGCTACCAGCTGATTCTGAATTCCTAGGAAGACCGTGGGGTGTGTGACATTCGGCTTTTTGTATTTTTTTATTTAGTATTTAATAATTTGGAAGGAAAATTTTAAAATTCACTGCAGCTTCAGAAACATTATGTTAGGGAAAAATAATCCTTTTTTCAGTATAGGGTTTTTTTTTTGTTACTTGTCATCTTAAGAAAAATACTCTCTGCAGTAAAGTTTTCAGAGAGAGGCCTCATGATAGGATTTGTGCGTCTTTGTTCTAGTAAACTTACTCTGGCACAAGACTTAATGAAACAAAGCAGTATATTTACTATAATTTGATAGTGAAAATTTTGTATGCACCATCATGCAATGTCCTTTCTCTTTCTTTCTGAAACTGATGATTTTTTGAATTCTTAAAAGTGAAAATTCCTGGAACGGTTAGATCCAGATGTGGCTCAGATGGTCCCTTACTAAGTCTCTTCCAGAGACTTCAGCCAAAGCATCTGCAGGATCCTAGTTCATTTTCTTTCTGTCTTGGTGCAAAAATGCCCATCACTCTGTGCTACTTCGTAGATTTGTGTCTCTGGCATCTGTGCTGTAGTTGGAAACGGACAGGCTCTTTTTACTTCTTCTGCTCTTCTCTTCAGAGTTGAAAACTAAGCTCCAGATGCTGAGGGATTTTACTGAGTTTTTTTAACAGTTCAAAAAGCTTGGAAGATACTGCTTTATTGGAAGTATATTTAGCATAAGTTTTCAGCTCTCAGATTTCTGACATGGTTTTTAATTTTTGCAGTAAAACTTTGGTTTGTTTTTTTTTTTTAATTCGTCCTGAGAAATACATGACAATTTTTTTGGTCTGCTGTTGCAGAATAAATATACATCTTTTGCTCTTGCAGTTCAAATGTAAATGATGATCAATGAATGTGTTGTTTTAAAGCATATTTTTTTTTGTGATAGTTTCAATTCAGTTATAACTCATAGTTGCCTTAATACTGCTATGTTCTGACAAAGTGTACCATCAAACAAATTTTTGAATGGTCATGGAATAAAAAAATACTCATTTCCTGACATGTCTTAATTTACTGAAGTATTTTTCAGTAGTTTTTCTTAATGACTGTGCTTAGTTTTTTTTCTCTAGTGTGCTAAATGAACACAGCAACAGAAGAACAAATTCCATTAGCTTTCACCGTGATGTTACTTATTGCATCAGCATTTGCTTCGTCCTTGTTGTTCTCTAATTCCACTCTATTTATTGCCCATTCCTTTATTAGCTTTCCTGGAGAGCTAATTTTATTGTATGTTCATCTGATTTAAGATGCAACACTTGTCTGGAATGTTATAAATTTGAGGAGGGCAGGTGATGGTAGAGTTATTATTTCTTTCGGAAATATTGTTGGAGGAGACATCTTTTATTTGTGACTTCATTCCCCTTCTCCCTGGTTTCTATAATACCTCACCACCACCTCCCCCCACCCCCCCGCCCACCTCCAAATTGCAGCAGTGTTGTAAAAAATGCTTATTTGAGCATAATACAGCGAAGGAATCTTGGCCTTATCTAAGATACTTCTCCTCTGCTTACATCGATCGTATAAAATAGTCAAACCCAGCTTCTCTGCAAACAAACAAACAAAAAGAATTAACGATTGATCACAGTCAATACCCCTGTGTTGTAAGCACTTATTCTTTAGTGCTGCTGAGCTTCCTGAATGATATAAAAATCGTGTGACTTCCTCCAAATTAATGTAAATTCCTTCTTGGCAGCCTCCCTCTTGGATATGGACAGGTTCCCCCTTTGATTGCTTCTGCCCTATCCTCTCCCATCTGTAGCAGCATAAGCAAGAGGCAGGCGCTTGGGTAGGTGGCTTCAAATACAACTTGAATTGTGAACAAGGAAACAAATAGTAAATACTGTGTCATGGGCTCAGTGCTTGTTAATGAATAGTGCCTTTTTAAAAATAATTCTGCAAAACATAATGCTTTGTAAATACTATTTACTAATTTTGAGTCTTTAGTTTAAACCAGAAAGATGCATTTTTAGATGATTTTAGGTGATAAAACTAAATAGTAGTGGAAGTGGCAGGCTGTAACAGATATTACCAAAATGTGGTTAAAGTAAGAGAAAAAACTTATTCCACTCTAGTCAAAAGTGGGAAGAGTAGTAACTGGTAAATTTGTTAAAGGCGTAGAAATAATGAGCAGCCTGGAGAATCCATACGGATTTGTGCTGTTGCTTTCATGGTACCACTCAGTAAATGTAAAAAAAAAAAAAAGGAAAGTTAGGAGTGAGGAACAGAAGAGAAAAGTCGTTATGGGGGAAAACAAAAAGTTGCACCCAGTTGTAGCTTTTGGGGATTACAGCAAAATTTTCAGATTATCTAGTAATATTCCCAGCATTTACATTTTGACAAAAAATGCAAGCACGTCCTCTGAATAAGTCATAATTATGGGTCAGAGTCTGAGTGCCATCTGGATTGAAATACTTCTCCATTTTCTGTATACACACACACATGCTTGCACACACACTCAGCTGAAATAATTGGCCTTAATTCGCATACCTTCAGTTATTTTGCTTCTAAAATAAAAATTTTCACACATAGTCTTTAGCCAAAATAATAAGTAAACTAAGACCACTTTAATTACTGTGGTTCCAATTGATGTTAGCTAACCCCTTAGTAAGAGTGTTGTGATATGTGTCAGCTCCCATATGTTTTGTGGTGTTACGATGTCACTCTGTAGTATTTATTTTTAAACTCTACTTTGTATATCTCATTTCAGTTGCCTTCCAGAAAGTAATAGCATTCATCTTTGTGAATGTCATCACTTATTTTAATAAATAATCTGTTTTCTTCTTCATTTCCCCTCATACACGATGTAGTCTGTGCTCTGCCCCTTGCCTTAATTTTCCTACTTAGTGACTTTTCGGGCAGTCTCTCAATATAGTATCTGAGGGATTTATCGCAAAGCATACTTCTGCATTTTTCAAAGTGCATTTGCTGCTAATTAAAATGTTAGACAGTTCTGGGCTTCAAATGTTGGGTTTTTAGCCATTAGCTATGGACATTTATGCTAGTGAGATTTTGTGAAGCCAGTTTCTTCGGTCTATCTAGCTTGAACTTGGTAATCTAAGATGAAGAAGTACTTCTTTCCCATGGCAGTTGATGGACATACTCTCTCGTTGGGATTTTGATGGTCTTTTTAGGGGTAATTTTTGAAGTACCTGCTGGTGTAGAAAATTCTCATCACTGTGTACTAGATTACAGTTGCTTAGCAGATCTGGATGCTGATTTTACCTGTAAAATCAAGGTTAGAAGCCTTGTAGATGCTGTGATGACTGTGTGGCTTTTTGCAGAATTCCTTCAGTAATTTGAGAATTAAAATCAGTGTTTTGCAAAAATCTTTGGGTGCAATCTAATAATTTCAGCAAAGCAAATTAGAACAGCTCAATAGATATTTACTGGTAGAGTGAAGGCAGAGTGGTGTATTTGAGAAGCAGCAAAATGAGTGGGAAAATTCCTTAAGCAGTTTCCTACTCCACCACTGGCAAGAAGATGGAGTCAGAAGGTCATCTGTCAGGCACAGGTTGAGTGTGATGGCTAGAAGTCTTCTAATTCCTGTTGAAATTGGTAGACAAGTATCCCAGTGGTTTTGGAGGCTGGTAAAGTATATAATTAAAATGTAATTAAAATTACACGGTGGTTTTTCTTACCCATACTGTTGTTATTTTTGTTACTCATACTGTCAGCCTATCCTGCTCACTGTTATGTGGTGAGCAGAATAGGTTGAGTGATGCTTCTTCAAAGAAGAGAGAGGGCTAAGACTTGGAACTGTCAAATTCTGTGGCAGATTTGGAGGATAAGACACCGCGACATCAGCTTCCTGCTATTTGGAGAAGAGAAACAAGACACTGGTTTCAAAATATTTGTTGAATGCAGGATGAAGGGTGCAATGAGAGTAGTGTAGATAAGCAAAAGTGAGTTGGAAAACCAGTTCATGGGAAGAAAATGAAATTAGAAAAAGGGGAGGAAAAGAACAATTGAAGAAATTGTGTTGAAAAAAATGTTTGTAGATCACTAGTTATTTAGATGGAATAGGCAAGCCAGAATTAAATAACTTGCTCGTTTATAGTAACTTACTTCACTTTTTCACTTTTCCTGTCTACCTTTTCTAAAGTAAAGGGTTCAACACTGCTAATACTACGCAAATTACTTTGATAGTATGCAGAAGAGGGTTACTGTCTTTCTTAGAAATAAGAAAGTTTGCTTTTTCCACCCCTACTTGTATCTATGGCCAAAATTGAGTAATTTTGTCATGGTTAGAAAATAGCCGTGTTTATTCAGATAGGGGTTTAGTTTTTCAGGGCTGACTGGGCAGCAGGATTTTTCCTGTTCAGCCTTGAATCTTGATCTTCTCTTTACGTGTTCAAAAAAACTGTCAGCGTACAGAGTGGCAATTTATATAATACTTACAAAATAAAAATGATCAGAAACCTGTGCAAGGCAGGCGAAGCCCATTAGCGCACTCAAAAACAGATGAGAAAAAGAAGCAAGGGTTGTTCTGATGGAAACCATAGGGGAAAAGTTGAAATTAGAGGGTGTATGGAGGACGCTGTCCTACAGAACATTTGAAGGTGAGAGCAAGAAGTATGAATGTGATTCAGAAGGCAATAGGGCTTCCTTTGAAGTTGGGAAAAATTGCCAGACTTTGTACAAGGTCTGTTTAAATAAAGACTGTCTGCAAGACTGGATGTAATATTTGGTTATTAAATAAAAGGGCATCTGCTCTCATAAAAGCCACCCTGTTTTGTTCGTGTATGTTATTGGCTATTTTCCTACTTTGTACAGGCTTTCTATAGAATAAGCTCATGGCTGCCTGACAAATGGAGCATTTATTGTGGCTAAAAGTACTGTAAACAAAACCAAAATAGCAAGTTTTATTGGCTTTTATAATACATTACAATTTTTTAAATTGGCAGTGGTATAGTGGAATTCAGTATTTTAGGACCCAAATGTTGTTATCTGAAAACAGTGGACTTCATTTTCCAATTCTTTTTTCTATTATATGCAGCACTGTTTTCTCTATTTGTTGCTCACGCCCATGTGTTGTAGAAACAGATTCTAATAAGAAACATTTACAGACTCAGTTGCTCATTCATGTGCAGTTCCACAGAAATGCTTTGCCTGCATTTGTTCTCATCTGTTTAAAAAAGTAATTATTCGCCTTTGAATTTGAAAAAAATCATGATTTGAGTCTGCTTCTCATATTGTCCTGTTATGAGCTGAAGCATATGGAACCTTCATTATAACTAGAACAAGATAAACTCTCCAAGGTAACAAAGAAACCTCCTTGAAATGCCTATGAAAATTAAATATCTGTGTTTTATGCAAAGATTTGATCCAGCAATCATTATTCAAATAGAAATTCCACTGAAGTCCAGAGGAGTTTTGCTGGACTAAAGAGTTTATGATTAAAGTCTGTTGGAATCAGTGGTAGTTTTGAACCTGGTCCCAGCAGGTATGAGGTCCAGTCCCTTATGCTGTTGTGTTCTCATCTTAGGGTAAGGAGGGTTTCTTTGTTTTCCCAGCTGAACTTATTTTTAGTGTCAACTTCTTCAAAGTCTACTTTGAAAACAAATGTACAGGCTGCAAAGGCAGTGTACTAGTTGTGTGCTGGAATTCTCTCCTTCAGACCTAGTGAATGTCAAAATAGTATGCGGACATACGCCGTTAGCAGGTGAGTACTGATAGTGACACCGACTGTTGATTCATGATAACAATGTCAATAATTGAGTTAATTTAAGTTTTAAAAGAAAAGGCTTTCTTCCACACAAAAGCTTAAGAATTTATGTCTCGATATTGTTCTAAAACAAGTTAAAAACTGTCATACATCTGTTTAAAGGTTCACTAATTCCTGAGTAGAAACATGAAAATTCAGCAGTCTTAGAGCTACAGTATTAATGTTTGAGACCTGTGATGGGAGGAAAAAACCGAGAAGGGGAATATGTTTTCTTACAGTGTAGGCTGAGCCATTAAATTTGAATGTTAAAAAGTGAGGTCCTGTCTGCCTATTAAACCTCTTAATACACTCAGAAGCCTTATTTATATTTATGTTTGTTTCGTGTCTCTCTAAGGAATCATGGTGAGGACTTTATCAGTTTCAGGTTGTTTTTTGGTTTGGTTTTGGGTTTTTTTCTGCACAGGCAAGATCTGCCTGATGGAAATTTATAAGCAAGAACTTGCTCATTATGGCTCTGTATTGTTTTTATTTTTTAAGAGAATATATGTACTTATTTTCTTTTAAAGAAGAGTTTTAAAGAAGTAGGCTATCTTGTTTTCCAGTTTTTGAGATATTATATATCACAAAAAAGATTTACTCTTGGTTCTGTAGTGTGTGTTTTCTGTAATGACTCTATAGATTAATTAAAGAGTTTCTGGAATCAGTTACCAAGAAGTGAAATGTTATTAGCTAAAAGGAAAAATGATCCATCTTCTTCAGACACATAGCATATTTCAGGTTTTGCATTTTATTTAAAATACATAAATGAAGCCACCTCACAACAGAAGAAAAGCTTTCTTCCTAAAGGTTTAATTGTCCTTCTGCTGGTTTGAACTTCAGGATCTACTGGTCTGGATTCATGTTGTCCAGTGCCAGGCCAGAGAAGGTCTGATATTTCTCAATTACTCTGATTTAGTATGGGATATAAAACCTTTTGGACATCACAAAGCAACAAAAAACATCATAATACTCTTTATCCTTTCGTTATTTCTTTGGTGGGTTGCTTTTAGAAGTATTTTCTCGACTCAAAAAAAAGTATCTCTGCCTGAAAATTTGATTTCAGCTCCACCTTTAAAAATATTTATGAAATCTGAAAGGAAATTGAGGGTTATTTTTCTCCTTTCCTGACCTTGTTTTCTATATTTGGCAGTATTGAATAATGTATGTATAACTGCATAATCAATTTTGCATCTGTGCTGATAGGCAATTTCATTTCTTTGTCTCCAGTTCAAAAGTTACTTCATCATGATAATACACTGTTGTGTTAGTATATGTACATACATTTCTCCTGTCGGTGGGTTTAGAGCACTTCTTTGGAGCTGGCGGATCTGAAAAATGCACTTGTGCCCATTTTGAAACAGGAAAAGGCTATTGATGATGGGTGTGGAGAAGGGGTTGTCTTTTGGTCATTCATTTAGGTGAAGCTGTAGGAGGAAGATTGAGCCATAATTCTGCAGATGCTTCCATGGGACAGTGGAGCACAATAGGGAATGAATAAGACACCTGGATAATGATAAAGCCTTTGTTGGACCTGGCAAGAAGCATACTTGGCTTTTTGAAACAGATGATCATACCTTTGATCTCTTTTCAAGGAGTGGGGGTTTATGTCATGGTTCCAAAGCCTGTGGAAGTATTTCTGAAGTTAATCCTACTGGTGACCTGCAAAGGAAGGGACAGCTGTTAGATACACCTACGTGCTGACTGTTCTGCCACCGGTGCTTGTGGGGTTACCCTCAACATCAGTAGGGGCTGCAGGTGCAGAACTGAAATGACAGTTGACTATTCAGGGTCTCAGGTATTTCTTTGCTAGTACTAGTGCAGTTGACATAAATCTTAACCAGTGGTTAGAAGGAAGGGACAGAGGGAAAAATGTCTGCTAGGGTATAAACCTGAGCAAAATCAAACCAGAAAAGGTTACTAAATGAATATTTGCCGCATAGTATACATTCAGGTAGTATACATCACTGATAAATAAAGGCCACTTGAAAAATATTGTGTTCTTTTAAATAGTAAAATAAAATGTATTTTTATTTATAATTAACATTAGATACAAATACTCTTTTGTGAGCAGATGTGAGCCCATTAGCTTCGATGAAATTTCGTAAGCTTCCATGGAGTTGACTTTGGTTCTCGAAACAGGTGAACACTGCAAAGAGCTTCGTGCTTGCTTAGTTACTAAGTTTTCAAAAACAAATATAGACAAAAAAAATTTTCAGTACAGGAGTGTTTTAAATTTTGGTATGGAATTTGGTTTTCATATTTTAAATTATACTAGCCTGATATATTAACCAACTAACCAGAGTTTAATGACTAGCCTCCAGAAAACACAACTTAACTTGCTCTTTTTCTCCTTTTAAGGTGGTTTCACCTAGAGTCCAGACAAGGGAAGAGAACTAAAGACAGAGGAGAAATAAAGGTCAATATTCAGTTTATGAGGAATAACATGACAGCAAGTATGTTTGATTTGTCAATGAAGGACAAAACCAAATCCCCTTTTGCTAAACTAAAAGACAAAATGAAGGGTCGAAAAAATGACGGGACGTTTTCAGATACATCCTCTGCAATCATCCCAAGTACTCACATACCTGATGCAAACATAGAGGTATGTAGTGGTGAAGTACAAATGAAATCAAAACCAAAAAAACCTTTCCTTTTGGGACCTCAGCGGCTGTCTTCAGCTCATTCGATGTCAGATTTAACGGGATCACATGTCTCCTCAGAAAAAATGAAATCCAGCACAGTTGGCTACTCTCATCTTTTCAGGCGTCAGCTAGACTCTTTTGGTTCGGTTGATGAAGGTGGTAAGTAAAACTCATGACCATTATAATTACAGTTCACTGCTATTAGAGCATTCAAAGGTCTGTGTCTTTAGTTTATGAACCCATTACAAGGCCAAAAAGTTAACAATTATTGTTGGCCTATTTTTTTTTTTCACTTCCATTAGTTGGTGGTAACTCATAACTGCTGTTTCTGAGTATAAGAAATATATTGGTTGTAATTTGTAGTAATTTAGCATTTTTCTTCTTGTGTCCTCATTTGAGAGTATGTTGTAGTGATGTATTGCATTCTAGAGGGAACTGTAGGCAAAATAACATCTTGTGAAAAATAAAATTCTGTTTAAAAAGTTGAAAACTCTCACCGAAGTGTTAAACCTGATTCATACAAGGAACTGAAAATACTTTGCATTGGTCAAAGTTACTGTGCAGCAGTAGACTACTGTTGCTTTCTGGAATGGCACAGTAGTCACAGCTGTCATCTTTGTAGAACTAGGTTTTCACACAGGAAACAAAAGTTTGCTGTAGTGTCTATCCATAAACATTTCTGAATCACGAAATCAAGGCCACAGCTCTTCACTTTTCTTTTTGAAGTAGCATAGTTACTCAGTAGTATTTTGAACCGAGACTCAATTGCAAACTTATATAGCTAAGCTAAAATGGGTTCTCTGCATGTCATGAACTATGATACAGTGTCTCGTTGATAATATACTAATGACAGATTGTTTACAGGGAGTCTAAAATCTCCACATAGAAGGACATTAAGTGTTGATACTTCTAAAATGAACCAGCTTGACAGCACAGTTGATGAAACTGCACTTGAAGCACAGAATGACCCATTTACCAATGTGAGTGCTTCGTTACCCCAAAAATTTGCTACACTGCCAAGACAGAAGAATCCGTTTGAAGAAAGCCCAGCAACATGGGATCAAAACATAAGTCTGTTTTCCAAACCTGTCGAAATCAGAAAAGAAATTAAAAAAGAGAAAAAAGAAAAAGTTAGTCTTTTTGAAAGAGTGACTGGAAAAAAAGATAGCAAAAGGTCAGATAAACTTAGCAATGGGGGATCAGACAGTTCTACTGACTTGAAATCACCTAGTGCATTTGGTGAAACTCATCAGGAGAGTTTTGATTATGATTCGACTAATCCGTTTATGACAAACTTCAAGCCTACAAGCATGTTGCCATCTTCAAGGTAGGTTTTTGCTGTATTTTGATCTGATCTCTTGAACATGTTATATAAATGAAAATGTGAAGTGTTGAGGAACACAATCTTTATGCTTTATATACGTTTATATCATTGCTTATCTGTTTCTAAGTAAAAGTTATGCACTTTTTATATAGTTTGATCTTTTCTTACTTCACTTTGAAGTTACATTTATATTACTAATACATACTGTGAATGTTCTTGGGTGCTTGCATTTGTGGAAGACCTTGTTCGTACTTCAGAATTGGTTCTTCCTGAAAGTCTTCTGCTTTCACTGAACACTCATTGCTAATTATTCCACTGTCCTAAGTCAAAATTTTAGAGGGAAAGATTTCAAGTCTAAGGGAAAGATGAAATGGAATAAATAAAAGGGTGAAGAAAATGCGAGTAATGAAAACAAATCCTGGATGTCACCATTTAGGAAAAAAATGGATTTAGATTCTGTACGTTAAAGCACAAGAGTTAAAGACCATTCTGTTTCTAAATGGGAGCACCCACATGGGCAGTTATCACGCTTGAATTCATTTGGCTCGCTGTAGCTTTGCTGAATTCCTATGTATTAAAGTCGTTACACAAGGCAGCAGTTTATGTGCTAAGCAGAGTGAATTAAGTTACAGGGTCTGATAAGAAACTTTGATTTAAATAATCCATTTTAATCTTTCTTTGCCTATCAACAGTTACACTTTTTTTTTGTTGTTTTTTAAGGAAAACAAGTTATCCCGCTGTGTTTCCTTTCTGGCTTTTGTTTGCGAGGAAGATACGCTCTTTTTCTCTCTCTCTCTCCCCCTCTCTCTTCACACACCACATATACTGTTCCTAATAGATAAATATTTAAGCAGTTAATTATTTAACTTTTATTCATTTGCATTCTCATTTTTTTCTGTATATTAATGCCAGAAATTAACAGTCCTTTTTTTCAAGGTAATGATTCATTTCTATTTAATGACTTAAAATTGGTAGAAATTGAATTTAAAATTAAAATGCTCCAAACTGGAATTTTAAGGTTGTAAAATAAATCACTGTTTTAAATGGAAAACATGGTTCTAAGAAATTGCCTTTTCCCTGTCTATTAATTCCTTAATTAATGACACAGTAGTATTTTCTTTTTAAAAAAAAAAAAAAGGTAATTTGTTTCTTGTTATCTTCTTCTTTAAGATTTTAGAACAGATTGATCTTGTACCCAACTCAGTTTTATTCATAGGTTAGAATGCATGCACTCCTGATTTAAACTTATAATCATTTTCTCAACAAAACTAATCATGGATGTGAATTAGATAAGTGAACTGAAATGTAACTGCTATAGAAAAGACTTGGTTGCTAGAAGCTCATACAGGCTTCAGTGAATTATCTTAGTGTCTTCTACGAGTCAAGTCAGTTCCTAGTGTCTTAAATAACCTGTTTACAGACAGAGTCTTAGAATATTATTTATTTAATAAAGGATTTCTCTAGATTAGAGTAAGGTTAGGTTGTAGCTTGGTTTGCCAGAAGCTAAACTTCCATTTAAATAAGCTCCTTTAAAGAGAAGTAATTTAAATAACAATTAAAATTACATAGCATTTAATTTTTTTTAAATGGAAAAAATGTATTCAGGCAGATGCTAGATGTAAGTAGTGAAATCTTTGAAGTCCTTGAATGCAGCAGATCTTGATAAATATAAATCTTTAACAGTAATCATGATGGACTTTTTTTTCTTTATTTTGTAATTAAAAAGCTCATCACAGTGCCCATTCAGAAGGACTCTAGTCATTTGTTCCCCTTCTTTGTATGAGTCTCTTTTACTAGTTCTTGACTTTCATGTAAACATAAACTTTTGATAAGACAAATAGATACTCTGTTATTTTCCAAAAGCCAAAAATAGTAAACATTTTGACCTTTTCTAGAAGCCAGCTGTTACAGAATAATATCTATCACACAATAATTTAAGTTATAAGCTCTCGGTTTTTATATGCTCCAGTATTATGTTCTGTAAGAATCTTTTAGAATAAGTTCACTTTCTTTCAAATGTATCTTGTACAATTATTTTCTTTTGAAGTAGAAACTAATACAAAATGTGCATATTTAATAAGTTTACAGTTTAAGTTTACCTTTTATCTGTGGAGGATTTGTTGAATAGAATCCATTTTTAATTTTTCAAACTAGTAATACTGCGAAGAAAGAATTGTATAAATCTGTGGGCACAAAATAAATGAGGTTGAGTAACAAATTCAGTATGCAGAAAGAATAAACGGGGAATTTGATTTGTTTTTTATTTACTCAACATGCTATTAAGGTCTTTTGTATGGATACCATTTCCACAAGTAAACCAGGCAGTATCTTTTTATTACGGTGTGTCCAAAAGCAGTGTTCTGGTGTGGATGAGGAGTTTGCTTTGCAGGTGGATCTCCCAGTTAACCCTACATAGCTAAGCCTTTGTTTGAGTGATGGAACGGTCCTGGGGCATGTGAACTGGATTCCTGTCTGATGAAACTCAACTGGAAGGTGTATTCCAGGAGCACACTGTAGTCAGAAAAGGGAGTTCAGTCTGTGGCACCAGGCTGGAGATAATGCAAAGTGGAAGAAGAAAACCCCACAGCAACCCTCTTCTCCCACCCTCAAAAAAAATGGCCAAACCCAGCTCCTTCATGTGCAGAGCATGAAGGTCAGGTTCTTAGCACGAATGAACCTATGTCTGTAAAGTTAGTGGGAGTCTTTTCAGTGACTTTGGCGAGCTTTGGGTCAGGCTCAAGTCCATCCTAATTAATTGTGTTTGGTAATGTTGACTAAGCAGTAATGATGTGCAGGACAGCGGCTCATAACAACATCACTAACATGGCTAGGTGAGTTGCAGAACAGAGTTGCTGAATAGCCCTTCACCCAGCCAGTCATTAAGTGCTAACTGGCTGTCTGCATACTCTGTCACTAATTACTCTTATTTACTAATGAGAAGAATGAAGATAAATACGTCTTCCACATGTTTCTCAGCTGCTGATACAGAAGATACAGAAGTGGTTCAGCAACAGTTATAGAATGTTTTTTTCCTAAAAGCAAGTAGTATCCCAGGGTTATTTCAAAATAATTATTTATTTTCATTACTACTATTTATTATTGTTATTTCAAGAAAGTTTAAGTAGTATTTTGGAAAAGCAAAACAAAACCTGCCTTGTTTGTGTATACTAGTTGTCAGGAAATCACAAAATATGGACCCCTGATTTCTATTAATCTCTGCTCTGGCAAAGGCTTGTTCTGTGGCTTTAGCTAAATCGCTTAGTCTCCCTGCTCCTGATCTGTAAAATGGGGATGATACTTTGTTACCTCTTACAAATGCTGAGTCTATAAATTAGTATTTTTGAGGATTTTATAGATAGGGTATTACAGTATTACGTAAGTGTTAAGATCGGGGTTTTTTATTGTCTGGTGTAGGTGTAATATAGATATTTATGAGCTGATTTCTTGACAATTTAAAAATGCTGTAGTCCCATAGTGAAACAAGAAACGCTGTTTCTGCAAATACTACAAAATCTGTTAGTTCCAGAGGATTTATATCATACAGCCAATCAAGAATTTTTAAGCACGCAGTATGTCTAGTATTTTTAGCCACTATTTACCAATAATAGTTTTGTCATCATACTTCTTAATCCACTGCTTTGAAACTTTTACCTCATATTATCTTAAATTGCATTCATTCTTACAATTACTGCTATTGTCATGGCTCTCGAGGTTAATTTGCAATCACAAGCCACGTGGATTTTGTATTGAACACAGTTAAAGAAACTGAAGGTGCTCCTGGAAAACAAAGATTGTTTTGTGCCATGACTAAACCTTGTGCATCATTTTTCTGAAATTGTTTGTGTTTAGGAAAATATACTACAGTAGGCTAATAAACTGATGTGAAAATTTCTCAATTTACACCACTTGACAAGTGCTAAAGGAAAAGCATCTTTAATTTTAATGTGTTATTAAGACCTTTTTAGAGAGATTGTACAAGTTATTAACAAGGTCCTCTGAGACAGGAGACGGGTAATTAACAAGACCTACAGAAAGAGAGTTTAGGTAATTAACAAGATCTTAGGCACTGGACAGAGGGAAACAAATAGTCCAATATTTAAAGCTGACAGGTTGTTACTAGTCTGATCAAATTCTAGATCTGGGAAACTGAATTGATAGCTGTTTGGGAGCTTTCTAAGAAACATTGAATGTATAATATATATACATTTACATGAACAATATAACTGTGTGTCTGTGTATACATACATGTACATATAAATAGATGCATTAAAAAAACCTTTTAAAGTAGCACTTTCATGAACTAAGTATTGTTAAACTCAGAGAAAAGAAAGCCTACGTACTGGTTACACTTTTATCTCAAGTTCTGGCAATAAATATGTTAGATTCTAAGTAATGTGGAAGATGGCATAGTGGAAGAGAAACAAACGTATCTTACTAGGATTCACTGTAACAATTATGAATAGTGCTCATATTTATAACATGAGTTATTGGTCAATTGGAGCATAAAATACAAAAATACTACTTCATTTTTTTTCCTGTGTTCTTTTACTGCTTTATGAATAATGCTTGTATTTATAACATTAGTTATTGGTCAAATGGAGCATAAAATATAAAAATGTTATTTTTTTTTCTGTGTTCTTTGACTGCTTTGGCCTTTTTCAAGAATTGCAACTCAAAAAAACCCAAACAACCCAACCCTAAAACTCTTTTGCATCTTTCTTTGTCTGTCATTTCCAAATGTATTTTCTTCAGCCTGTCTCCCCCATACTGTCGTCACACGTAGCCATTAGAGCTGCCTGCCTCTTCCAGACAAATCAGTATCTACAGTTTCATTTTTCCCAGTGGATGCAATATTTGAAATAAGCAGCATCTCTGCATTTTGATATGTTCATTACTAGATTTGGACAAAAAGCAAGTGAGGTGCTATGAAAACATGAGGCTCTTGATAACTGCTGTTTGTTTGGATCATATTGAATTGTTAAGTCTAAAGAACAGCTGATGTGTGTCACATTTCAGGAAACACCATAATTTTGTATGTGTGATGGTCAACTAGTTGGAGCAGCTTTTGAAAAATCATGGTGTTACTCTGACTTTCTAGGTTACTGCTTGATAGTTGAGCGGTGTTAGTAGAGCAGGTGCCTGTCTCTTCTCAAGTGCAGTTGTAAAGTAAAACCTGTTAGCTTAAACCACAGTGAAGAGAAGTTATTAGTGCAATAACTTCAACATCATCAAAGATGAATGACTGTTAAATGGTTTCAATCTCATCTGTTACATATGATGTGCCAGAGGCATAGCTACTGGCCACAGCTCCATTGGAGTGGACCCCAGAAGTTGCCTGATCAGAGCAAAGGGTTGTAATGGCTGTATAGTTCTTTACTAAATAGGTCATCCTTTTCCAGTGTACAGTACAACTCACTATTTTTAATTTTCATATGCCTTGTCCAGAAATGTTGATCTCTAACAAGTTTATTACTGTGCTTGCTAGGGTAATAAAGTCTGTTCTGACATTTTAGCGTACATATGTATTTCTCTATTAGTCAAAAAATGACATCAAGTGAACTATGCTATTTTCATAATTTTGTTTCCTCTGTCAGTGTTAGCATGTCTTATTTTAAGAACAGCATACTTCTGCATTGCTTTTCTTGAAATGAAAGGGTTTTTTTCAGTTCGCTACTGAAATTTGACTAGACTTATCTCTAGTCAGCTGTGGTTGCCTGTAGTCTAGGTAGAATATTGATAGACTATGTCAGTGCATTAATTATACTGTAGACTGTTAATATTTGTTAATTCAGTGTGGTAAAGCTGTCAGCAGAGCATTATTTCAACAAAACAAATATATTACCAGTACGTGAGAGGTAAAGGGAAACTACAAAACGAGCAGAAGTCATGCAAGGATTCTTAGTCTGTCCTGCCAGGACTGTTGTTATCCAATTTAGAAGCATTACTGCATGTGATGAGAGAATAATGAAATCTTCTGCGAAGCTACTACAAAGCAATGGTCACAGTATTTGGGACATTACTAGTGTGGGTTGGAGCAATCAATTCTTAGAGAGATATTGTAGAAATACTTAGTATTAATCTTGGCTTTTGCAGACTCTTCACCAGCAATCACTTACTCCTAATTAGTTGTCTTAGGAACATTGTTTTGAAAGTTCATCCTGCTGGCTGCATGACAAGATTTTTTTCAAGCTTTCCTTGTCTGTTAATGCACATTAGGGAATGTGGAATCTTTTCTGAGTGGATGCACGAGGCATATTATCTGTCCCAAGGGGAAATGCACTGCCTGTTGTATTTTCTTTTTAAAAACCCCAATTAAATAGTTATACCCAGTTTCTCTATTAATAAATGCAGAAGCTATGTAAAATTGATCAACTTTTTTTCCTGTTTCATTATGAGAACTAAGAACTAGTGCTATTTTTTTAAGCCTTCAAAAATAGTTCTGGAAGTTTCAATACAAAATTTTACTTTAGGGTTGTTTGATTTTTTTTTTTTTTTTTTTTTTTTTGGTTGACTTACAGAGCTCTAATAGTAGGGTCTTCTAGTGGAGGTGCTGGCCCAGCTTTTGCTATAACAGTTCTTTAGTGGTCTCTTGAGAATCAAACTTCATTAGTTTTTTTAGCCATAGCACAATTGCCTAGTAAAAGGAGGAATATTTATTATGCTTTAAAATATTAACTTTTTATGTAAAACTGTTGTTGTTTGTTTCCAGAAACTTTAATTGAAATTCAGTTGAGTACACTGTGTGAGATCACTTGATTTTAGAATGTAAGTCCTGAATAATAAATGAATTTGCATGAGTAATGTGTCCAGCGGTGTGCAAGTACAAACGCCATTATTTTAAGATACTTAAATTTTTGAAAGGAGAAGGCTAGCATTCTGGTAGAGCTTATGAATGCAGCCTTGTATGCCTCCACTTCCCTTGATCTGTCTCTAACAGTATCAGACACCTCAGAATTGCTTACCAGCCTATTGTGGATCCAAATTCATGTCTGTTTTCAAAATGAAGGTGTTTATACATAAAGCCAAAATTTTGTTATATTTTTTTAGTTGTTTTAAGTGAAAGTTTCTGTGCTCCTATATAGCTACATTCTTGTGTTGCTGCTGCACTAAATTTGAGATATATGTGAGCTACAAGAGAAAAGGCTACTTCCTTGAAGTGCATGTTGTTCAGGACCATTATCGAGCACCATATTCTAAAACTGTAGCTTCTTTATCTCATGGAGCCTTCTGCCTCTTTTGAAGAGCTCCACAGGGTGCAGCAGTATACTCGCGAACAGACCATTTCCAAAGTAGTCTATGTAAAGAATGTGTAGCTTGAGAACAAATGATTTGCAAAAAAAGTGTATCTTACATTTAAAAGTTCAGGGGTTTTGATCCAGTTTCTTAACTCTTGGCACAAGACTTTATAGTAATATTAAGAAATGGAGTGATAGCAACAAAACCTGATACTCTTTTTATGTCCTCCTGGGGTTACACAAACTCCAGAAGGCCTTGGAGCATGGCTTGACAGCAGGACAATTTATATAGTGAAGCGTCTTAAGTGATGTTCCCCAGAATGTGATAGGGAAATAAATGGGAATATACTTACTCCATACTTGCTTAGCTGCCAGACATGACAGTCGTTCCTTCTCAGAGTATAAAGTGATGTCTGCATTGCCAGGCACAGCAGGTTGATAACATTCTATGGAAAGCTGTTTCTGAATTTCATTAACTGTATCTGATTTTATTAATTTCTTTAGTGTTTCTAGTACATTGGTAATAACTTAATTGCATCCTAATATTTCAAGGTTCTGATATGTGTTGTGAGAATCCAAAGAAAAATGCATAAGCAATGTCATAAGAATCAGTTCAAAGATCGAGAAGTAGGAATAGGAATAATATTTCAACTCAAATGGAAGATGAACATGGTAGAGCTTTGCTAATTACCTGTACACAGTTGTTCCATATTAAAGGACAAAACCTGAAAGCTCACACTGAGCTTATTGGTGTAATGGATATTTTACAGGATGTCCAATTAGCATAGAAGATTTCAATGCTTTGTATAGTAATGTTTAATGTAAATATCCTAGGTTTAATTTCTAATAATATATAGTACAGTGATCATATAACTAATACAAATAGCAAAAGATACGTAAAAAGCTTTTGCTCCTTAAGAAAATATGCTTTCCATACAGGATGATTTAGGAGTCTGATTCCCATTCATTATGTTGTCAGAGTAAATGATTCAGGCACTAAAATGTTTAAATCAGTTATAGGAAAGATTTTTTAAACATTGTTTTAATCTCTAGGCATTTAGAAACTAAATATTTAAGCAGCCACTAGACCTAATGTTTGAATTTTTAACTACTATTAAACTTCAAAAGACAAAATTAGAAGTTCCAATCATAAACTTGAGCTTGTGATACGTCCTAAACTCAACTCCACCGTATTGAAGTTTCTGTACAAACTGCAAGTAATCAGCATGCAATGTAAGTATTTAACTACTTCATAAAAATACAGATGTTACGAAAAAATGTGAGAGTTTCATGTAGTTCTAATGAAATGTATTTAACTAGGGAAAATAACAAGAAAGTATAAAATAATATGCTTGCTATGATTATGAATTAGTCATCCAAAACAGGCTACAGAATCAGCATTATAGTATTTTTGTCTCCATTACTAGTTAATATTTTTATTCCTCATCACTTTTCTCCCCCCAGCAACATGGAGATAGGGAAGGATTCTCATCTCAGATGAGCTAAAATTTAAATCCCAGCTAATAAACCCCTACAAATTCAAACAAAATGTACTATTCAGTAAAAAACGTCCATGTAAAGAAAAAGTCACAATAAAATAAGGGATATGATTTAATCTGGTAAAAATATCTGATATAAAGTAACTGTTAAAGGAAGTAACTGAATTCCCAGATGAGTGAAATGGAGGATACGACTAATTTCTGTGCTAGACTGAAGAAGTCTCTTCTACCTATAGTGGGGTAGGGGCAGTGTAGAAGTTGGGTGGCTTGCTTGGTCAGTGTCACCTGCATGATCCTGCTGCTGCTGATTTTGAATCTGTGCTGGTGTGATTTACCTCCCTTTTACTAGTTCCTAACATTCTTGAAGGTGAATGAAAGTTTATTAGTTTAAGAGACAAACCATGGAGCTTCTGTTAAAAATCATTATGGGACCTGGGACCTGACCTTGAAGCACATGAGACTCCACAGTGGTGGAGAGGGGAGCTTCTTGCCCTGTCCGGATAAGTGGAAGAGGTCGATAATGACTTGATTCCTTGCAATGATGAAGGACGCAGGAGAAAGAAGGTAGATGAGCTCTTTTCAGTGAACAGAAAGAGTAGTTAAGCCAGTTTGTGTAGGTTGGAAGGTATGTCGAGTAAGGAGGTCTTAGACTCAGATATAACACCTGGGAGTTACACACATTGTCAATGGTGATGAGCCAGAGAAACCCAGTTTGACTTTAGTTCTCAGGGTGAGTTGGCAGAAAGTCCATTTGTTAGAATAGAATCATCTTTTTACTTGTAAACTGAGCAAATTTATTTGGGGCATAATTGAGAAACAGTAATTATAGAATCCCACAATGCCACTTTTTTTTTTTTTTTTTTTTTACAATCGCTGTTCACAGAAAACTGCACTCAAAAAGAAAGCTAAAAGAATTTTTTTTCCCAAGCTGTGAACATAGTTTTTTCATGCTTCCATAGCAAAAGTTCCCGGCCAATTTATCAAACCCTGGGGGAAAAATAGAGATGGGACTATAACTAGCATTATCACTATGAACTGTGATTTTAACACAGAAAAAAAAGGACATTATTTTTTATAACTGCTTAGATCAGTGGTTTCAGAATGCTCTTAGGAAGTCAAGGAAATGGCTACTCGAAGGAGGCTTATGGTTGTACAGCATGTGGGCTGTAGTCCTGGAGACGTGTTTTCTGTCACCTATTGTCAGTAATCAAATGAGGTGGCAACTTTAGGGGTGTATTATTGTGATGAAATCTAAATTAAAAAATAAACATTCTCATGAATTTCAGTACACCATGCAACTCCACCAACGGTATGCATTCATAATTTTACAGCATTTTCTTTTGAGGTATTACATGGTCCTTGGACAGTGAATTACGGGTACAGTGGTGAGAGCCTGCATCTGCTCACGCTCACCTCGGCCTGGAAGTGCTGGCAGGAAGCCCTGCGGGGCTCAGTGAGGCCATGGAGCTCCCACCTTACTTAGCAGACAATCTGATTTAAAAAATGTTATATGAAATCTCAGCACCTGTTTCTTCCTTGAGAAGCAGTATGTTTTCCACATAGCTCTTTAAAATATGAGTAAGAGTATTCATGGGGTTTGGGTTTTTACTGGGGATTATTTTGTTTAACAGTTTTTCATTTTTTGCAAGTATATTCAAATTGCTTCATGTAAAATGCGCAGATGTGCTCTTTTGTAATTGCAGTTACAATGTCCGCAATGTTACGGAAATGATTGCAGTTTTTTCAGCTAAAAAAAAAAAAAATTAGTCCGTATTGCCAGTGATTTATATTTCTAATTCTCAACCGTAACTTTTCGTAGTCAGAACTGCTGCTGCGAAAGAGAGTCCTAGAACTTATTTCACAGAAACTATAAAGTCATTCAAGGCAATGAAAGATCTTGCTTTTTTAACCTTTCAGAAAGTCACTCAGTTGAGCAGTCAGGCCGTATTATTCTGTATCTTGTCTAACATGAGGAAACAGTCCCAAAAGAAAGATATCCCAAATTAACGCCACACTTCGTTAAATAGAGACATTCTTGGTTTTCACCAAGCTAATTCGATCCAGTTCAGTTAACTCATTTTTTTTTTGTACTCGGATCATGAAAGGCAGCCATGAATGAAGGAAGTTCATCATGTGTTTGACACATCAGTGTGAAACTAAAAGGCGGGCTGTGAGGGAGAGTTCCTGCCTTTAGCTTTTTAGACAATACCCGATGAAAGAGGCCCCTCATTCAAAACTGGTCTCCAGCAAACTAGGCAGACTGCTGCGGATCAGTGTTACAAACAGGTATAATGGGAATTAGCCAGAACTTGATTCGTCAGACACCTCTTAATTTCTAGTTGTGACTGTTCATGTAATCCAATCTTTATCTAATATTCTCTGTCCAGCAGATGGTTCACAGGACTTCTATATGAGCAAAAGACTGCCTACTTTGGAAATAAAAAATAATGTACAGAATAAAAAAAATTAATGTAAAAAAGTAAAATTATAAACAATTTTTTTTAACAGAAAAAAATCAGGTTTTACATTTTATGTAATTCACAAATATAAATTATGTCTCTTCCACTTTTAGACCATGAAATACATGGTGCTTAAATGCAGATAACAGTGATGAACAGTCACAAAATACATATTCCTTACTTTAAGCTACCTTTAAAATAAAAAAAAACCCTGTAAACCTATTTTTGTAACTTTTTGCATTATTCTTAGTCAACAAATGTAACCCTTGACAACTAGTACATGCAGTCTAACTAAATAGTAGATTCTGTGATGTGAAAGAATGATGTCTGCTATGATGCGACCAAGTAAATAGTATTTGTGAGTGTCGTGGTTTAACCCCAGCCAGCAACACAGCACCACGCAGCCACTCACTCGCTCCCCCCCCCCCCCCCCCGGGGGGGGGGGGGGGGGC
>JAVKLA010000093.1:34815456-35035041 GCA_034782735.1 Sagittarius serpentarius | reverse complement strand
TGTAAAAGTTCTAAATATGTTTGCATTTTTAAAACTGCAGAAATTAGTAATATCTTGAATAATTATGATCTGGAGAAGTTGAAAAAGTTCTACTGTCTGAATGCTTTTAACGATACTAGTATTGTATGACAGCACAGAATTATTCTTGTTAGGAAAAAAACACTTTGTACAGTTGTTCTCAGATCTCATTTACTTATTTTTGGCTTTTTTTCTTCTTTCTTTCTTTATTTTATTTTCTTCTTTTTTTTTAGCAACTACCTCCCATTCCGCTAGCGCTATGTCCCTAAAATGTATGCAGTTTGAGTGTTCCCAGCCCACCGTTGGGATCCCTTAGCGGAGATGATTGTGCCTGGATGGAGCCTGAATGATTCAAGCCCTACCTAATTGTAGTGCTCTGCAGTTAGAATTTGTAGCACAGAAATGGGCCCATTTCACCAGGTAGTCTCTCTTTTGACTACGTAAGGATTTGTCAAGTTTGGTACCTCATAAACCACATGAATGTTCTTTTGACCCACTTACGATCTAAATGACTGTAAATTTGTTGTAATATATTTGAAGTGCCAAAGGTTATGTACTAAGTTATGGTACGTTTACTGTTGGAAGTTAGGTTTTGCACTCAATTAGATTTTGATTTCCTAATTACACCAAGATGTATTTCGGTTACACAGTATTTCCATAAAAGTTCTTAAACATTTTCAAATGTTTGGCCGAAGCAAGTGGTTTTCTTATATTGTTAATGGGGAAGTGTTGTGCAATTGTTTTGAATTCCACAGTCATTTTCAAACTAACTGGTGTGAGCCCATCTGTAGTATCTACAGTCATTAAATCATACACACCAATGGGGTTTAACAGGTAAAGTCACCAGAGAATATGCTCCAATGACTTTTCTCTTGCAAGCCAACTTATAATTATTAAAATGAAACTCTACTATATTTAGCACCTCTGAAATCACTTCTTTTAGAATGTAAATGTAGAATATCAAACTGCATAATTGACTAAAAGCAGATCGTTTGACATATTTGCATACCAAGAACGATAAGCAGATTAAAGGTAGCGAAAAGATCAATTTTTGTGCATTAGTGAAGAAATTTAGTGAAGCTTTGAATGTGCTATCTAGTCTTTATCTGATCTGTAAGTGAATAAAAGCACCTTTTGTTTCTAACAGTTTGTCAAGAAAGAGGGGAGAAGGACAAACGCAATTTAGGAAAAGGTAAAGTTCCTAAGAGAGGCAGAATGGGACATTTACAACTATGAAAATATTTTTATAGAGTTCTTCAGCTAAAGATATAGGCTGCTTTTAGAGCAATTCTGGAAAGATTACATGCATGTCATTTTCTGCTTAGAAAGAAAATTTAAACATTTTTCTATATTTTGAGATTATTTTTGAAAAGCATCTCCACCCCATGTGTATTTTTTGAACCATACAGCTTTTGAATGAAAACATTCCATAAAGAGTAATTTATATGTTGAAAACAAGAAAGTTCTGTTCCTCCCATAGGATAAAATTGTAAACTTTCTTGCAGATCATTTAAAAACCATAATGACTTGCCTCTTACAGTCAGTCTTTCTTACCCTTTAAAATGTAGGGATGAAAATTTTGGACATCTCCACATTATTTGGTTTTTTTCTAAAAAATAAGCGTAAGCACACACTATACTTTGAAATTACCCTTTGAAACAGCTCTGCTCATAGCCATGTACTTTACATACTTTAAAGAACAAATATCAAGGCCAGACTTTAATGTTGTAAGTAACAAATTTAAACTTTCTGCCATTCAAGAAGGTTGTTTAATATTTATATATATGTTACCTCTTGCTGCTGTATTTTACGTTTAGCTTGGTTTTCCACCTACTAATGAATGTAGCATTCTCCCTAGATTATACATAACTACATTTATTGCTATTGGCTCTGTATCAAGAACTATTTGTAATTTTCCAGCTGTGAAAATGTTGCCTTGTATTTAGAAAGGTTTCATGATTTGAGGACCTAATGAAACTCATGCTCATTGGGTACTAGTCTGCATTTCTTTCTGTACAGGATGCTCTTTCTTAGATGCATCTTAAAACAAACAGAACTGCTGTCTTAATATGTTTACTGCTGCACTGGAGGTTTATTTACTTCCAGCTTTAAAGCAAAATTATTGTCCTACATCAAGTATGTAAAGTAAGCTTATGCTTTTTTGCTCTTTATGTATCCATTACTGTTGTAGATATACAGGCGTTAGCTGTGGGCTTTTAAAATGGTGATATTTAAAGCATGTTGACTAACTTCCTCTCTTTGAAGTACGTGGTGAAGGATTATAGTGCTGCTGTGTTGATGATGCTAGATTTAAGGGTCTGTCAGCACTTTCGGTATGAAACCCTATTTTCAGGGATTTATAACTTCTAACTGTAGATACAGTCACTGGAAGTATTTAATATGCAATAGGTAGCACTTTAATCTGTTTATGAAGGGTTTTGAGATTTGTTTCTGTTGAAAAAGTCATGGTCTCCTAAAGCATGGTGGGCATTTGCTTTATCTTTCATAATTTGTACATTGAAGAAGCCACGGTATGTTACAAATGGTAGAGCCATTCCTATTCATCTTAGAAGCTTCCAGATGTCTTGTATTACAATGTACTATAAAAAGCTGAAGATCCAGGTTATATAGGAAGTCTGTAAAAGATACGAACATTACATATAACTTAAAGGTTGATTTCGTCTCGTGCAATCAATGGTAGTTTGTCTGCATTTAATAACGGTACAGAATCACAACTATATGCACATGTGAGAACTATAAATTAGAATGCATGAAAAACTTTATTTTTGTTTCATTATTGCAACTTCAACTCCTTTAATTTGATTAAAATGTTATCTTAATATTTTAATTTCTGTTCATTAAATAAATATTGCATGTCTAACACTAATAAAGCACCACAATGCACTACCGCAGTATTTCTTGATTTGTGATATTAATCCGTGTCATGCAAGGCATGTAACTCCTAAGCTCTGCTTAAGTATGTGTTAGACTCTCAGACCAGAGAGAGGTGTATTTCCTTAAAGAGAGCTCTAAATGAATATCTCAGCTGTTTGCAGGGTAGCCGTTAAGGGAAATCTCTTCAGTAGTGTCCAGTACTTGTAATTAGTGAAAAAAATGGCATGTTCTTAAATGTGCTAATATGTATGTCTTTTCTGTATGACAGCTGCAATCCCTTTAAATGCACCATTCCTCTGATTCTGTGGTTGTGTAAATATCACTAGGATATCTTTGGCACTGCAGGCCTGATCTGCATTTAGTATGAGGACAAACACTGTGCAAATTTTGATGTGGAAAACATGATGTGTATTTCTCTTCATGCTTGACAGAATAAAACCCAGCCAGAACGACAGAAAACTGGAACATTCTCCCACACCTCCTTGCCCCATAGGTATTTTTTTCAATGCTCCCACAAGTTTTTCAACACACTTTTCTCACAAAAGAAAATGCTTTTGCCTGTCTTCTTTTCCTCTTCCTTGAGGCAGCAAGACAGCAAAGTCTGTCCCCTGACAATAGAGTAGGTTTTCTGGATGCTAAGGAGATACGAAGAGTGGTCCTGTCTCAGAAGAAAGTTGTGAGTAGTTCACCCAGTTTCTTGGAGGCTTGAATTTCACTGGGATGCGATTCCTTTCCTTGCAGTTAACTTGCTCCATGACTAGGTCCTTCGTCACACAGCTATGGACTTACGAGGTTTAGAAAAGGTTCTTCTCTTTGAGGTATCCATGAAATGTGGTGGTTATGGGAAATCATTTTTGAGATGTACGTGTACTTACACCTGCTTTTTAAGCAGACTTCCATCGACTGCTTCACCCCATGTCTCACTGACTTTGCAACGGTCCCCTGATGGGTGAGTAGATGAGGAATGAGGACAGAGGAGGAAGGCAGGTTTCTGAAAGCACCGTGCTGCTTACAGTTTCCATCTGTAATTCACATCTGGTAACTAATCTCGTTTCCTATGCCCATTTGAAAATGGAGCCAGCACAGTTTCGCTACCTCAGAGGCATAATGTTTGTTAGTTGATATCAACTGTAATTCTATTGACGATGTAAGAGTCCAGCTTGATTAAATAGCTTCCAGTTTCCCCAGCACGGGGTTGATTTTTGAGTTTTCATTATTTAACATCTCAACCTCCTAATAAAGGTTTTCAAGGATATTTTGAATATAGTTTAGCAGTTAAAGAGCTATTGAAACACTGAGATGTAAACTAGAAGGATCATTAAGGACAATTCTCTCTTCAGTTACCTTTATTAAAGTTAATTCTTTATGGAACCATACAGAGTAAAAATCAGGATTTCATTTCCATATTTTGTTGTTTATTTTGTTTTTATGGGAGTGTTGTGTAAGCTCTGGCTGCAGCTCGCTTGGGATATATTGCCCTTTTGTGTAACACTGGGCACGTTAGTGAAGTTATAAATAATGATGATGAAAAACAAATCCTGTCTCGTATTCTTCATTAATAAATTAGATGTTGGATTATTTTGTTGGATTATTTTGTAATAGTGTCATTTTATGAGAGACAGGAATGAGACTTATCTGCTAAAGGAAGCTGTTTTCTCTTGACTGTACTGCTTACTGAGTAATGATGATAGAAGGCTACCACATTAAGTACAGCCCAATTTGAAAACTGTGTGGCATTGTTTGTATAATGTTTATATAAATACCAGTATATTCAATGCTGGAACCCAATGGCTATTATGTGGAGACTATTACAATATATTTATAATGTGTTTTTACAGCATTTAGCGGCATAGATCAGTCTTTGATAAATGGATGATGATTTAGGACAGAAGAGTACTGTCCGGGGCTAAATACTGACATGTTTATACTTTAAAAGTAAGCAGCTTAAAAAGGTTTTAGGGACATGCAACTTTTAAATGAAGCTGAGTATTAAAAAGAGGGAAAACTTCATGGGATGTTCTTCTGTTTCAGCCGTAACAGTATCTACTGTGTGACATAGAGGGAATGAGTAGAAGCAACATTGGGGAGATTCCACTGTTGGGATCCAAAAAAAACCAACAAAAAGTTAGTAGGACTAGGATTCAGATTTTAAGGGATCTGTTTGCCCAGCATATGCCAGGTTCTTTTTCTAATAGGAAGAGTTAACACAGCATCCTTCACTAGCAAGATCAGTGTCAGGGTGAAAACCCCGCAAAAAAGTGGGAGTTAGTTCCCAAGGTGTTAGGTGTGAAGCAGGTGTCAGGCAGAAGCACAGTGCTTTAGCCAGCTGTCGCCTCTGCTTTTTTAGTCCCTCTGACACTTTAGGGAGTAAATGAACCACTTTCCTAGGAAAGTTAGGAAGCGTCTGAGGAAATTTGGTGTATGTAGCACGTGGCTGGTAAGATTGCCTCTGTTGTTACCTGAAGTAGGTGTCTGACTCAGAGTCTCGTGGAGTCTAACAAATAAACCACCAAAATGTGTCATATCACCTCCTTCTCTAAATGATTCATTTGGGGCCTTCTTAGGTGATGAACGTCTCCTTCTCCGATAACTTGCTGCTTACATTATGAATTCCTTGAAAATTGACTCCCTGGGACATCTTTACAGGAGATATCAAGGGTCTCCATTTAAATTTAATGAATATTCTGTAATTTGCCAGGGACTTCTACAGTGCATTAAGAAAATCTGCCTCTTTGAGGCCAGAGCTTTGTCAAAATAATGGCAGCTTAATGGCATCCTTTAAAAGCAGCTGCTGACTCTCCAGCTATGGGTATTTTCTGTTTCCTAATAAAATGTTTTCCCCATTAAAGCAGCTTATTTCATTAACTTATAATTCATAGTTTAAATATGCTTATATTTTGCTAATTGTAGATTACTTAGTACTTATTTTGAAGGAACATTGAAGCACAAAATGTAAAATGTCAGGTTTTTCTAAAAGAAAAGCCTTGTGCATAGCAATTGCATTTGGATAAGCATTTTTCAATACACTATTTTTAAGGATTTTTTACGTGCTATTTTAAACTAAATCATTAAATGTGTGTAACAAGAAACAATTCAAAGTGTTCATGCAATTTATAGTTTTAATTCCTTTGTAGATATGTGCTCCAATATTTTATAGTTATGATTCAAAAGCTACCACAGTTACATATTTTAAATTGTAACATTGTGAGATTCCAAATTATTCTTTTCCAAAGTATACAGAGCCAAAGTACCTCATATACTCTTTTGTGTATTGTAGAAGTTAAAAATGAGCTCTGGGAGAATTAAGGTCTTCCTAAAAAAATTGTACAAACCTTTGTGTTGAACTGCTATGCAGCAAGACTTGGGTTTGTAGCCTCAGGCATGCCTTTATCCAACAGGCTACCATCAAATTTGCTTTCTTTCTTTATAAACTGGAGGACAAGAGAATAGGGATCAGTTTACAACAGGTGCTAGGTACTGCTGTTACGGACCAAGGAAAAAAATGATGCTCTGCGAGACGTGGTCTTGACTTTTTAGTGTTTGTGAAGTAGACTGAGTGTGAATACCAGGCTTATGTATTTCTGGGATCAGATATAGAAAATTTCCTATTTTCTTGTATTTTCACATTTAAAAACTTGTATAAATAACTGTTTCTTTATTGTTAAGGGCCAGATTATTGTTGGCTATGATACATGTAACAGTTCACTTGACTAACGTTACTGCCATTTGAGACCCTCTTGTAATTGGTCTCCTCGTGATCCACACAGAGAATACTGTAAAATAGTGTGAATTTTAAGCTGAGAGACTAAGTGAAAGGAACGTCCAGCAGCAGTGGGGAGAAATAAAATAATCCTAATTAAAAGCAAGACTTGCGTGGTCTGAATTAAGATTCAGTTGGTGGATACTGAAGAATATATTTTCTAGTGGTTTTATTATAACTGTCCAGTATAATTGCTTTGGAAAAAAACTCATCCTTTGTGTTTGATGGTATAAACTTTACTAGCTCCTTATAAACCAAATACTAAGTTAAGGACTTGAGCTTAACTTTTGTTTCATCAGGCATGATTTCAGAAAGTTGAAGCAGTGTTTTGTTGCTGGAGTTGATCACGACAGCTATATTTGCTAATGGGGTCTTAGCTATTCTTTTATCTGTTTCAGGATTTTCTCTGTAGTTTTAAGTTCTGAACATTTCACCAGAGTCTATTTAGAGCGTTATTTAAATCTTGTTCCAGTTCTCTTCATTCTTGCGCACGCCGATGTGCTAAACTACTCCAGAAACCAACTTAGCTCTCACCATATTTGGAGGCTGTTCCTCCTCTTTGCTCTTGGACTGTTTTGGCTGGGGACTTGCGTCTAAAGTAACAAATGAAATATGTGATGAGAGCTGACTGCCAAAACTGGGATCAAAGCAAGTTTCTGAAGGGCTCACTGGAAAACTATCTTGAACTTTGGAAGGATGACTCAAAGCCACAGTCGAAATAGAGCAAAACATAGTGAAATAAACGTCAAGGTGAGAACAGATTCCGTGAATACAGGTGGGGGTGTGTCCCCTGCTAAGACTTTAGATTTAGTCATTTTAGTCTTAGGAGAAAGGAAGAAAATAAGCAGAGAAATTTCCAAAAGCATATCAGTCAGGATGGGTTGGTCGGGGTGTTCTTCATCTGCAAGCCCACAAAGCTTTGCAGTTCCTCTTTGGGTTTACTAAACAAAAGTGTGTTAGCCAAAGAGCATTCAAAATAAAAGGTAACATTTATTGATAATGTCATGTGGGGCATCATTAACTTGTTTGAAAAGTTGCCAAGTTTGGTGATGTGTTCTATTAAATACATTCACTGTCTTCCTCATCTAACTTAAAAATATGAGAACACTCAGCTTTGATTCATTCGTTTAAGCCAGTTCATCTGAATAAGGAGACCACATTTTTCCCTGTATTCTCCTAAGAAACACGCAGACTTGCAGAAGACCACTGCTGTAACTGAGCGCACAGCTGTACTTTGTGGTTGAGTGTGTGTGTTAAAAAAGCTGGTACTGGGGAAAAGAGAGTTCTTCTGTGAAAAACCTAAGCCTCTCTCGCAATCACAGTGTCTCTCAAAGTCCCAAGATTTTAAGGTGTTCAGAAATAGTAGGAGAAAATCATTCAGCAATGATGGTCTCTAGCAACTGGGAGTTATGCGTTTAGTTAAAAAAAAAAGAAATGTTAATTCTAGAAGGAGAGGAAGTAAGACAGTTTTTAGATAGTCTCTGTATTGAAGATTGATCAAATGCTAATATGTAAGATAGCTGTAGAAGGGAACAGTACCTCTCTCAGGATCTAAAAGGTGAAGAATGAGCTTGTTAAGTTTTTCTGTGGTAGGCATGCATGAGAAGCAATAACTGCTTCCTTACAGGAGGCAATAACTGACTAGCTACAGTAAGCATCACACTTGAGGAGTGTGTTAGATGCTGTGAACGCAAATAGTAACAGGTTTATCAGATTTTTCCTAGTGCCTGGAAAAAAGTACACAAATTTTCCCTCAAAGTAAATTACTTGAATTACAAGCCCCTGATTTTATTTGTTTGTTTATTACCCAAAGGACAATTAGCAGATAAACAAAATACTAAATCTTTTACTGCTTTATTTGATTCCTCCTTCGACTTGTCTTTGAAAGAAAAATTATGGATTTTAGTCTGACTAAAGGCTAATGGAGTCAATGCTTTGTTCAAAGACTGACATATAAACAAAGACTGATGCAGTTGTAAAGGGGAGGTATCAGGCTAGTAGAGTTCTTTTTACAATTAAAATCTTCCAGGGAGATGATGGTCTGGCAGGAGTGCTTTTTGCAATGTCCTGGGAAACATCCTTCCCTCAATAAATCCCCATACAAAGTAGCCGTCATTCTAGCTTGGGAAGAGTTACTGGCATAATACGGGCCAGCTGAAATAACCACTCAGTGCAATCCCAAATACAAAGTGATGCGTTTTCTGAAGTATTTTAGAAGGCAATGCTTTCTCATTAGAGCACTTTAGAAGATACTGAGGGATAAGATCATCACATTATAAAATTTGCAGGATTTCATCTTTTTCTCACTGCTAACCTAGGACTGGTACTTGGACAGCTGCGTCAGAGTCTGAAAACCCTTGAGCAAGTTGGTTGTAGCCCTTGCAGATTGTACTGTAGCAGATCTCAGCATGACGTTTGGATTATTGTTATCGTTTTGCTACGGTACCCAGTGGCACCACCGTATATTATATCAGCTTGTATCTCTCAACTGCTGGATATTAATTATTTAGACCATTGGAAAAGTGAACCTCCCTGCTTCCCACAGGTATAAAATGTGTTTATTTTAGATGCGGCCCTGGAGTTTACACTGCCTATTGCTGCCTGTGAGAAAAGCTGGCAGCATATCTGCTAAAAAACACAAATCTCTTGTTCTCAGACCACTTTCATGAGCAGCAAAACTCAGGTGGCTCACTCTTTTTAAAACTTTATTTTTCTGTCTCTAAACCCTTACTAAGCAGAAAGTTGTGGAATTCTTCAAAAAGTGTAATTATTTTTTTCAGACTTTAACATTAATGCCAAATTTTAGCATTATACCAGGCCACAATGAGCTTAAAAGGCTACTAAATTCCAATATTAACAGTTATTCCCACTTCACACTGGTTTTAATGACTATCTTAGATCCAGGGCAGCAGACCCTTACCACACCTGTTTTCAAAGTAGCAATTAACTTTGCTGACATAGAGGAAAATTTAGGGCTGAGTATAAATCCTGGTCCCTAGAAATGAAATATTTTGGCTTGTCTGATGGTAAAGTTACGCAAAAACTAATGTGTTTGTAGCCCAGGATTTTTGTGAGAGGGCAGTAGCATCAGTCTGTTTCTTCCTGAGGCTTTTTCTTCCTCTGGCACACAGATAAGCAGTTAAAGCCATTGATTTACACAGCTTCTGTTCTGAATATAAGCTTTTTCTTCAGCTATTGAAATACTTTCTCACATGTTGGTGCACCTGTACTTTCAATTTGGCTTCAAGTCAGTATAGAGCATGCACTTTGGCAAGTTGTAAAAATTAGTTGGAGAATAATAATAAATAAAATGGCATACTGCCTGAGCACGTTCTATTTTCTTTACTAATCTAATTGCTCATTGAACATATTTTCCAGATACAGTTCTGTATATTTAAGTATGTATCTGAATAACTGCACTTTTAAATTCAAGAGTCAAGTAGCTACTTTGTATGCCATGCTTATCTTAAATAGAGTTTGATTTAAAACATTTATCTTTGCCGGTATCATCTCCCATGTCAAAGCACATTTAAATCATGCTCTGTTCCTAATACCGCTTGTGCTTAAAATGGTATGCGAGTACAAAAAAGTTTGATGAGTGCTCTGTTATTTGCTCACTTTGTAGTTATTAGCTGCTCTGTCATTGTTTTGAATATCACTGAAGTTGAGAAGGAGAAGCTTCAGCAAAGTAAACTTTTAAAAATTAAAGCCAAGGTCAGACTCCAGGGTTAGCAACACTAGAAGACAGCAATTTAAGATGCATCCAATTATGCAAAATCATGTGTTGAGTTACAGCTGCAAGTCTCCATTGGGATCTGTGAGGTTGCCTAGGTAAAAATATCAGCGGAATTTCAGGAGGGGTTTTCTTTTGTTTCTCCCTTAATCTTGACAGAGAATGAAGCAATTCTGGCAGTACTTGTCGTTTTTCGATCAGTAACTCAAAAGGAAAACTGTTATTCCGGGAACGTGTAGCAAGCACGTCACTTTGGTGAAGGCAGCAGACCCAGCACGAGACTTCGGAGGCATTTGGCACCTTGTCGTGTTTTATTGGTTTGCACAGGTAGAACATTCAAGCAACACCTCTGAATCTGGAAATAAATTGGTCGAGGGACAGCAAGCGGCCCACTAAGGCAGAGCAGATTTTGCGATTATATTCTTAATATTTCAACTAAACACCGTCACAGCTAAGTGTTTTTTCCCCAAGATCTTAACTTTTCCTTATCCTTATTTTTCCTTTATCTTTTCCTTTAAATATTTGGAAAGCACAAGCATGCGATGGTGCCAAATGGTGGCTCCCAGAAAAGCTGGAATGGAGAGGTCAGACTCAGTTTACTTGGATGATTTATGTGGAAGTTAGGATAATTAATTTGCCAAAAAAATCTATTTTACTTCTCTTCTCTGGGTGAAAGAACAACATCATGTGCTATGCTTTTGAAGTACTTATCCCCAAGCCAAAACACTGTAGAGATATTTTGTAGTCTTCCTACTTCAGAAATCATCAAAACTTACCACCATTACATTTTCTTAACTTCTGTGTGAATCTGAGGTATAAGGTTTCATAATTTTGATCATTTGTATGAAAGCATTCTTAATATGAGAAACAGACAGATTATGTTCAATAAAAACAGAAACACAGTTCTGAATATGTTTAAACAAGTTTTTGCATTGATAAACAAAACCACTGACTTTTTTTCAATCGTGCAGACACAAAAAAAGTCATCAGTACTTACTAAAGAATTTGTACAGTGCTCAGGGCAAGTTACAGCTGGATCCTCTTAAAAACCTCAATCTTTTCTAATAAATGACTCATAAAACTATTGTAGCTATGAAGCTTTTCAGAAAATTTATATAATTAAAAGGGGTTTTCACCATTTGAACAAATTTTAAGTTATTGTAAATATCTTCTTTAAATATGAGGGGAAAAAATGTGTTGCTTTTGCAAAGTATTTCTCTTTCAAACAGCCCAGAGATTGAGTTTCAAAACTGACAAATTTACTGCAGTAATTGTTCAAATGTTTTTGACAGGGTGACACTTCCTACTAGGCAGGGCTAAGGCACCTGGAAGGGGAGTCCTGTGCATCTCTCTGTGTAATTAGCCGAGTACGTGGGGATTTGCTGTCCAATTAACTCTGTTACAGTTCTGCTGAGCCAAACAGCCTTTTCTTTTCTTGTGCAAGGAAAGTGTATGTATTTGTAAATATTACTCAAATTCCATTGAGTCATTGACAAAGGAAGTAAATTCTAAACCTTAACTCCTTTTGTCACCCTCCGGGATCAGCTCTCGTCCTTTGATGTTGTTTAGCCCCCAAGAGATCTCTTCTGCCTTCCACAGCTTGCAGGTGAAATCCCGTTTTAAACTCTTCCTCCCATCAGTAGCTTTTCCTTCCCCTCCAGGATCTGCCCCATCGAGAGCACTTACCTCTGCTACCTGCGTATCCATGTGGAGTCAGGAGACCGTCTGGTGAGGCACTGGGCAAAGCCCCCACTGAGAGGACAGTGACACAGCCTTAGAGAGGAGAAAAAGCTGAATTTAAACACCTATCGTCTGCCTATCCACTCTATAAGAAACAAGTCCGTGCAATAAGGCCATTAGCAAATCTAACCAAGAAAGCTGAGTTATTTCTTCGTGACCAAAGCACTGAAATTCCCAGTCAATTTTTAAAATACCTAATGACTCACTGGGGTGGGATGTCTCTTTTCACCGAATGCTATAGGGCCATTTTTCCCACAGAGTAACTCGGGTTCGAAGGGACCTCAGGCTGGATCATCTAGTCCGGTTTCCCATATCTTCAGGCAATATCACCTTTCCAGGAAATGTGTGGTAATTAAATAGTTTCTTCACAGGAATGTAACTAACTCTCATGGTTTTGTCTCTCAAAATGCAAAATTGAACTGGGTAACATCTTTTAAGATGTAAAAACAAAAAAAAAACAACCCCTTGCAATCCATTATTCTTCTATGTTGTCCGATTTATGTGAACAGGACTACATTTGTGAGTAATAGGTATGGGATTATTCAGCTGAATGGTCTGATAATACTGAATTCGAACGGACATTGCAGAACTCCCCAGAGATGTGTAAAGGTAAGTATTGTCTCTGTGCTGACGTTAAAAGTGAATACTACTAGGAATCCAAGAGCAGCCTTTTATAAAAACTAATATGGACTGTAATAACAGGTAATATTAAAATGTATGGGTTTATTCTGATAAAAATCTTCAAGCTATATTAGCAGCAAAATTATTACGGAAACACTAAGAACAGCCACAAGTTTTATAAAAATTATTATAATACTGTATGATTATGTATTCTCAAAGGGTCATGTTAGAAAGTGCCAGCTTGTAAAAAGGATAAAACTGTATCTAAATATACTGTCAATTAAAGTTCCCATTGTCAACGAGAGGAAAAAAATTAAAAATCACTTAGGGCCTATAAACAGATTTAGATGTAGAATGAAACATGGAATATTCAGTCTATTGATTTATCTACTGATCTTAGAGAGATAAAATTTATAATAATCTAGAACTTGGCAAAAAATTTAAAATGTTATGAGGTTACCATTAAGTGGGTATTTACCCAAAAGTCAGAGGAGGTAAAAGAAGCTGGACTGACAGAACTGAGATAACATCTATGTGAACATAAGTGAATAAGTAAATTCAGGAACCAAGTTGGACAATCATATTCTGGTATCCCTCAAAGCTCTGGATATACTGTAAGTTAAGCGATGCATTCCTTAAACTGGGAAAAATCATAGTCATATAAAATTTTCATCAAAATAATATTACTGAACTTTTATGAATGAAAACACAAATTTGGTGTACCCGATACTCAATAACAAAGTCTGTACAGTATAGCTAAGGTAGGATAGCTAATGAGGTTAAGGAAGTAAAAATGGAAATTATTGCAACAGGAGCAGAAGCAAAACCAAGAGCTTAGCACGCTGAGAGGACCAAGGTTTCTCTAGCCCAATCTTCCGGTAAGAATGGAGACGTGCTATTAGAGGCTTGCAATAAAGCCTAGAAAGACCAAGCAAGGAGTTCAAAGATAATGTATCTTCTCTTATTCTCCGCAGCTTTCAGGTCGGTGTTAGAAGAAAGCATCGTTTTCTATGTGTGGTCAGCGCTTGAAGAAACTGCCCATTTCAGGACAGCACACTAAGAGACCTCCAAGACTGCAGCTCTAAGGGCAAATTCAAGCTTGCTGTAAAACTTAATACAGACAGAGGTGCAGTATGGATAAATAAATGTATCTATTCAATGAGTGTAGAGGTTGAAAACACATGGTAGTTTTTTGGGGGGCAGGGTTTATCAAGTGAAGCGATCCAAGGAAAGGTAAACCTTTTACAAACAAATGGTTGATTGTGCTCATCCAAGATAACCCAATACTTGTTTTTTCTAAAAAGGAAAATTCTAGGAAATTCATCTTTTTTACCTAAAGGTCAACAAATACCTACCATAAGATTAGACCAAAGCTACAAGCCACAGGAGAAAAAAATATTTCTGTGGGTCAAGTTGAGCCGATTTAAACCCAAAAAGTACAAAAATGGTTTAAATAATATTAATAAGCAAGCAGAACACCTTTAAGGATGCTATAACTTTGTCTTAAGTTTGCTCATATGTAAGGCATACTATATCTTGTGTATAGATTTTCTTATATTTGCATTTATTATGGATTGGATAATGAGTGTGTCCTCATTTGTGTAGAAATTATAATTCCACATAAATCTAGGAATTAATCTTGTTGATGCTACTGAAATAAATTACCCTAAGTAGGCTAGATATATAAGAAAACAATATAAATTCATCTAAATTCAATTATAAAACAAAGGGAATATTGTATTTAATTAGAAAATGGAATCAATTTACTTACATTCATCCTTGTCCTTCATAATTTTAGAGATGGTAGATCTCTTCCTCTTCCACCGTATTGTTACACACAGACAGAACGAAGAGAATAATCTCTCTTCCATTTTTCAGTTCCTGTTTGATTTTTTTCAGCTGTGGATGAACTAATTACTAATCAGAACTAGTGGAATAAACTGAAGCAAAAAAAGTATTCTTATACAATGGAAAAGTATAGTGTTGTCAAAACCTGACTTAAGACCGATTCAGATGTTTAGCCAGGGTTTCAACTAGCTCAGTAGCTTGACTTTCTTCAAAATTTAGAGAAGACTTGTATGAATATTTCTTACCTTTAAATAGTTGAATAGATTATAGTAAGATTAGAACTAACAAAAATTATTGTGAATTTATTGAAATGCAGTTATTTTTGAAAGATTTTTAAGAATCTGGCTTTTTAATTGTTTCTGTTAGTCACCCCAATTTATAGTAGATAAGTGGAAAACAAAACAAAGAATATGAAATCTAAGATACCTGATCCAGCTGTTAGAGACTTCCTTTATTGTTGAGAGTCCAGTGCAAAGTCTGCTCAAGCTGAAACCAGAAGACTGAGCACAACAAAAGCTAAACAGGGAGAGATATAAACCAAGCATGAGGAGGACATGAACTGTGCTCTGATTTCCATGTAAGCAAAATCACCATTTCCTTAATACTGAATGAAAATAAGTAAAACACATTTTTATCTTGGTTTAAAAGAGTGGAATTTGGCCACAGTACTGATGCTCATAAAACAGAATTTATTTTTAATCCTTACATTTTATAATGCATTTATCATTATTTAACCCCTCCAGACTCCCCTAAAGTAAGCTGATACAGGCTTAGCCTGTAACTTGTAACTTATGTTTGAAATCCCAAGTCACTGGACTGAAGCAAAACTCGTGGTTCAAAAAGGCACAATATTTTCACACAAAGAAAGTAAAACAAAAAGAAAAGAACAAATCTCCTCTTGAAGTAGACTTTATTATTTGGGTTTGCTGGACTTAGGTTTTTTTCTAAGGGAGACTTAGGGTATTTAATGTACAATAATTAAAAAATTGAGGATTTATTATGATACTTCAAGATATCATAAAGGCTTATGCAAACCAGAGTTCAAATTGCAATTGGTCTAGTTCCTTGGAGCTGTTTAAGCTAGAAAGAACTCTTTAAGTTTTACAGTCTGGGTTTTTATGAAGCATATTATCCCAAGTGGGTCAATCTGAAAATCACCATAGTAAGAGCTTGTTATATTTGGCTGGGATCTGCAATTGTTAGGAGTCGGTCCAAAATTCAGTGAAGTCACGGATTTTCATCAAGTCAGTATAGATTAATACAGACTAGATCTGTCACCCTTCAGCTAACAATGACCTTTCTTTACATGTATGTGCATTCCCTTTCTGAATTCGATTACCAAGATGCCTATTTCTTAAGCCCTACAAAGTCCTTTTCTTGGGAAAAATACCTTGCCTGTCAATTTTTCAACCAGTGATTATAAGTAGTCATGGTATATCCTGCAAACTACAGTGAGACTAATCCTGGGAGAGGAAGACCTGTGCAAGTATCAAGAGCACAGGTATCCAATTTTTCCAAATAAATGCAAGTATATGTAAGTATTTTAATCATATGTGAATATTGAAAAAGATGCACCAATAAGTTTAGGGAGTTTCTTTGCATTACTTTTCCTGAGAAACTGTTGGGCTAATTTCCACCCGAATTTATCATCATACAAAATTGCTGTAGTTAAGAAAATTGCTGTTTGATGTATAAAGGGGTGAATTGTTCTTCTGAAATCAAGATATTATAGGGTTTGGCAGTTGTTATATTAGGGTTTATGAACTGTGAATGTTCTACAATGTGTCCCTACACCTAGTGGGCTCAAACTGTTGATGCATCTCTGAATGAATCTTGTAAACGGTGGTCCCGTGGGTGCACTCCAATTTTGGAATCTTTGTTACAGCAATTGGAATAAAGGTTTTGATAATCAAGTAACATATATGCTTACTGTAACATGTAAATTACACCACTTCTGTTTCTCTGCATTCACTTTAAAAATATTTGACTGGCACCACACACTTTGTATATGGTTGTAGAGTTTTCTTACATTCACTGGCACGTGTGGAGCAGTTTTTCGCAATACACTGCATATTATTCATTGATGCAAGTGAATCTAAGGACAGTGTTGAGGTATTTAAGCTGGCATTTTGATTGACTGGGCCAAAATAATGTGTAGACTCCACTGAGCTAGACTGTCTGCTGTGATTAAGATGTTTATGTAGTTCCTTTTAAAAGTGGAAGTGATACTGCCCTTTTTTTATTTTATTTTAATGAAGGGAAAGAGAGGCGTGAGCAGGATAAAGAGCACATTAGTGATTAGAGGGCTCGGCCAAGCTGTAAGAATTCGGGTTCTCTGTCCTCTTCTGCATGAATATATTAGGGTCCAAACTACCTGCTTTCCAGGAAGATGCTTTTGCCACTGGCGGTCATAGCCCTGGGCTCAAGGACGCTCCACTTCTGTAGCTACAGCTTTGCCAGCATTGCAGAAAGCACACAAAGTGTGGGGCTGGGAAAGGAAGGAGGCAGAATCTCAGTTCTCTGATTCAGTAATGATAGTATTTGGGGCCTTAAAGCTGCAAGAGCTGTTGATGAATGTTCAGTGTTAAAGGCGATGCGGCTCGTGTTTAGGCATAATATTAGAGCACTGAGCCCTCAGAGGATGACGGTGGCGCTGGGCTATAAACATTGAGGAAGTTTTACTGTTGAAAATGTAGGTGCATATGTGACCTGAGGAGTCATACTTCTGTACCTGAGTGCCTCCGTTTTATTCTCGTCTTGCGTTTTGTGCTTGCGTCCCTTGGCAGGTGATGGTGTTGGCGATTTGCCACAAATCATGCAGAAAGCTGTAATGGAGAAGGAAACCGAACCAAAGCCACCCACCTTTCAGGCTAGTGATACAATCAGCAAATCATCCTCTGGCCCTGCTGTTCTGTTCTGGATGATCCCTATGAAGAGGATCAGCTTTGTTTGCAAGTTATCCTCTCCATGACAGATCCTAGGGGCTCCACAATGGAGAATTCGAAAAGGCTTAGCTAGGACCTGCTGGTGGACCAAGCAGCTATTTACAAATAGGTGTGGTAAAAACTCACAAGTGCAACAGGACAGAGAATCCTGTAGGGACACTGACAACCGTCTTGGAGTGGTTACGTCCATGCGGACTGGCAGAAGTAAAGAATTCACAATGGAGGCGTGCTCCACAGTCTCTGTAGGGTTATACTCTCCCAATACAACAGAGCCTTCAAATTACATGTCACGTGCTTTTCCTTTTCCTGCAAAATCTCTGCTTCGTTCGTCGGTCAGTCAGAACCGACTGTGGGCTCTGCGCTTCCATGTCAGCTGCCGAGGCATTAGGGCCAGTTCCTCTCACTTGGACGTTGTAAAATAATGAGTTAACAAGTATGAAACATATCAGGTGCAAGACAGTTGAGGGCCTGTAAAAGTCTCTAAGAAAGGAGTCTTTAAATCTCGTCTCCTCTCGTTAATTGAGAGGGGGCAGGGAGAGAGCAAGCGGTATAATTTCAGCTCTTAACATGAGCACAGTACACCCTGTGGAAAAAATTAGATGTGAATAATGAGGCAACCCTAATTCTGTTATTTCTCAGCTTTGGAGTGTTTGACTTTAGGAACTTACATTCCTAACATTTCTTAATCTAGAACTTGATACAATTTTAGCATGTTTTCTGCTGGCACTGGGAGAAGTTACGAACTCACCCTAATGCAGGTGAATAAGCTTACACCTTTGGAGAGTCACCCGAGAGTAAGCGACCTGATTAACAAATTGAGTAATGATGCTGTTCACTGCTGTTCCAGCAGGCACCGAGGTGTCAGCAAGGCTGGGAATCTCACGGGGTATGCTCTGGAACGGCCTGTTCTTACAGTTTTAAGAGGCATGAGCTGGCACGCATATGTTTGTCTCCGGGGCTTTCTGCTGGAGCGGTGCGCTGTGTCGGGCACTCCTCAGACCTCCGGGTGCTGCTCCTGGGAGACTCTTCCCTGCGTGGGGCGAAGGTGCAGCACCCAGTCGGGCTCTGCTGCATTCCAGGAGTGCTGCCTGAGCCCAAAATAGAAACTCCTAACGACCAAAGGTGAGAGATTTGTTTTGTAAATCAAAGAAAAGTGTTAGTTACCAAGCTGGGCTAGGCCATGGAAAAATAGTTATTTTAGCAGTAGGTCTGTCCTGGAGCGTAAAAGAATATACACGCAGTTCATAGAGTGTGGCTTATAAATTTGCATGGTTTAGATCAAATTCTGTTCTTAACGTCAGGAAATTCTGTGCAAGCCCAAGCAACGCTGACAAAAGCTGTATTGCTCTGTAGTTCCCCTGATTGAAGGGGTCATAATTTGCCCTCAATTACCTCTAGCTAAGAATGGATCTAAACTAAATCCTTGGAGCTGACCCTCCTCAGATTTGCAAAAAGTTCAGATGAACTCTGGCTTTAAATGCCGCACACAGCTCCCATCTCGCACGTTAACTGCAGTAAATGTACCTTTTGAGTTTACCTGCGCATTTGCAGTTGGAGAACTTCAGAAGATAAAAAGTTAATACGATATAAATTTAGGGCCGACATGCTTGCACTGCGAAGGCAGGTTAATCAGCCTCTTAACATCCTGTATTTCCCCTGGCAAGTAATGACATTATGCTTCAATCACATCAACCTTTTTTTAACACTGCCCTCAAGAAAGATTTGGAAAAGATAAACATTTCCCGTAACATTTTTTTTCCCCCCTGACTTGCATCAGCTATATATGATTTATCTTTTAATGTGTTAAGGCCAGCTCAGTACTCCCTGCCTGAGATAATCTTTCATTGACTCCACCGGGAGATTTTTCTCATGGCAAGAACATTAAACAGAACACCAATTTTATTTTAGTTTATTTTAAATGTGCTTCTGACAATTTTTAAAAATTTGTATCTCTCTCTAAATTTTCATTTCTGTCTCGATGGAGTAGAGATAATTTATTGGTATATAGTTTCTACGCTATTGTTTCAGCCCCGCTTTAACACCTGCCATGGATGATAAATAGATAGCCTGGCTACTGGTGTAAATTATGGAAGTGCAAGTATTGTATTAGTCTTTCTAAAACATTGTCAGCCACAAATTACTTAATGGTACCGAAAGTTAATAGGACATTAACAGTATTATTGTGGCCAGTAAGGAACGTACAATTGAATGTGGGGCAGGTGCTTGCATCACAGGCGTGTAATATGCCATGCACTAGTATATCATGAAATGTGATTCTTCTTCCTATGCTTTGCTTCTAACTTTATTTACTATGGTGGCCTTTGTGCATAGGCACTGAGTTGAGTAATTTTTGGATGGCAGGATTGCTGTTATCAATGATTTTTTCTTCATTCATATTGGCACGCACAATATTTTCTGCTAACTTCAAATATTCATCCTTTTTGGCTACAAAGGCACTTTGATAGTAATTTGGTTTAAGAAACTGAGAGCCTACATATACCTTGCCTTAATATTGTGGACTGTAGAAGGTAAAAAGTTATTACACTCTTTTCTTTTTGTACTGTGGAGACAGTCCTAGATTTTATCATGTGTTTGCTAACTTTAAATTCCACTCTTGAAAATGCTTGTATTCATGATTACCTTTAGTAACAAAAAAGAACACGTGAAACCAGTGCTGCTATTTTTGCTATTGTTTGGAAAATGAGGCCCCGAATTAGGATGCTGTAGAGAAATTAGCTTTTCATTGGTGATTTTACTCATCACGGTAGCTGTCATAATTAAATGCTTTAATTGGAAAATATTTTTTGTTTACTTCTTGGGAATAAGTTTTGATTTTTTCATGTATGACTTTTGCATGAGCTTCATGACAAAATTACATGATCAATTTAAAGCAGTTACCCTAACGATTTTATGAGGCTTTTGAACCTTTTTGCTCATTACGTGTAGTTACTGACATGTAACCAATTGCAGGATCAAAAGATAGTTTTGCTTATGGTACATGTTATGAAGCACAGTGACCTTGTCCTTCTCAATTTTTCACCGAGATGCTTAGAATTTGTGTCTCCCAACTTACGCCAGTTCCAGCGTGAACTTTGCCATCCAGTGATGGAAGCATAGGGGGGAGTGGGGGGTTTGGTTTGGTTTTGTTATGGGCTAAACAGACAACCAGAGAAGTGTGCCACTGAAGGTGGCAAAGCATTAGTGAAGGGACCCGAAGAAACTACGCGATTGCTGCCTTCCCCAGTTTCCTCTGAGGTCCTTGGGTGGAAAGAGTTGGGAGCAGCAGGATAACACATGGGGAGGTCATGATGTTTCTGTTTGCCCTGGGGGGCCAGTCATGCTGATTGGACCCGGTTTTCAGCTTTCGGTTTCAATCAGCTGTAACCCTCAGAAAATGCAATGTCTTATTTGTCCTTGTCTGGTTTTGGTGTGTAAGATCCATTATGGAGATCCATACAGGGATGGAGGATGTGTATCACCACTGGTTTGCGGTCACTGTGCTTCATTGCTGTTTGGCACATGATGTGGTGGAAGTGAAGTCACTTGACAGTCCTGTTGCTTAATTAGTTTCAAAGCTGCAGAGTATGTTTCAGGGTAGACTTTCACTCCTGCTTTCATAAATGAAACGAAGATATCTCAAACAGAAAAAACCCCTGAATTCCAGCACGAGAGCTGAGTCTGAATCTCCATCCAGGCTAACCAGGTTGCAAAGCCCTGCTGTGGAACCGACCCTGCAACACCGCACAGCTCCAAAGCATGTGCCAGGTAACTCTGCACAAAGTCTAGACTCTCACTTGGATCCATCTGCTCCATTTGCGTTTTACCTGTATTTTGACTATACCCAATCCCGCTTTCCTAGTAGCAGAAATGGTTGCCCTACCTTGGAAACTACAGGGCCAGGTGTAACTTGTGAAGAACAGCCAGGAAAAGCAAAGTAGACCGGTCCTTGAGATCCCTGCCCATCTTGCAGGAAGCATTGTCTGCCACAGTATCAGACCTTAATTATATTAATAGAAATATGGTAACATAGCAAGGAGAGATCAATACCTACTAGCTTCAAGTTAAAAAGAAAAACCCCTTTGTCCCTGGGATGATGGGTTTCCAGGCATCCTCAGGCAAGAGTGTATCTTTCCACACTTTGGTACCCTCATGTGTGAGGCTCATCTACAAAGCAGTCATATTTCTGGCCTGCTCAGTGACAGTTACTCTCCTTTCCTCGTGTCAGCTCTAAATATACTTTGCCAATGCAAAGTGGCAGAAGGTATTAAAATCATGCTTAAAATTGCTGCCACTGTGTTTAGTTCATTCACAGTCGTTCCCACGAAGGCGGTGGTTTCTAGAAACATTTCTTTTCTGTGCTCGCACTCATTGCAATGCAGACTGAATGCCTCTGCATAAACAATTAATCTGACTTCTTTGCATCAGGCACCCTTTTGATAAATAGTGCTGTTGCAACTTGTTTGCACAGGGTGAAGACCTATCACTTAAAAACATTTACTTGATATATTTACATATAATTCTGCATTCTCTCAAGACCTGTTGGCAGCATTAAGTTATTCTACAATGTCAGCTGTTACAAGGTTGTGAGTTTCTTGGCTCTTCAGTGTTGCATAGAAACAAAGCACTTGCAGATGCTTTGCCATTTGGCTGTAATGTTGCTTTCCATTTAACAAAAAAAGCATTTCTTGGATGTCATATGAGCATCAGTATCAGATTTCTGAGCGATTAGACCAGTGGTACAGGTAGATCTAAAACTGTTGCTACTGCTGGTGTGTACTAAACCTTTAGTAAGGTCTTTGATGTTCTACCTGAGTGCTTACAAACTGTTGCCACCTTAGTCTGTCAGCATTTTTGATGTTCCAAAATGTGAAAACGATAACCACATATCATTAGCAACCTGTTGCTGTTCAAAGATAAAAGCCAGTGATGGCAAAAGCAACGTTAATAGCCACGCTGTTATCTTAGAGGCATGTTAGCTGAGCTGTGCCGTGCACTAGGATTTGTCTTGCCATCCGTTAAAATAATTAATCAGCAAAATGGCATGTTAATGAGGACTGTAGAGATGCCTCGATGGGTCCATAAAAATGATCCTTTATGCCTGAGGCCAGATTGTGTTCTCACTTACAAAAAGGAAAATCCAAAGAAGTTCTGTTGGCTTCGGTTGCATTATTCCTCTTACAGCAGCGTGTGAATAAAATCAGAAGCAGATCCATAAAACTGAGGCAAAGTATAAGATGAACAAATGATTTTTAGAATGATCGTTAGATTCATCTGAGGGAGAAAAAAATTTTGGAAACTATGAAATATTGCAAAAATTAGTTTTGTTAGTAAGAAGTAACTTATATAGGGCTGTGGTTGCAACTAAATCATCTGTCACTGAAATGTATGCAGGCCTGGGCGATAGCTGGGGAAAGAAAAAACCCCCTAAATGTTGATAGGAGAGTGCTTGGAAGCAAAGTGCTTAGTGACAATCAGAAGAGATGACAGATTGTATTATTGCACAACAATAAGTCTTCAAGGTATTAGAGGTATCAATTTACAGCGCTTTCTATACCATCATTACCTGCCACAGTCTGACTCTAATCACAGCAATAGAAACCAGGGTAGCTCCATGGGTGTTTGTGACTTTCTCTGAATATTTATGAAGGTTATAAATGAAATCAGGATCTTGCGCTCTGTTCTTAGCCCATCTGTATAACCATGAAGGCCAAATGAAGCTTTTAGTCATTATACTTAATTGGATGAATGGCCTTCAAAGCTGTCAATAAGTGGTGTGTTCACAGTAAGGTAATTAATAACGCTATTTCCTTTTGGAAGACATATCATTAGCCATTATTTCTCGAGATATAACACTGATGTCTTTATTCAAAGAGGTAATTGCAGGTTACCCACCAATTCCCCACCAGTGACATCATCTTTGCAAACTGAATCTCACAATCTGTCACTTTTGAATTCATAATTAGGATATTTTTCTAATGACAAGTGAATGTTATTGAAAGAAATACCTGCTTTGTCGTTACAGGAATAAGCACAGCTGTACTGAAGAGTGAGGGTCTTGTGACACGAATAAGGCTTGTGAGTTGTTAGACTGAACATCTGGGACCTTCAGAATGACTGTATTGAACGGTCCAGCAAAAGTCACAAAGGCAAACCAGCAGCTGTATCACAACCAGTGTGTCACCAACAATTTTGATGGCATACTTGAACAGACATGCCAAAAAGATTCTCTGCTGAAGAATTTATTTACTAATTCAGAGTATTTTATAATAACAGATAAAGAGGTTCTGTTAGATTGCCCTTGTTCAGAAAACATGTACTATACAGAGCGAATGTCCCTTTTCACCCCTCTTAATTAGCTAACGTGCTATGCAGCGTAGTTGATTTCTGACCCTGTCCTGGGAGGTCAGAAACATGGATAGCAATGGGATACTTTGGTGCTTTTTATTTGTTCGTCCTGTTTTGCAATGTATGTGTACAAATAACAGAAATCCTTCACCAAGAGGTGAACAGCTCTTGCTAATGTTGTAAAGCTATACAGGTAAATTGTACCTATTTATGTCGGTGTGAAATCCTTACATACAGCCATAGTTTTCTGCTATCTCCGAGAATTACTCCTCTTCTTCTTGCATTAGCCATTCGTGGTTTTTTAGTATCTTGGGAGTTTTGTGAAGGTATAAGCGACAGCATCGTTTATGCACTGACTTTGATCTGCAGACTTCAAACAAATACGCTCTGCAAGTACTTGTCACAGACCCAAAAGTCTAGCAGGAGCTGGAACCCATTCTATATCCAAACCCAGATATTTTGATTCTTTTTTGATATCCACACCTTACCAATAGCAGGAACTTACTTAACGTGGTTTCTGCTTCCCTGATCCTCGCTGTTTGTTCAATCTTAAGTCACCTTTCACGTGCATCATGTTCTTGCATCTTGGCCCTTCCCCTCTCTGCGCTGCCCTAAGCCCTTTGCTGTACGGGGACAGTGGTGAGGTGCCTCCACGGACCTGCCCCAGCTGAACAAATTGGCTGCTCCAGTCCCACGCGGGGTTGAATAAGAAACTGAAGAGAACCGCTCTGCAGGTGTGTCTTTGTCGTGCTCTTGTTATAGCAAGCGTCTTAGCTTGCTGCTCCTCTGCTCCAGTTAGCGTGCAGGCAAGCACGTGCTGTAGCTGCAAGGCAACAAGTAAGACCTCAAATACTGTTTCAGCCACAGGGTAGTGTCAGGAGCCATTTCGTACTGCCTTTTAGCTCTTAATTCTGCTCTTAAACTGAGTTTTTGTCTGCATCCAATTACATATGTGTTTTGGAGGTGAGCTGGCCTTCAGCTGACCATATGCCAACTCATGTACCCCAAAGAATTCAAGATGCAGAAGAAGGATTGCAAAGGACTTCACTTAGAGGGCTAATAGCATGGCTAATCACCACGTAGGGCACACAATTTGGAACAGGTCCTGGGCAAAAATAGTGTTGATAGCCTTGGTATTCTTGATCCAGGATAGGAAGATTATTTCTTATTTTACCTGTATAGCTTTGCAACGCTAGCAAGAGCTGTCAGAAAGCTGTAATGTAGTGGAAAGTCTCTAGAGTTTCTTTCCTGGTGGTTTAAAGATATGGTGCTAAGCAGTTTCTTCTGGTAAAATATTTTAAGTAGTGACATAATTTCCTTCAAATAACTATCATTTTCAAGCCCAATAAAAGTCAGAGCTTTATGGTCTGTATTAACTCAAACAGCCCTTTGGAGAATGTCTGACATTTTATGAATACTTATTGTCTGGCTTTTCTACCTACTCTTAAATAATGAAATACCTAACACCTGGAAACGTGTAATGATGCCAAGAAAGAAGATCTAACACCTAGTGCTGCCTGGAATATCAGGCATCAGAATTTCTCATTTGTAAACAATATTTTTCTTACAGGGCTTGCAGGTATCAGGAAAACTTTAACTCAAAGCCGCTGCAGGAAATGTTCAGACCTTCAGTGGGTGGGTGCACTATGACTGATGGCATACTTAAAAAATGTACCTCCCTACGTTAGAAATTTAGGCCTTGAAAACCCATAGGCAGCATGGTTGCAAATGGCTCTTGCAGAAGTACAGTGCGACAGATTACATAAAATCCTGTTGAGGGAATGAAGAGATGTGGTATTTCAAATTTAATGCAATAAAAATTGAGTTCAGTGTCTGATCTCCTTTTTCTCAGCTGACTATATTTGCTATCTAATTTACTATGTGGAAAAGATGACACTTTTCTTCCCCCCAACGATCTCGTCTCTCTTTAATCTTTTCCTTTTTTTCTTGCAAACATTGCAGGGTAGTATTTACCTATTTAAAAATCTAGGGAGAACACTAGTGCATGGCTGCATTTAAAAAGCAGCATTAAAAATACAACTTCTTGATTTATTAAGCAGAAGGAAGGTGGCTTTTCCTGTACGCTAATTCCTCGAATGTATGACAAATTGCAACGCACACTTGTAGAACAATTAAGACATAATTATTGAGAAGTGAAAGTCTGGCAATAAAACTTCTTTGAATTTTGCATTTTAAATACACAGAGTTGAATCCTGGAAATCTTCCTTTAGTAGAAATACTTGTATGATAAAAGACTGTTCAATAAATGTCCCTTTATCCAAATGCATTTCCTAGATGATAGGGTAGATAAAATGATCAAGCCCGTAAGTGTTTTATTTGCAAGAATAAAGTGAATGTTGAGTGAGAGCGGGTTTCCACAGCCGTACTAGCCAGCAGCTGCAGTCAGTGCAGACGGGGCGGGAAACACGAGGCCGGAGTATGCCGGCACACGGGAGCCGGGTGCAGGTAAGAGGGGGACGCGTTCCTTTCGGTTGAGCCCCAACGCTCCTGCAGGCACAGTCATTGTGGGACCTGTTCTCCCATTTCTATGCGGGGACTAGCGTACATCACAGACAAAACTCAGGACCAAGACTCTCATGACGCCTTCTCTTGTGTTTTTGCCCAGCCGAATTAGCAGGGTAACAGTGCCTGCCCTAAAGAAGGCTTGGCATTTGGGGCAGCTGTGGAAGCTCTTCCAGATACCTGAAGCAGAGCTTGTCACAGGGCAGTGGAACACTGCCATGATGCACTGTTGCGTTATTCTGGCATGATGCAACTAATTCTTGATAAAGGACCTCAAGGGTTGTCTTAAAATCAAGGTACACTAGCATGTAACAAAGCCTTTTACTTGTCAAAGACTGCTTACAAGAATAAACATTAGGGACCATGCCCTTCCCTCCAAATCACAAACATCTTTTTTTGCCCTGCTGCTGCTTTGGCTAAAGATGTGTCTTTCAGCCCGGCTTCTATGGCATTTAATCAGTAAGAAAATCTTCTTCAGCCTCACAGGAGAGCGGATCTGGGCATTATTGCTTAATAGCTCGCACAACTGAAAACACTGGCCCTAAGCACGGACGTGAAGCAACTGGATGGCTGTTTTGCACAATCTCGGGAAGTGCGTGCAGATGGCTTTGTGCAACAGTAGCTGTCCTAGGATGACAGGCATGATTTGTGTCTCCTATGGCTGTAAACATACCAGTAGAAGGAGTTATTAATGATCATAACCCGTAATTATCAGCAATCTGCTAGATGCTCAGTCCATTGATTATATTAAAGAACCTCTTAGAAAGGTGTAAAGCACGAGCATTATCACTGTTGCATAATGAAATAATTACGTGATGAATATGTAATTATGTAATGCATAAATAACCTTAATGACGCTGCCAAATGTTAACTGTATTAATCACTAGAGGGCAGATTATAATCCGTGCGGGGTACTTTCCTGCTCGCCGCCTGTGTCACACAGGCGGAGGCAGGAGCCCTCGGCGGCTTGCTCGCTGGCGCGGGGGCAGGTGGAGGGAGCCAGCCCTCAGCCCTTCCCAGCGCAACCGGCAGCAGAGCTGAGGGAGAGGAAGGGGTCCAGGTTCAGCAGGTCTGATGGATGTCGCATCCTTCTGTTGAAATAAAGGGGAGCTGTGACCCACACTGACTTTTGGTAGAAATCTGGTTTATTGCTCTTTCTGGAATTATATGAATGTGATTTTTTTACCTTGTTTCAAATTTATGGTGGAGTCAAAGCTCCGATCCAATCATAAAAGCATTTGTGCTATTATAGCTAATTGTATGCAAAAATGTTCGCAGGATCAAGGCATTCCTGATTATTTTATAAGCTGACTGGTATTTAATAGGCATATCCCCTCCCTTTTTTTTTGTCTTTTCAGAGTTTATGCAAACATGTATATTACTGTAAATTTTCCCCAGTAGCAATTTATAAGAATCTACATTTTAAGCTTGCTCAGAGTCCACACCCCACTTCCAGACTCGGGTTTAGTGTTAACATAAAGCCATTCTACTTACCTCTATCCAGGACAACCATGGGGGATGTGCTGTGCGCTATTTAACTTAAACAAACCAAAAAGAGTTGAATGAAGTTTGAGATCAAGACGGTTCTTGTCTTTTGCTCCAAACTGTGGCGTGCTGATAAAATCGGTAACGTTTCAATCCTTTGGTTTTTTAAAGTAGAGAGAGACTAAATATAGACATGGAGGCCTCTCGCTCAACCTGCTGACCCTGAACCAAGTGACTGTAGGTTGCACTGACAAGAGCCCCATTGTCCTTTTCATTAATCTGAGCCAGGTAAATCTTTAAACAAGATGAATGGGCAGCATTTTTAAAAAGTAAAATAATTCACTATGCTTTGGATGTGTTTCTCTTTAATTAGTTTGATGAGCACAAAGTCTGAAGCCTTGTCAAACACCCAGTATTAACTTCTGATGCTGACCTAGAAAAGGAGTGTTGCAGAGGTAAGAGAGTGGGCAGGTGAAACTAACCGAATAAGAGATCTTTTCTGTTAAAGCCTTTTGCCAGATGAAAAGAATCATTACCACGATGATACTTCTAATTATACTGCTATTAGGGTACTACTGCAGGTTCCTGTGGTGCATGAAGCTCTCCCTCTTTCAACAACTTGTTCCAAAAAGGGTAAAATACAGGCATTTAGCCTTTCACTGGAAATAAAGCTGAATATTTAGGCAAGCTGAAAGAACACAGTTTATTTTAAAGTCGAGTCATAACATTTTTGAGGTTTCTGGAAAATTCAGAAGGGCTTATTTTTTTTAAAGTCGAGTAGTAAACAATACTGCAGAGTAAATTACCTGGCCACTGTGCATTCTTGCCAGAGGCCAAAGGTGGAGAAATGATGATGTGTGTCTCTCAAGATATCCAAAAGGGAAAGAAAATGTGCTTTATTGTTGATCTAATTGTTGCCCGACTGGAAAATGTGAGGTGAGGTTTCTGGCACTGAATTATTGTCCAAACCATTGAAAGGGAGCCAAGACCAGATAACGCACTCGGCTGCAGACAACAGGATTGTTCAAGGTCACTTTCAACTCCTGAAGCAGCTGTTTAATCTATGAAGGGAAAAATACTTCCATTTTGTTATAACTTTCAAGCTGCAGATGATGCTATGTCATAACCGCAAGGCTTTCTCTTTAGTTTGGAGGCCTGGACATTGAACTCTTGGATCCAAAATGGATCCAAAATCACAGGCAGGCATGCATGCAGCTACAGCCCAAGGTATAAAAAATTATATGCCGTTAGAAGACACCTTCTACCTTGGGCTAAAATGCTTCTAGACTTCGGACCGCAAGTCGAAGTTGACCCAGCAGCCTTGTCTAAGACTGACGTGGAGAAGAGCACCATTTCCTTGCTCTGTCGGGTGCAAACAGTGTATTTTCTTACTGTTCTGGATAGAGTCTAGCTCACGTTTTGTTCTTCAGGAGCAGATGGTGGGACCATAGCCTGTTCTGGCCGTGTGGAACGAAGTCTTGTCATCTCCAGTCTTTGGAGAGCAAGGGACTTGAACCTTGTGGGTTCCACGTGTACAGCATTACTAGAGCGTTAAATAGGCTGCAGCTCTCCCATCAGGACCACTTAACTCGGTGGGGGTGTCCCCAGGCAGGGGCTGCTTCAGACATAGAACTTAGGCGAGTATTGGAGATCCAAAACGAGAAGCCTGTCATCAGAGAAAAGGGAGGAATGCCTAGAGGCGGGAGACTTGGAGCACTGAATTATGCCTGAGGCAGGTGGCATGAATGTTGGGATGAAATGACAATCTTTCAGTGGAAGAAATTGAGCAAGGCAGGTAGATCAGAGTAACAGATACCACAACAGCCAAATACATAACGGCAAAAGGAGAAAGGGCAGCTAGGAAGAAAGAGATAAGTTTGCACAAAGCTGGGGGGGGGAAATAATGGTGTTCATGTATCCCTGTATTTTGAGGGAATATCTTTTTTGTGATGCTCAGCCGCTGACACTGCAGTACCAAAACACAGCTCTCGGCAGTTGAAAGTGAGGATGTGGCTACGGAGGTTTTGTGAATCCCAGAAGCTTCTCTTTGATGACTAAGTAGTTATCAGCTCGTTTGAGGCTGAGTACCATTTGGATAATTGGTGAGTGGACTGTGACCTGAAGTACTGATAAACTGGAGGGAAATAATTCAAAATTCTTTTCAGTTTTACTCCATACTGCTTTTGTTTCATGTTCACACAACTCAATCTAAAACATGAATCATTATTTTCATAAGAGAAATCGTAATTGGCATAATTTGAAGACAAAAAAGTAGTAACACTTGTTAATATGGGCAGAATTCAATTAATAAAACACCAAACCACATACTGTGGCTGATTTGCTTCTAAAATATCCTCTCTTCTACTTTAACAGGCAAATGTATTGTCTGTTGTGGTCAGTCTTTTAAAAAGACAGCAGGGTTTATCCCTTCCGCCCCATTTTTTTAATCTTTGCTGTTATCCACATTTTGAACACAAAGGGCCTAGTCCTTTATGCCTGAAACTGGTGGGAGTTCTGTCTAAAATCACGAGTGGCCTCACGTATGGCCGTAGAGCTGTACTGATTTAAGTGACATGGCAACTCTGCCTGGCACGTGCAGAAAAAGAGACCTTTTCACAGGACATTAAAAGAAAAAAAAAAGCCTGGGCAACTTACTCCGGACTTTAACGTGATGATGAGGAACACCTCCAGTTAGCAAAGGAAGCAGCTCGGTTTGTCACTGCTGTTGCTGAGAAGTTTTTCTGAACCCGCAGAGCTGACAGGACCTGTGTCGCATCTTGCTAACAGGCTCGTGTTCCTGGCGGGTTTCCCACACACCCTTTGCAACCCCGTAAGCTGGGCTGTTCATGTGAATGATCCCTACGCTCTTTTTAGAGAAAGCGACTGCACTGGCAAAGACCTAAGGCTTACGGGAGTCCAGCTAGCTTACCTCCTTTAGACTTGCACGAGCAGCTGAGCCTGCAAACCCGAAGGCGTGGTAATGACCAGCAGCAGGTCTCGGAGCAGCGGAAGGCAGCGCAGCTGGAAGAGAACACGTTGCAATCAAAAATATCTAGGTGCGATAAAAAATAGCTGTATTTTTGCCGTGAGAGACAGTGTCCAATACAACCCTGCTTCGTGCAGCCCTTGGGGAGGGATGGAGAGAGGAACAACTGGTTGGCATACGGAGTACTTTGTGAATCAGCTAGTTAGCCTGAGTCTAACCCAGCCTTTAACTGGGTCTAACTTAGCCTCTGTCCTCCACTGCACCGAAGCCTTGGGGAGATACACGTTTTCAGCTGAGCTTTACGGTTCAACGTGTGCCTTTGTAAAGCACCATAAGGTGAGATGCTCAGGCCGCAGCACTTATATTTTTTGCATTGTATCAGACAATACTTTAAGAAGACCTTTTAGAATCAGTTTTTCTTTTTAAACTTGGGGTGGTGTCAGATTATTTTAAAGTACTTTGAAATATTTTCACTTACCAACGACTGTTCCTTTTGAAAGCAAAGTAAATGGTGTTGGGCAGCCCTGAAAATGCAGTATTCATTTATCCCTAGCCGATCTCTGCGCGGAATCCTGCTCCGTAACACGCCGAGGTTTGCTTGGCCCCCTCCGCTCTCCTCCCTTCCGCTCTCTGCTGATGGATGTTGATCCTGCTCTGGAGTAAATCTGCTGTCTTGGTGACTTAGCGAGGTGTTGTCGCCCTTGGAACAGGAGGGGAAATCGTAGGTGAGTACTTTAAGAAAAGAGCTTGATGAGCAGCACACCGAGACAGCCTGAGCTAGCCTTTTGTTGGCTTTATTTTTATATTTGTTTGCAAAGTGAAATCACATGAAGACATAAATTCAGTTTACTTTAAATATATTCTCACTGGAACTGTGCCTCAACCTTAACTGCAGGCATAATAAAATGGCTTAGTTCTCTTTTTATCTATTTTTTTAATCAGTTGGGCAACAAATAATTTTTTTCTGACATTTTTCTTATGCTTTCACCAGTGCTGGCCTTTAGTAAACTAATTTCCAAGTACAGGAATTGTAATACTGCACTCTTCATGAACTGCAAAATTACATCAGTTATTACCTGTCCAGTCATTTGTTCCTGTTTAGTTTGTAAGCGGAAAACATTTTACAACTTTCTTTGGATAATGTTCGTCTTTTTCAACATTTATGGGGCCTCTATTGTATATAATCTCTCCACAAGAGAAGAGTTTAATAAAGAACACTCAGATTTTTTTAATTTCTGTATGTCTATAACACCTGTTTTGCCAATGCTTATAGATTTTTAGGTGATATTACTCTAATTTTTTAAATAAAAAGGAGATATGAAACTTATTTCTGATATAATTAGAAACCTAAAATGTAGGTTTGCTCACTGAAAACTGTATCTTGGAGTTCTTTTGCAATACAAGTTAATTAACTGGATTTAGATATTTGCAAGATGATATATTTAATGGGATTACGGCTCATATAATGTTCTCAGTGACTGATTTGGAATCTAAGCTTAGGGAACAGAATACTGAATTTCCAGCTCTTTGGGAGTTAATGTTGTGTTAAAGAAAAGTACAATTTGAACCTTATTGTTGATGAATAGCGAAGTTATTCTAGTGAAATAGAGCCGGTCCCTACAAGGGCTGCACGAGGCAGATGCATGAGCAGGAGCGCGCAGAAACCGACATTCCTGCAAGCGCTCGGGGTACAGATATACCCACACCTGAACTCCGGGCAAGTTCAAGGCAATTGTGTATCTCATCAAAACATAATGGCCCTTTATTCAGACCCTGTCTCCCAAGTGGGATCAATTAGATGCTTTGGTCTGCGGGCTTAAAAATAAACACTCATGTTTTCATTTATATTTAGAATGAAAATTAAGACGTATGACTGTGTCTTTTCTGCCTGCTCCTGTCATGTTTTGAAACTACTGTTAATTTATTCTTTCAAAATATTGATTGTCTTTCTAATAGAAAAATGGGGAAAGTTAAGTGATAACTTGCTCTGGGGGAAAATACAGTAGCCCCGACAAAGAATATTTCCATGTGCCAATATATCCCACATTAGCGTCTATCTTCTTTTTAAGGCAAATATATTTCTGTGTGTCAATTTGGTTCACTACAATGTTAGAGTTTCACTCCTAGCACAGGATTTCTCTAATGAATATGATAATTTAAATCTTATGATCAGAGTACTACTTTTAAAAGAAATTTGGACATTTTTTGTTTAAATGCTATTAAGTGTTTCAATATTAGCTCAGTCAAATAACTATTAGATTGGGGAATTTATATTCTCACTTTAGTGGATGGCTGTGTAGTTCTGCAGTTCTTCTATATTGTAATATTTTTTAAAAGTACTTCATAAGTAAAATGATAATTCATGTTTAACCAGCATAGATTTTAAAATGTAACCAGTGTTCAAAAGCTCCAGTGAGTTCAAACGTCCTAACATTTTTATTTGTGAGAGTAATTTTAATTTTAAGCTTTGCTAAAATGAAGTCTAAAAGAATTAGCTGGATAAGATCATTCAGTTCACATGCTGGAATGCAGACAAAAATCCCACAAAGAGGAGACACTTACATACCTGCATGCATCTTCCCAAAACCAGAGCTTAAATACCATCGGAAATGATACTGTTGTTTGGGGGTTTTTTTACCAGTTTTAGCTTATTTTATGCAACATCTTTCACCTTTAACATAAGAGCCTTGGTTTGGAGGTGATAATGTATGCTGACCAGAGGATTTTAGTGACATGGGTGAGAAACAGAGTGAGTTTACCTGTATATGCAAAGTCAAAAGTGAGCTGCCAATCAGAGTGGTGCCAAGGCAACCCTGAAGTCTCCTGGTTTACATCGTTCTTACGTTAGAAGTATTTCATTCTAAGTATTTTAGTACTTGAATAAACTGCTGTTATTAAGCTAAATTTAGATCAGTTCTGTTTATGAATGCATAAAAATATGCCTGTCTATTTTTCGTGATTTGTCTGTAGTCAAGGCAACTGTGAAATATATAATACAGGGCAATCACTAAACAGACCACAATAGATTAATAGCTTACAGAAACCTCTTAAAATATTCTCAGCTCATATATTTGTGAAGAGTTTGTGATCTTAAAGTATGACATTCTGTGATTTAGCAGTAAAGGAATTTGTATTGTGCCTTTATATTCCTCTCCTGTATCATGATGTTCTTATTTCTGGCCGGGGCTTTCACTGATGCAAACCCAGATACTGTTTTTCCTGGACTGAACGGCAATGCCACTGTATGAGGGGGAATTCCAGAGCGGAGAAAGAGGTTTTTCTCGGTTCTTCAACTTACCCTGTGCATATTACCACGGTATGCATCATAGGAAAACACTGACCATTTAGCAACTTCCTTCTACGCATCAAAGTGACTGAGTACAAAGTCAGGTTTTTGTAACACTGGGCTTTCGTCTTGAGGTCTTTTCAAAACACAACCAGTTGTGGGAAAAGCAAACAGCCGTGTATGAGCGTACAGCAACATTGCATGTCCAGGAACGGCGTTTGCAGTGTCAATATGAAAGTATAAGGAAGATTTCAGGTAGGCTGGCTTCAACGAATCAACTGCCATTTGTCAAGGGCTCCAGAACAAGCAGTCGTGGGGCTTTTCTTTTGCTCTCAGTATGTGGAATTAGTGCTCTCTGGGATGAAGTTACAGTCGTAGGCACAGACAGCAGGGAGATAACGAACTAATGCTTCGAAAAAGAAGGAGGTTTGATCAAGGTATGTGAATGAACTAGGCCAAGGATGGTACGTCTGATTTAACAGTGCTGATACCGGTTGTGCTTGGGGAGTTTCTATCAGCTGAGACTAAGGGCAGCTGTTGTGCAGAGTTATAATAGCAGCAAAAAAACATATTACAAATAAGTCCCATTAATTTAAATAGTCTATTGTTAAAGAGAAATATAAAATGACATCAGACTGGAGGAACTGTGAAGAGACTCTGTACACGATACGCTCTATCAGAACAGATCATTCGTCAGAATTGAAATACTTTGCAAAGTCAGGTGTTGCCAGAATGTCTGAAAATGTTTTGACAGTATCAAAATATACCTTTTGGAATGAACTGATGATGCTGTTTTTGCTTTTCGATCCAACTTTTAAATTACTATTTTTCCAACATTCTCTTCCATTGAAAGTTGAACTGAAGCTAAGTGTAACAAAACATCTGTGTCTCAATTAGTGTAATTTTTCTCCAGTTACAGAAAGAACAGTAGTTACACGTAGTAACAAGTAGTTACAAGTAGACAAATGTATTTTACAACTATCTTCTATCTTACATTTTCTATCCACAGGTAAGTGAGAAAAATACAGAGTTGTACTATTGAAAAGGCAATACCTGAAAACACCAAAAGTGTTGCTGTATTAACGAAAGAATAATTTAATTTTATACTAATAACGATTTAGAAAACACAAAATGAAGCTAGAACATTTGTGAAATTATCACCCATTACACATACTCATTGACAGTGCACTCCAGGAATTAATTGATAAGAGCGTGGGATCTGGCAGTTATGGCAGATAGTGATGCTTTTCTCTGAGAGGAGGGAACATGCAGTGCAAGATGACAGCATTCTCGGGCTCCTTGGTGAGCAGTATGAATTGTTTTTCAAATGCATCATGTACCCTTGCAAAGAGCAGTTGGAGATCCTTGGGTCAGGCCTGAGAGCAGTTAGGTCTCAATTTCGGCCCAAATAGAATGTGCAAATGGAGGAGTTCATTGGGAATGCATTTGGCAGCCCTCGGCAACCAGCTTTTCCCAAAATGAGAGCCTGTGGAAAGCTGTTTTCATCTTCCCAAGCCACTGGCCTTATGGACTTCAGCACAAATAAGTTTCCAAATAATGAATCTGCAGTTCAGTTTCTGGCCAAGGCGAACAAGCACACGTTAACTCATTCAGAAAGGAGATGAAAAGCTCACATTCAGGATGCATTAATCTGAAAACAAGTGTACTTTTGTGTCTGGGGAGTATTATTTTCATTGCCATCAATTTAGAACATAGATAGACTGTGATTCTAGCTTCACTATCAGGTTGCCCTGCAGGCTGAGACCCCTCCCCAGGCCACTCTATTTAATTTAGACTAATCTAAAGCTAAGTGAAACTTTGTACCCTCTCTGATTTCTCCCTATGATGGGGAACACTCTGATTTCCCCTTTCCCAGTGACCTGCTCGGAGCGGCTGGGGAAACGGGGGAAGGAGAGGTACGCAGGAAAGTGACCCCCAGGCAAGGGGAATCGTTATTTCTGCCAGCTGACAACCTATTAACAGATGGAGAAAGTGTTCAACCACTTCTTCCCTAGCAGTTGTTCCATCACTCTGAATTTTCCCTCACTTTTACACTATTCTTTTGAAGGTAGTCTTTGGTACATGAATTTTTAAATGCGTTGCACGTATCAACAGAGATAAATCTCCCGCGGAGTAGAATGAAAACCAGTACTTAACGCTTCTTTTGCACAATTCTTGTGCTCCTACATTTGCAGTGAAATTTGATGTGGCAGGAATTGGGCCCTGTATTTTTCATGTTGGTTTGTTGTGGTTTTGGTTTTTTTTTCCATGAAATAAAATTCTCAGTAGGCTGAAGGAAGGAGTCGACAAAACAGGTCTCTGGTTCTTATAGGCAGGTGCACTGCGGACAATATGCATCCCTCCTTCTCAGCCTTCTTTTAGAAGAATTTAATCCTGAAAGGGGAGATTGGGCCTATGTGCATGTGTATGACTTTGCATGGACATGCACAGTACAGAGGTGAACCTTCATGTTTACTGATACTCATGGGTATGTCTCATAGTTGTTGCACAGAGTCTGACATTGATAACAAATTTTACACCATTTGCAACCTTTTTTCTAGTCAAATTTTCATTTACTACAGCTGTGCAGCTCCTTGTGAGATGTAGTGACACCAGTACCTACATGAGAATCTGTTTTGGGCAGCATCTGATGTCAAGAAGACTTCCGTGGCTTTGCTACTTCTCTTTTCGTCCTCACACAATTCTCCCCAATAGACTCTGGCCATCGTTTCTGATGCTGGGGATGGTTTGTTTGCTTGCTTTTTTTTTCCCCTTCTTTTTTTTTTATCAGCCTGCCACGATTACTTTCTGTGGATAAGCCAAGTGAAGAAAAAAGATTCTGCCCACTAACTGTCCTCAACTGGCAAGCACTCAGCAAGCAAATCAGCAGGTTCCCACACATAAGGATTCAGGTTGTCATTCAGTTTGGGCTCTTAACTTCTTATTCAAAGAAGTAACGAGATGCAACTGCCTGTGACTCTTAATCTTTTACAAAGCGAAATTTTGGGTCTCTGCTCATAGGCAAGAAAAAATGATCTGCAGCAGTACTGAGTTTAGATTTGTTAATCAGTAAATTTGAATTACTCTGTCAATAATCAATGGATAAACAAAAGTGAGCAAGAAATGAAAGCCAGTCTGAGCAGTGCTTGGAAAATATCTTAAAACACTGTTTAAAATGGAACAATTTGGAAATATTCAGCAGGTCTTAAAGGGTACTGCTAAAGTATCAAAATTTTCCTGAAGTCTTTGACTTCAGTGTTTCCATGACAAAGGTGTTAGATGTGATGAAATTTTTAAACTTATTAGTTCTAACTGACCTTGAATTTTCATGACCTTACTCTCTCTCATAATTGCAGCTGGAGGCGTTCAGAGGAATGATTTCAAATTTCACAAGTTTCATCAGATTAATGATAGAACTGATGAGCTCCAGATCAAACCTGGAGGACGGAGGGTTCTGCTTTTCAGCAGAGCAAGGGGGAAGATACGCTAAGGGAAGAGAGGTCTTAAATTTACCTCCTGGGTGCTGCTGGGCTACAGCTCTCCGGGCAGTGTTTCTGACCACTGTTTCATAGCAAGAGAAGTCCCAGGGCTGCAAACTTCTCGAAGCAGCTTGGATGCAAGGGGGGCTTGCAGTCCAGGTGTCTTTTCCTGACGGTTGTTCAGACACTTTACCCAAACGTGGCAGAAACACAAGTGTAACCTGCACATCAGGAATTTTCTCCTTCCCTTCATCAATTAGAGGACAAATAGAATTTTTATTGTCCTGTCTAATGTAACTGCGGGTCGGTCATCTCAACGGCCTCATAGGTAATTCATCCACCTGTATTCTTTATCTCATTTTGCTCTAATGACAAAGATCACGGACGGACAATTAGCAGCAACCTTGCTGCTAATTAAAATGAAAAGGGCCTGATTATGTTTCTCGTAAACAATTGTGGTTTTCTGATTTCGAGATGCAATGCAAAAAAAGTCAGAAAAAAAAATCTTATTTTTGTCTAGTGGTTCACAAAACTTGCACTAACAAGACTTTTATGTGTGTGAAACTGCCAAACTGGAGCCAGGGCTGGAACTCTCAAGGGACTGAATATTGAGCAAAGGAGAGAAATGAAACAGCTGAGTTACTACACTGAGAAACATATGTGCTGTACTTACACATTTAGCAATGTTCAAAAGATTTTCTGATATGTAGCTGCTCTCTTGAAAGTTATCTACATGGTTGTCTGGAGTTGTAACATATCTGCAGGCGCCATTTTGGCCTGTCAGGTAAACTATACAGCGTTGCAAAGAGGTTTATAAATGGGTATTTCTCTCTTAGACAGAAACCACTTCGGAAGAGCTCTACCAGCTTAACGGGTGAATAACAAGCTGTTTGAAAACTGTGTGTATATATATGCCCAGGACAGCAAAGCAGCCTTTCCGAAGTACAGCATTTTTATTATCCTTCATATTTTTTTCCTTAAAAAACCCAAGAAATTATCTTGAAACAACAACAGCGTTGTCACACATAGTGAAGCCAGGAAATTCAAAGTTATGGCTGACACTGATCCTAATTCATGCAGCTGACAGCTCTTAGCCTAATCAGCCATTTCACCACTACCATCTCAATTATCTGAAATCTTTTTTTTTCAGTAGTGTGTACTTAAATTAATCAGGCATGCTACACTGGCAAATCGTCCTGCATGTCCTCTCCACTCCTGCAGAAGTCAACAGACAGACTTCAAACAGTCTTTCCTGGGGAAAGATTGGCTTCTCCATGGCAGAAACCAGAAATAGTTCCTCCAGCTTCAAGAGAATTAGCTGGGTTTTATAGCGGTGTATTTGCAGAGATTTCGGCCTTTTATCTTCAAATGGAGAGTTCTGCATTGTGGTAAGAAATAACTGTGACTGCTTAACTCTTCTCCCATTTCATTTTCCCAGGTGTATCTATTTGATCAGTTTTTTATATTTAAGTATGCAGCATTTCTTTCATGTTGAGAGAAAACTACGTTATAAAAGGATGGTAGAAGAAAACTAGTGTCAGAAAAAAAGGAAACAAATATACTTGAATTATACTGTAAAGAGTATGAAGGGTATGTCTACAAATACACGTAGAAATGAGGCTGTCTAAAAAGTGCACTAAGGGTTGATGAAAACATCACTGATATCAAAGGAAATTGTTCACATTGACTTTGGTGAACACGGAATTTGACATTCGTTTTGCAGACTCCAAAAGATGTCACACAGGGCTCTTGCACCTTGGTGCCTGTGGAAACCACTCCAGACCCTGCAGATTCGGTGGCAGGGACGAGCGGTGAGGACACCAGCTCCAGTCGGTGACCTCCCGCCCCATCCCTCCCGCCGTCTCCGGCACTGCTGCGGCAGAATTCTCCAGCCTGGTTTGAAAACTCAGTGAAATCTATTTTGTAACAGCCAGACAAGGCTCTGGAGCAACTTCTGCAAAGTCCTAGTGCTCCGACTCCTGGTAACGTCCATGGGGCTCTCCCAGCCTGTAGCGGGGGCAGTTGGCCAGAACCAAGGTTGACCCTTCTGGTAAGTGCTCCAAAGAGGAGCAAATGAGGCTTCCACCTTTCTGTGCCTCCAGGCTATTTCCCTGTTCCCTCCTCTTCCACTGACTTTTCTCTGGGGGTCAAGATGACACCTGAACCTTCTCTGACTGTGGCCTATCTTGTTCCATATGGACAGTTATGTGTTGTTTCTGTATTCTTCCTATCTGCCCTTTCTACTTTTCTTTCAGGTAGCTCTATTTGTTGCTATCATGTGGGTTTTTTCCCATAAATATTCTCTTTCAGCTCTTGATACCTCTTTTTGTTACCAGAGTCATACATTTTGCCCCTTCTCACAGTAATCTCATGACCTTCAGGTAATATACAGTACTAAAAGAGATGAAGTCCTTTCTCTTTCCTCAGCCAGCACCTCGTTTCCAGCCCTGCTAACATTATATGCCTGGGGTCAAGCTAAGATGAGTTCCACAGAAAAGAAATTTCTTTCTTGTTGGTAATTTAAGATTGAGATTGAGAGCCAAGGGTACAATACTTCAAGAATAGCTCTTCATGTAACAAATCCAGTTTGACTGTCAGGAGCACAGAGTAAACTTCTAGCATTTTGTCAGAGATTCAAAAGTATACTGAAAGGGTGAAAATGATGCTTCTACAATCAGAGTCTTAAAATACAAGCGGTTGACTTGTTTTTTCTTTTCTTTAATTTGCTGTCCATGTAGCGTGCAAGTTTTTTCCTTTCTTTAATTTGCTGTCCATGTAGCATGCAAGGGTGCAAATAAATGAAAACTGAGCTTGATGGCTGAATGGTGTGGCACTGCTTCTTGCTTTTATTGCTACTGAAATGAAAACTCAGAGACAAAGTAAAAGAGAAAGGTCTGAAACTCACCATCCCATGTCTACAAACACCAGAGCTCCCTTGAGGATGGAATTTTCATCATGTGAGGAGTTCTGAAATTTCAAAACACAGTCTCATCATCGAAATTCTAGTGTCTGGTGAAAGCAATCTCTGTTCAGGTCCCTCTGTTAAAAATGCCTACGCTGTCACCGCTAACTCTTTTTCCGATACACAGGACCTACGTATCAAGTCTTTTCATCTCCATTAATGGGCATGTAAGGTGACTGAGCGAGAGCAGTATCTGCGATTTATAAATCAATAATATCTAATTTACCTATATGCAAAAAAAAAAATTATTTGTCTCATAAGGGATAACCCACAGAGAAAAACATGCTTCTCTTCATCATGACATGTAACAAGTTTAAAAGCTTGACAGTCTACTTCGTTCTCCACCATTCTACAACCCAAATTGCTTTCAGCGAAACTTTTCGTCCAAAGTAATTTTCTCTCACCATGAAATAAAAATTATGCTCCATGCAAACAAAAGGACTTTTGCCAGTTATACCACTGGAGGATCAGGTCCCCATAGTTTTATATCTGCCTTATTTAAATAATCCCAAAGTTTAGATCTATCCAAGGGAAAAAATAATTTAAAACTCAGAGAACAGCCTTAAATAATTTTCTACCTGAATAGAGGCATATGGGGTTTTTTAAGTCGAATAATATATTTTGCCATTTTAGATAAAACGCCAGCTGTTGTAATGAACTAGGACAGTGAGAGAGATGCTAGGAAGACCTCCTTCTTAGATGTCTTACCCATCAAGCTGTTACTACAGTGCCAGCCAGTGCTGTCGCGACGGCTCCAAGTGGAAGATGTACCAACGTGTCACAACTGGTGTTGTGTTAGTAAATACCATATGCATTTTATTTTCGATTTTCTAAGAAGGTCTAAGGGGAAGGAAGGTACTTGATGGAAATTATGTTTAGTCCTGAACTTACCTTCACGTTCTGGAAGAATGAAAATTAAAGCTTACCTAAACATAGAAGGAAATGCAGCCAATCACAGCTGAAGGATTACTAAAAAGTGTTAAAAATATTATATGAAAGTTTTAATTACACAGAAAAATTATAAAATGCCCAGTAATTACAGTATATTGATTCCATTTTTTTCTTGAAATGCTAAAACTATTTCAACACACACAGAATCAATAAACATAATTAAAATATGAGCTCATCAAAACAGTAATTAAATGTACTTAACAGCTTTTGTGGCTTTTCTCCATATGGTTACTGTGGGAGTGTGAATCTGGCTTGCTAGATAAATGTAACAAAATAAAGTGAAAGCCTGGGAAAAGATTACTGTGGTATCATAAGCAAATACAATAAAGTCTAGCTCTATAATAAGTTCCAATAAATCAAAAAGTTGACAAAGGAAGCAGTGTTTACAATTATTAGAGAGAAATTCTGGATGTTTTATATTTTTATGGGATTAACACTATCATGGACTTAATATAGAAGCCAAATCAAATCTTTATGCCATCATTAAAGCTGTTCTACTAGAAGACTTTCTGTTCAATGAAAGATATTTGGGAATGTTATGGTTTTGCTGGTGTTGGTGACAAATGACTTGGCAGCTGTCATTCAGGGGGCAATTCAGCTCAAGGACCTAATACAGCTGCTTTGAGTTGCCCTTTGGAGCAGCAAATCTCTCTTCAGCGATTAGATAAAGCAGCACGACTGCCAAGCAGAAAGTAAATTAGGTGCTTAAAGCGGGGTGTGTGAATATCTCTTGTCCACCCTTCTCCCTTCCTCCTCCCTGGGTACATGTGCAGTGTCATAAATAATATAGAAAAATCAACGGACAGTGCTTTAAAAAAAACCAAAACCAAGCAACCAACGAAAAAGATGCACATCTCTGGAACCGATTTCTTCAGAAAACCCCGTAGGCACCTATAGGCTACGCAGCTCCTCCTCCTCTGCTGCCTTTTCTGGAGTCCTCACCCCCTCTCTCTGCCACGTCTTTCGAGACCCTTGGGAAGTTTTATTCAAACGCCGTTTTGCATCACTGCCATAATAGGCACATGCAGATCACATGCAGTGCCTGTATCTTACGTGTTGCCGGGATGTAAGTAAGTTTGCACGGGTGTTAAGGAGACCCTTACCACCCTGTACGCCACTGACTGCACTGACGTTGCCACTGATTTAACAAGAAGATACGAAAGTAATCGGGGTAGATATTGTGCCGTCAAATATATTAGAAGTGCGAAGATGTGGTGACACACCATGTCTGTAATTAAAAAAAATGAGATAGATGTATTTTTCTAGTGCCCAATGCACAGCCAGTATTGATGACATTGGCTGTATAAATAAAGTTATTGCTACCTCTTGTTTTCCCTAACCACCTCTTGACCTGAAAAAACAAGCACATTTCAAAATGTGATGCATAGCAGTGTATTGCAGAGATATTCACAATTTTCTCAATAGATTACGGCCACCAGCATACCTCACACCTTAGTGTTTTAAAAATTTGAACATTCATTTTAAAAGCTTTGTTTAAATCCACCCCCAAATCCCTAAAGCCAACTAAACCCAGAGAAAGGAATAAGACAATATATTACAATTTCTTACACTTTTTTTCCAAAAACAATCACTAGAACTTTTTCTAACCCAGATCAGGCCTCACTCTGCAATGTATGTACTTCTCTGTCACCCCATAGGCTGAGAAAAAAAATGCTTTAAGGCTGTGAAGCAGAGCAAAAAGGTAAATAACTCCTTTAACTCAGTAACTCCTTTAAGAAACAGCAAGATTTGGTAGCTAAATAGGTGGTGTGGAGGAGGGAATCCTGTTACGGTTGTAAATACCCTGTCTCTCCCTTCCTCCTAGAATAAGGCACAGAGAACAGGAACCCATGACACAGCAGATCTGAATCCCCATCCCATTTTTAAGTATTAGTACACTTTAGGAGTGCAGGAAGATACTACTGCTTGTCTCCATGCTGCCTTCAGTCCTTTCTCACTTACCAGCTTTCTTTCCATCTTTGTCACTATTTACAGATGTTAAAAAAAATTTCCTCTTTTTTTCTTGAAATGACTCATCATTTTTTTCCTTGTTCTTGAAAGCATGTAATCTTTCTATAAATAGGACCTGGACCGTAACTCCTGAAATTCCAGTTCTGCTGACCTTTTTAAAGCTTTACATAGGACTCAAATTGTGGGACTAGCGTTAGTGTTATTCCCTAATGACAGAATTACATTGTATTAAATTCCTTTACTTTTATCACATGAGCTAATGAAAAGGCCACTTTTTTTTCCAAAGGCAGCTAGTTGTCCTAAAGATGCAGACAGAAGTATACAGCTCTCATCCCAGAAATGTTTACACAAAACCAAAATCCTTCAAAATCTTATTAACTTTCTCAGAGTAAAGCACTGTCTATTGACTGCTGTTTGAAAATTAGTCAATATGTCCCTGTCTTTAGCCACCTTTCAGAAAATTTGAGCTAGCATTTTTGTGCCTGAAGAACAGGGTACGATAATCTGTTACTGGGCCTTGATATAAATTGTTTCCTGCTTTTAACTGAATATAGCATCCTATTGCCTCTTCTGGATGGTGCTATGAATTTATTAGACTCTGCATCCAGTTTCCTCATCTTGTATTATGTTGCCAAGTAGGAGACAAAATGTCTAGTAATTAAGGCTGCTTTTAAAGTTGAAGACGGCCTTTTAGAAGGCCAAGATTGAAATGGAAGATTGAAGACAAAAATATCTTTAATGAAAATAATCCAAAGGGCGAAAAAAAAAAGGTTTATTTTAGACTTGGCCTGAATATTGAATTACAATGGATTTAAAATATTCAGCAGGCAATAATAGCTAGGAAACAAATATCTGGCAAATAAGGCACTGCAATCCATAGCAGGGAGCTTCATCACCCTTAGAAATAAGTTTTGCAGGCGCATTGCTTTTTCTTCTCCTGAATCGGCCAGCTAGATATAAGCCTACTTCATCTCACAGACATACATTGTCATAGGAAAATCTGTTTAGCTAATTTAAAAAAAACCCAACCAACCAACCCTGCAGTGTATTACTGCGTTGTGAGTGGGACACAGTAAGATAGGGTCAATCTACCGCCTTTTGCCATTCATCATTCTGTTTAATTTTGCATAGCCCCCGATGACACAGGCTGTGGATGATGCCTTATTTGCAGAAGAAGATAGATTCCCAGCGAGTTTTCCTGAATTCCCCGTAGGGTAGGGCCAGCCTGAGGGAAGATGCGTGCATGGCCTTTGTCACCACTGGCATCAGCAGGGCTGTTCTGCCGGCAGCATGCTATACCGAATTAGGCCAGGTTTTGGACGTTTTGATCCCATTTTCCTTTGTAAGGTGATTTCTTTGATAGGGCTACATCTCTTGCGTTGCTGTGTGGTTTTGTCCCTGCAGGGATGCATCTTCTTGGTGGTTGAGAACAGGCAGGTAAGGGGCTGCCAACCCCCCGTTTTTATGGAGCACGGAGGCACACCTTTTATCAGTAATTTTTCACAACAAACAGAAATTAAATATTTAGATTCTGTAATGCTGCAATGATTGGTTTGGTTAGAAATGCTAAAGTGAACTTTTTAATGCTTCTTAATTAGGGGGGTTTACAACTTTTCCATTAAATGATTTTTTCCATATTACACATTGTTATTCCTTATTTGAGACAAAATGAAGGTTAACTTTGGTGTCTTTCATAGGACAATAATTTTTAGTACCTGACTTCTGTCTGTCTTTCGGTGGTGCTCGTGACTGGCATAAACCTTGAAGCAAAGGTTCAAATATAAATTAAGTTTGTTCAGAGCTTTTACATCAGATGGAAGTGGTGGAGAACAGTAGCTAGCACTGGGACAGGAAAGACACAGATGTAAAAAACCTGTGACTATTCGGGGCGGGGTGGGGGGTGAATGCTGTTACGGTACACTACTGTTATTTATGCCTATTTCCTGACAGTCTGAAGAGAACCTGGTTAGGCGTTTCCAAGCCCTGTGCTTTATAGTAAAATCTGTATTCTGTGTTTTTGAAACATGGATTTGTTTTCTTTTCTCTGAAAAACAGAAACCTGACTCTTTTTAAATCTGGCATATAGGTAAGAAAAAACGAAGAACAGCTGCCTATTTTAGAGGGGAAAAAATAATAACATAGCAATAAAGCTCTGATACTTGGAAAAAGTGTAGTGAGCATGTATAGTACGTTAATGTCTTATGAATTTGAGCACACACACACATACAGCTAAACGCGGGCCCAGGTTTTGAACCTGGACCTCTTGCAGCAGAGCCTGCTCTCCCCAATGTCTATACAAACGTGCGCTCCTCCATGCATGACTGGTCCCATTGGCTTCAAAGACACTACTCATGGGAGTAAAGTTACTCATGCATTTAAGTGCTTGCTGGATTCTGGCCAAAAGCTTAATCTTTTCCATTTAATACCCTTTTCCTAAACTGATAACAGTCTTCAAGTTTTCAGTATCATGTGCAGAAGTTTAAATAATGTAGAACCGAAGAAAAAAAGTGAAATAACAGTATTGTAATTCAAGGAGTATCGTGAGATAAACAGCATAGCACAGGCACAGTTTTATTAGTAGTAAGTAGTTATCCGCAAGGCTGCTATATGTTACTGGTCTGAAGGCTCTTCATGTCTCTCGGTTTCTGAAAAAGCAAGGCAGGGAGGATGGGCAGCTCTAAACAGGCAGGTACAGCGTAAAGCAATGTGTAAAAGATCATATTTTATCTGAACTGACAGAGAGTAAACTTGTACTGCTCTCGAAATTGAGTACAACTGGGAAAAAAAATTCGTTGAAAGTGTACAGAATTTTGGCAACAAAACCATAATACGCTTTTGATTGATGTTTTTTTTTAAATTGTTTTGATTTTCCATCAATGGTGGGGACTTCCAACCTATTCCTGTTGTTGCACTACTCTCCCCGTGATCTTACCTTCCCTTTTATTGCAGATGAGCTCTGAATGGCATTGCTATCCTCCGTTAGAGGTGTCTCATTCTTTCTCCCATTAGGTCCTGAAAAGGATATTATATATGCAAAACGATGTTCCATTTTCTAGAAGGTGTTTGGTTGGGTAACTTTATTTATGTAGGTGCTGTTCACACGTGCATGTTAGAGTAGGCAAATTCAAAGAAATGTGCTTTACACCTGGAATGGAAAATATGTAGGGCCTATATGGTATTTATTTCCTTTGTCTTGGCTGGTCCTTCACAAGACAAGATGTGGAGGGAGCTGCTCTCTGCAGTACAGGTAAGGTTTGATTAGGAGTTGAAAAGTTCCCCTGTCCTTAAGGAGTGGGAGTGTTGATAACCTCATCCTGCAGCTTCCAAAGATCTTTCACACCAGGCTGCTTCTACCTACCTCCCTACAGACAAAGACCATGAATGTTACTAGATGTTTTCTTTGAGAGGAGTCTAGAGGAGGAGAGGTTTGATGGGCTCGGTGAAACCTATCTGCAGTAATAGTCAGAGACGGATTTTCATAAGGACTGATGGCTTTTTGCCCAGAAATGCTTCACTGATGTAGCCCAGACAGGGACTTTTCCCAAGGGAAAAAGAGCAGGCGCAAACAGAGAGGGGGGAGATAGAGAACAAAAGGGAAAAAACATCTAGTCCTTTCTGAATTCTTTTGAGAATCAAATTGTACGTCTCTGGGTTTTCCTCAAGGAGGAAAGAGAGAAAGTAAGAAATGAAAGTAAGATGCTAGGTGAAATTGTTATAATAGCAATTTTGCAATTTTAGCATCACTGTTTATCAACATTACCAATAATGATATATCTTTGGGGGAAAGAACTTGAGTAGGTATATTTTGAACATGTGTGAGCTGTATCAAAATATTCAGGTCTATAAGATACAATATTGATATCTCATCTTTTAAAAATAGATTTGTGTTATTGTGCTGCACAGTTTTCAAGTACATTGACTGACTTATTCTTGCATAGTCACAGCCTGAAGTATCATGTTAAAGAGTATGTGGCTGAGCAGCTTCTCTCTCTGAACAAATACGGAGCTAGTGAAGTCTGAGGATGGGTAGTATAAGCAGCTATGTGAGGAAAAAGTGGTGAAAAGAGACCATGGAGGTGGGAATTTCCACCGTCATGGTGAAAGGAATAGATGAAAATCCTAGCAGAGCAGGCGTGGTGGAAATAGTCTCTGGGGACAAATTCTAACATATGATATGGCATGTTACTGTGCAAGCTAAAGCGAATTTAAGTCAACAATATCTCTACTAGGTTTGGTATCAGACCTGCTTGTGTAAGGAAGAGTGCTGAGACCCTGTGTTATCCCAAAGGTGTTAGAAAAGGGAAACAGTTGGTATAAATACAGAAATTCAACACCAGAAAAAAAATACTGACCTAATCAGTGACATGAGCATCAAAATCAGTCTTCATGCTAAAGTTTTAAGGGTCTGGCATATCAAATAGAGCATGAATATCTTCAGGAATATGCCAGAAGCTAATTGGTTTAAGAAATCTGGCTGTATATAGAGACCATTACTCATAGATATCACGTTTTTCTGTTGCACAAATTATCTACAGTGCCCATGGTGTCTGCTCAAGGAAAAGTTTATTTTCATTCAGTCTTTTCTTTCCCCTTGACCTCAAAAGACTAATTAATAAAGTATTAGCATGTTTCTAAAATATGACTGAATTCATCTTCTTAAGAAAATGTACTGAAGAATGTACCCTATTATTAGAAATGACAGGATGTATATAGGGCCATATGTTTTCAAAGGGTTTTCTGTCAGTGTTAATCAAAACGTTAGAGAACTTATGAACATACTGAGCAGCACGTCAGCCATATGGACAATATCTTCCCTTTAATAGTGAGAATTTGAATTAATAATAAACACTGGAGAGTAACCTAAAATGAGACAGAAACAATAATATTAAGACCAGCAAAAGCATAATATCACATCAGCCTGAAGACTCCAGGGTATTTTAAAAAAATCCTATTGTGTGTTAAATCCTGGTCATGGAACTACATTCATTAATTTTTCTTAGTTTAGCTTGGAAAGGTAATGCCAAAGATGCAGTTTATTTTTACTGAGTTTTGTGCAGGACAGAGTTTGGCTCTTATAGCATGCTATAGCATGCATCTGTATCACGTGCTTGTCTGACTGGTAGATGTACATTCATTAGCGCAGTCTATTTGTTATGGAAAAGGCATTGGAATATTTGCTTGGTGACACATATACGCACAAATTATTTCACGGACTATACAAACAGCTGCAGGAAGAAAACTAAGCCTGTTTCTAAGTTTACTAACCTGGAAAATGGATTGACACTGCATTATTTTGAAGAAACCTCCAAGGGCTCGACTTCAGAAACTTACATGCTTTTACAGATGGGGAGCTCTCTGAACTAAATATTGAGAAACATGCTTGAGAGAAAATTAATGTTGTAAGTAAGTGCAGTTATATGCTTCTACAACACTTACGGGAGCACATAAGAGATAAATCCATCAAAAATGAAAAACTTTAGTTATTAAGTACAGTAGGAAGTCCTGCCTTTGTGCTCACAGTTGCCTGCAAGCACACAACCACGTGCATTAAAGCTGTCTTTCGAAATCCAGCCCTTGCGACCGAAGGCGGCTCTGCAGCCGGGGGCTGAGCCGGGACCAAGACAGCGCTCAGTTCCCTGCTCTGTTTTACGGGAATTCTCCTTTCCCCGTGTGGGAACAGAGCACTTGCTCCTTGGCGTCGCCCATAGCTGCGAGATGCCGTTCAACGCCAATGCAACGAACACAGGGCACTAATTACATCGCCAGAAGACACCAGGAGGGTTTAAGCCTGTTGCCCCACTGCCTCTGGACCCCCAGGCTCAGCCCCCCATTTCACGCCAGCCTTGGTCCCCGGCCCCCAGCTGCCCCCAGAAGCTGCACCTCTGCCTCAGCTGGTGACAGGACCGTGGTCTTTCTCACCCCCTGACCACAGCTGGGAAGGCTTTATTTTCACTGATATGCATCCTGGTTTATTTTCTCCTTGGTTAAATACAAAGTTACGTTTAGATATTTGACTACTCGCACTGAGACATAAAGCCTTGAGCTGCTGATAAGCACAATCCAGCCTCGGCAGGGTGAAAACCTGAATCTTCTAACAGAGACAGGGAGAAGAGGAAATACAACTTTAAGTCTTTGAAGCTATAAATTGAGATCTCCCTATTATATAGTGATGGTTTTTAGTGGTAACTATCCATCTGCATCAGTTCCCAGCTTAAGAGTATTTTCCTCCGACATTTCGTTTTCATTTTCCCCTTGAGTCCATTCTTGCTTTCCAACTTCCTTTTCTGATGCTGGTTGAAAAGCATGTTATTATGGAAAGCACCTGCTGACAGGTAGATATTCTTCCACCTGCTTTTAGCTTTATTTTTGGAGTACCCACAGAGGACCCCGTGACAAGGAGCAGAGCTCATCCCTCCCTTCCCCTCTGTGCTATTCCATCAGCTCCTGTAATTTTTCTGCCAGTATTCGTTCTGCTACTCAATAGCCTGTGACTCTCCTGCAGATCTCAGGGGAGTTTCCCCTGCACCTGGGAATCAGTATCCACCTGCAATTTATTGGTAGAAAATCTATATCAGCTTTAATTTTTTCCCTGTTTCAGGTGAAGATTAAGTACCAGGACCTCTGCACATAACGTGCCAAAAGTCTGCGTTTCACCGTGAAACCTCCATTGCCTACCGCTGAGAGGTGGAGGAAGTGCAACCTCTAATCGACCTGCTGAGGACACCGTACCTGCAGGGTGTAGCTGCTGTAGTGACTTTCAGTTTAAATTAAAGCTGGTTCACCGGGCACCCTCCCACCGCACTGTGATCCAGCCACCTGCCCAGCTCTTCAGAGCCTCCTGCAACGACTCTGTTCTCCTTATGGACAAAGATCTTAGCTTCCCAGCTTCCCTTTTTGTTCCTAGCTTCTCCCTTTTTCTTATACGCTCCTTTTCTGCCAAACGTCACGGACTACAGCTTCTCTCTTTCTGGAGGAGCACCACTGTCCTCTTCCAGCTGTGCCATTGCTTTCAAACAATCTCTGCATTAAAGTTTTAATTGCTGGGCACAATTTTCAAAGGCCTTTCTTACATCTTTAGCAGACACCTGTCTGGTTCTCCTGCGTATCTTCTGCAGCAAGCGCAGTCGGCAGCGTCGTCTGAAGGCTGTAAGCTGTCCTGAGGCCAGGCCAGCATCCCCGCTTGGCAGGAGCCTTCGGCTGGTCTCACCAGGCTGCGTCAACATTGCTGGAGCTTCTGTACAGACAGCTTATGCATCTTCACAGATCCCTGTTCTCTGGTGTGTCCCACGAGTCCTTAAATATTTTAAATACTTCACTTCTGCCACACAAACTGTGAGAAAGAGTCCCAAAACTGGCACGTAGCTCCCATCAGCCTTCTGTCAAGCAGGTGTTCGGCTATGGGAGTGTTGCATGAGGCATTGTACGGATGCTGAAACTAATCCCTCTTGCCTCCAAATCGCAAGAGGAGGTGTTAAAACCTAAATAAACAAATAAAATATAACAACTAGTCAAAAGAGAGAAGGGGTGGGGGGAGGAAACATGCTTGGTAAAACTTCCAGGCGCCCTGGCAATTAGTCTCACAGTGGCATAATCCTGATGAGCTTTCACATCTCCTGTTACAGTTGGTACATGGTGTTTGCTAGCATTTTACTCCATCTGCTTCTATACAATCTCCATCGGCTGAAGGAGGATATTGTTACTCCAGTCGTTAATTGTTGACGATCCCTTTGCTTGTGGCAGGTATCTGTTATGTTAACTGTCACTTTTCCTCCTCACTATTGGAGGTGCTTTCTCCCCCACGAGCATCCAGGCATTTGCTAATAATAAAATTACTGCTCGTTTTATTAAGACGCTGACAACAGCATGACTTGCAAGTTCAGTAAAATATGTTGGTTAGTCTTCGTTGCACTTTGCCTGAATGGAATAAACAATTTCTTTTTCTGGTATGATATTCAAATTTTTAAATGCGTTAACTTCCGAGATTTACTAATCAACTATGCCTCATTAGAAGGGATATCTCTTATTTTCAGGCCAAATCTACTCTTATTCTTCTAAAAGGAAATAATATGCTTTAATTTTCCTTAAAACTAGTTAGTAATAGACTTAAGTGGATAAAAGTATTTGACATTCGTTGCCTTTCCATTTCTCTCTTGCCACCAATGCCAAACAGACTGTGAAAAAGAGAATTAATTCATTATTCCAAGATATTCATGAAGTTCTGTAAGCTTCTGATTCTTGGACTGTAGGTCATTAGCAATCATTAATTTTTAAAGCTACAGATGATGTCCTCTGAAGCAGATATCATATGAAATAAACAGATCTAATAATGTGGCAGCAGGATGAAGCCTGGGCAGATGTAAGTGTATGGAGAAGCAGAATTTTAGCTAGGCAAAGATATTTGAGGTAAACTGAGGCAGCGCTTGGCTTTAGGCAGCTATACTACTGTATGCATAACACAGGGTATGAGGATGATCATTGTAGATGCTAAAGACCGACAGGTGGTCTTCGGCTTCTTTCTACTTCTGCGCTCCCAGCAGCCACAAAGCAATAGTTACCTTTTATATAGCTTTTGCCCAGGCACATCGTGGCCAGAGAGACCCTACAGCTGTCTGCAAGAGGTCCTGCAGACGGATACGTTCATTGCCTGAAATCCTTTTTTTTTATGTTTGAGTGTAGAACATTTTGTGGTTTTCCTTTTTCCTTCCTAACAAATACACACATCCCTCCCCATTTAAGAGTTAAACATGCCTGGGCTACCTCAATAATGACTTTGCTTTTGATGTTTCCATATAATGGTTAACCCATATGAATATGTAGCGCTCCTAACCTGAGAAAAGATATGAGCGCTCAGGATTGTTTGAATGCCGACTAGGATATCTGTGTTAATAGTCAAACCATATGTCCTCCTAGAAGTATGATGTTGATTGTGACCTCGGAAGAAATCAGGACTGCTTATGGCAAATATATGGAATTGATTAAATGAATAAATAACCCTATTATTTAGTTTTGCATAAAAATATGTGGGACCCAGGTCAAAGATAATCCCTAATTTTTCTATGCATAATAGATTCCGAAGTGTAAACATTACCAGTAGCATGAACCAGACTAGATGCTTTAAGTCAACAGTCAAAGGTGCGAGTGTAAACTCAGAAATATTGATAATGTTTGTGAATAACTTCAGACTAAATTATACTGGAGTTCCCAAGCTGATATGAGTGCATCTGTTGTTTTAAATACTCCAGTGTCTGTTAAATGTGAGTTCAAAGGTTTTGCGTCAGAGGTTTCTCTGTAATATTTGGCATCTTTGCTGAATTTTAGAGCCTCAGCTTCTGTGTCAGAATAGCATAATTTATTGAGGAACTGAAATAATATTTCCCTTCAGCCCCTACCCAGGCACTTTGTATTTTCTGATCATGATCCTTTCTGTACTTCGTTTTCTTTATTTTTTTTTAGCTTTTGTGCAGAGGTTCTGGACCATAAATAAATATTAGAGCCTGCAGATCTGATCTTTATTCCTCTGTACAACTCCGTGCCGGGCAGCATGCGGGGAGGAAGGTCCTGCTGATAAGAGGTCACAGAGCGGCAATGATGGGCAGCAGGGGTACAGGAGGTTAAAGCACCTCCCTAAAAATAGCGGTACGAGTGACTGTCTTCTCTGAAAACATAAGCCAGGCATAGTGACACGCTGCCTGTTGTGGGTTGCATTGCATTTGCTTGTATTTTGCCCCACGTGCCACAGGCTGAATTATGAATGAAACATGAGACACTGATTTTGCTATCAAGCCGCTAAGAAATCTTCAGTCAAATTCTCCACTTCTCAGATTAATTATGAGCATAATAGGTCTAAGACTAGCAGAACACCTACAAATTATCCTGCTTGGAAGAATTCTGTTGCTAAGTCGCGCATGCCGCAAACGGCCTTCACCCCCAGACCCTATTGTGCTCTGCTGAATCTGAGACACAAATCCAAACTTCCCAGCTGCTTCCTATGTGTGTAATGATCTCAGACTCAACCCTCACACTGCAATGTTGTGTTTGATGAAGTTCAGGTTCGAATTCTGAATGGAGCAGCTCTTTGCAGTTGGATCTTTTATCTACTGAATGCACAGGGGTGAAAAGAAAGCAGTGCATCTGGTAATGCACAGAAAGCAGACCTTATCTAATAAAATACAGGCTCGCAATTCACATGTGTGTAGAATGCAACCCAATGTGCCTGTAAGATGGGATGGATCCAAAGTCCAGGGAAACCAGTGAGAGCCTCTTCGTTGACTTCCAACTGATTTTTAGATCAGGTCCACAATATACAGGACTATTTCTGATTATGAAGGCAGAATATAGGAGCTGACAGAGGTCAAGGGCATCACTCATGTACTCATAATAGAAGTAATTCCAAAGAATAGGCACAACACAATGTAAAACAATGCCTAACTGGGTGAGAAGGGAATAGGAGCAGCTCCACTCCCCATTAAATTTGAATTTAAGAAATGTCAGGAAGTTTCTGCACCTCAAACGCTCTCCTTAGCAAATGATAGAGAGTACTAGAATTGATGTTCAAGGATTTGGATTGGCTGATGAATACGTATTTTGGTTATTTAGCAGTTTATTTAAATTCAGTTTTTAAATATGATTTCATTTCTGTCTCCCTCCAGCACAACTTCAGGCAATGTTTTAAAACTATAATTTAATACACGCAAATGTAATAATTATTTTCAGTAGACATGTGGGTTGTTTTATTTTATGCAATTCTCTAATTAGCATAGTTGTCCTGTATTCTGTAGGTATCCCTGGTTTAGTTTTTGCAGCATCTCCTAGCAAATTATGGTATGGTGTTTGCTCTGAAAAATTATATGATTTGGATTATGTATTTACAGTTCCCCAAAATGTGCACTGTGTGCTTCACAAACAAAAAGAGAAGAAAAAAAAAATCCAGGGTAACAGCTGAGATATTATTTTTGCTATCAGAAAAATAAGCACTGCTCTGGTAAATCAATTCAGCCACTCCTCCACCAAAGATAGGACGCATACTTACATGGTATCTACATAAATACAATTCGTGTGTGTGAAATATAGCCCAATGTGTTGGTGAGATGGACCAGGTCCAAACCCAATGAAGGTAATGAGAGAATATAATACACCATATTTTATGCATACAACCATATAAATAAGTAAGTGCTGCGTAGGTATACAGGTGTGGGAGTGCAGACAGGAGCACGTGTCCTGCCTGTGCATCTGCATACACGTGCACGCATACACAGCTACACTACATCTTGCATTTTTGCATGCACACAGTTGGTACACAGGCCTGGCACGACGTCATCGCAGGGTATTTAAGCTGTGTTTGAATTTAACCTACTGCTTGATGCCTTTAGAACCTGTTTGTCACGACGCCCGGTGCAAAGAAGGAAATGTGGAAGTTACCGGTTTGGTGTTAGGTGATTTGTGCTCTGGTGGGGAGAGGGGGTCGGTGACCCCAGGCAGGACCGCTTAAAGTCCGCCAGGGAAGGGGACATGGCAGGAAGTTACCATCTTGTTTTCCTTTTTTTTAGAAGTCAACAAGCCTGAAGGAATCGCATTGCCTTGAAGCCACCGCACAGTCATGAAAAGCAGCTGAAAACGTAACTCAGCCTCCTCAGAGAGCACCTGACTGCGGAACAAACTGCAGTCTTTCCCTCACCCAGAGGAACTACGAAAAGCCCAGCAAGTGACCGCTTCGGCAAAGATTTGCATTGGCTTCTCCTCTCCCCACGTATCACTTACGCTACATACATACTGCTGTTCCCACCACCTCTCGCCTGTGTCATTGTACCTGCCTTCTAACCTTGTATTTTAATTCTGCAAAGGCCTTCACGGGCAAGTCAGCCTGCCGAGATGGTGTGAGTTTACAGCACGTTGGCTACTTTGTGCTAATTTCCCATGTGGACACTTTCAGCGCATATTAAAGGACCTTCTGTAGGCAGCAGTTTTGAAGCGGAGTACCATGCCTTGCATGTCAGCGGGCACTCAAGGGTTTGCTGTAGAGACATTGTTTGCGCCCTAGAAAGGTAATTACCTTTTTGTACAGAAGACAAGCCCTCAGCAACATCACCTCAGTCAGTTAACACAGAATTTATAACCCTGCCTCGCCTGCCTTTTTAAGAAGAAAGCCTAGAAAACAGGGATACAGATGAGTGGAGAGTTTCTTTATCTTCAGTGAGTCATTACTTGAAGCAATCTTTGGCTGGCTGGTTCCATGGCACAGCTGGGAGTTACCTGGGAATTGCCCACATATAACTCATCTATTGCTCTCGGCCCCAATAAATACATTTAAAAGGCAGCTGAGCAAATGGATCAGAAGGACTACTAAAATCATACAACTCTGGAAACTTCTGTTGCTTCCGGTTATTTCTGGGTTTGGTGGCAATCTTTAACTTAAGAGCTAAATTACCCTCTGACATCATAGCTCATGGTGCAAAGAGACAGTTTCTCCAAATGAATCTGCCATGAGATAGTAAAAAGGCCTTGTTATAAATAGGCTTTTCTAGGTGGGGTGATGTAATATCCAGTGTAAGATACTAAGAGTAAAATGCCATTGATTGCACTCTTTGCTGTGTTATCCTGCATATAAATCACCAGTGTTCCAACTACAAAGTATTAGAAGAATAGTTCTAATCAATAATTTACTACATTATTGATAATTTTTGCAACGCAGACTTAATCCTTTGAAATAATGTCTTTAAGACATTTGAACAATACATATAGTATCCTGTCTCACAACCAGTCTGTACAGAGGATAAAAACCCACTGCTGTAACTTTCGTAGCCTTTGCTCAAGTGCCAGACGTCTCTGCTTGGAGAGCACTGGAGCTTCTGGAGATGACGGATGTGGGCAACCAGCTCCCAGATCCCCCCTGGGCGCCTCGAGCCCTGCTGAACATCTGCACGTTTTCTGTGGCATTCGACCCCTTGCCACGGAGAAGAGTGAACATCCAGGCTACCCCTCCGCGATGGCGGAGGAGTATATTTGTTGCAAGGTAAATGCGATCCCAGTGTAGCATCCGGGGTTGTCTCTGTGCAGGTGTCTGGAGGAGGGAGCCCGCTTGGCTCCTCGGCAAGAAGGGAGCCGTAGTTTGTTTGACTGAGCTCACGTTGTAGCGGGGGTAGAAAGCAGAGGCACCAGCCATCACTGCCTCAGAGCTGCACTGTTTTCAATATGCAATTATACCATCCCTAAAGGTAAATAAAAGGTTTGTGTGTGAGAAATATTTCTGTAAAATAGTTTGGAGCTGAAAAGATAACACTATTCCCTGCCTCCTACTTGGCTGTACAATTTTAATTATGTCAGGGAATCTCTCCTATTTTATATTCCATATATATTTATGGAATAAGCTGTTGGCAAATAGGACATTATTTCAAATAATTTAATGTATTTATTAAAAGAGATTACAAATCTATCCAGGCTATAGTCATTGCACTTAGGGCAACTATTATGGCTATATTATTGTTCCATTTATTTCAAAATATCTTTGGCAAGGACTGCTGCTCCACGAACAGTGTAAGAAAGAGACTCTCTGTCTGATGATCTGCCCTTCTGTGTGGCAGAGGGCTCTGCCGTCCCCTTTTCCCTCCTAGCCCCAACCAGATAACCACACTCCGTAGATTCGGAGTAGGGCCAGGGCAGAAGAGGAAGGGCCCGATACACCCTGGCTTGGTTATTTTATTTGTGCTCATTGTGGAACAGAGAGGCAGCCCCTGAGACAGACAGTGAGGAGCTGCTGAGGGACACGGGGGTCCCTGTACATCCCTTGAGGTCCGATGGAGGAATCCAAGGGTGCCAAAACTGGTCCCTTCAGCAGTGCCAGTCTTCCTCCCCTTGCTCACCTAGAGGAGTCTCTTGGAGATTCCCCTTCACAGCAGAGGGACCATCCACCCCAAACGTGATCGATTCTTGTCGCTGGTGAGCGACTAGGTGAATTTTTCACAGCACGATGGTGGTTGCAGATGTCACACGTTTACCTGCTTGTACTCAGATTCTTGCTCCTTGGATGCGGGGGCCCTTGAACTCCCTTTGAGTGGTCTGCAGAAGATGATGAAGAAAGACCAGGCTTGTCGGTGGGTTTAACTTCACAAAGAAAGAGTCCAAATCTTCAGCTGAAATACATCTGGCTCTGGAAAGCAGGACAGACAGAGAAGTGCTGCACACACATGGTTGCAGAGCTACAGCAAGAGCAGTGGAAGACAAGAAACCCTCACTCTGGCATCACAGCCGTAGGGGTGCTAGATGAAGAAGTGGGAGCAAAATCCAACGTGTTATAGAATACGACCCAACACAATTCTAGCTGATGGTGGGGAGTGGGGGCACCAGGGTCTGCACGCAGTCACTCACATGCACTCTCACACTTAGTATGGAGAGGAGGGAAGGGAACAGAGCCTTGCTCTCGCCCTGACTGGAGATCTCCCCGGGGGAAGCAGTAACGGGCTACAAAGCCTGTTGCACTAACACGCCCGAGACCAAGATGAGAGAACATGAAATGAACGTGTTTCCATCTGCCCCAAATAGAAGGGCTGGTCTACATTCATCATTATCATCGTTATTGTTGGTATTATTATTATTTCTGCAGCATTTTTACTCTGTTGGTGAAAACAGAGATGCTATTCCTTATGTGCAGCCCACACATAGCAACTTGCATGAACTGTTATAAAGCTGCTCATGTAACTAAGGGTACCTCGCTGGTGATATAAGCACATTTACCTACGAGGGAGTAAGAGAGAGTGGACCCTATCTATTGTTTAATGAGCGCAAAACATTGTTTGGACCCTGAACTGTAGGTGAACCCTGTGTCTTCAGAAACTAAAGGGTGAATGTGAACAGTGCCTGACATGTCTCTAGAGCAGCTCCCAAAGCATCCCATGCTGAGGTACAATTACTGCCAATGACTAAAGTATCATTTGGTGCCGTTTAACCAGTACCTAGAGCTTTCTAGTATTTTTCACAGGTTTAACACGGTATGGTCAAGTAAGTAACTGTATGCGCTGTATTTATTCATATGCAATAGATTCTGGGTAATAAGCGCATCAATCGATACATGTCTTAAGAAAAGCACGGGTTAGGTAAACCCCACATGTATGAGATTAACAATACCTCCCGCTGTTACGAGCACCTGAGTGCCACACTCCGGAGTCGCCGCGCTCTGTAGCCATCACAGCCTCCCTGAAACGCCTGCTCTCTCACGCAGGAGACAGTCCCAGCCCCGTGAGCACTTACAGACCCACTCAAGTGCACTACACCTCCATTGGTTTCACTGGACTAGTCAAGGTCATAAAATTAAACATCTTTATAACGGTGAGTAGGATTAGAGCTGTAATAAATGTTTTGGGTGCTTCCTACCTTCCTGAATTGCTGCCACTGCTGCCTGTTTGACATAACGTAACCCGTAACATATTTTATAGGTTTCCACCCTTTGAGCACAACTCATTAGAAAGGAGGTTAATTATGCATAAGACAGAAAGATTTATGTAAATATAAAACCAATATAATGTATTATTTACATACATCCTGTACTTATCCTAAGTAACTTCTAGAGGAATGAATCCTGGATATCATGAATAGCTCGGCACCTCACTTCTGAATCCTAGTCCAGAAAAGAACGGAGGATTCTGGCTACCTTAAATTGCAGCTAATATTTTCTAGACTAGAGCATACTTGTATAAGTACATAACTCGTCATAACTCAACACAGATGGACAACAAACGGGATAAATCTCTATCATTTATTACATTTGCCTAGCGATCAAAGGTGTCTAACTAGACATTTTTCCTCATTGGTTGTTTGCATTAGATATGCAAATCTTCTTTCTTGCAGAGCCATTTCCGAATATATTTGCAAGGCTATTGATGTCCATTACTTCACTTAAATATAGATCAGAAATACTGACAAATATTTTCATTCAAAGAGTTTGATCATTTTCAGATTACTCTCCATGCTAGTAATTAACCTCAGTCAACACCCTTCCATAGCACTTTCAAACACAGTTCCTAGCAAACATAAAGTTTCATAAATATGTACTAAATAACCTTAAAGCCCTTTATGAATAATTATGAGTTTTTAAGTTTTTGTGAATCTGCATATTAATTCCATTCCATAAATAATACATGAAGCAAAAATCCAGCTTGTTTGGTGTCTGGGGACAGAGGAAGAAAAGGAGGGGATAATTAGCAGTTTAATGTGGGAAAATACTTAACCTAAAAGATTATCTTCAAAACTGATGACGCCATAGGTTTGTATATATGTGTGTATAAACACACATATATATAAAAAAATACATGTAAATATGTGTATATCTGCAGACACAGCTGAGACATGCATCCACTCTGAAAGAATGCTTTCATTTGAAGCATGTTACGCTTCTGTCTCTGCTGTGCCATGCTGAGCTCTTTAAGTGAAAAGCAATGTGATGAGCTTAGCCTCCGTGTAGTCCCTCTGTCTATAAATGTACGTTCCCCCAAAGGTAGAAAATTAATGAGAGGCTGCTGACTAAAATTACACATTTTGCCTTCTGTGGGACATTATGGATTTAAAAGATAAGAGAGAGTGCAGCAAGTCCAAAAACAATTTCATTTCATTAATCCCTTAAGTGCCTCGGGATGAGCAGCCCATGTCCAGCAAAGGTGATGTTACACCAGCTTTTGCATGCCTATTGCACGTCATCCGAGCACGGTACCTCAGCGCCTTGTGTGCTCTGCTTCTCGTCTCTGGATGGAAGACATCCAATAAAAAGATGGAGTGGGAATGATATATGGCTGAATGGTCTTAGACTGACACTTCCTGGATGCACACTGACAATAATGGGAAACGTAAGGGCTTTGCAGAGCCAGCTTTCTGCTGATGCAGTGCCTGGGTTTTTCACAGTGATTACAGTAAAGAAAAGGTATTTTCTGGTCAACTGTTTTTACCACATAACAAAATGGAAACTATTATTTTAAAAACAGACCCCAAGAAGATATTACATATTTGCCTTTGTCGCAGGACTGTAACCGTGTATATTTGGTAGAAGTGTATTGATTACTGCATCTTTTATAGCCATGATTGTTTAAGAATATAAACACAGCAAGATTTGTCAGATAAAGTACAGCAGATGTGGTTGGAAAATGCATACAGGTTTTGGGCACCTGAAACAGAATTTGTGTGTGAAACCCTGCCTGTACCCCACGGCCATTTATAGTTCATAGTCTTTTGAGAGAAAATTATCACATTTGAATTTTATAGCTTGAAGTAAAGAGCTCAATTTGTTTTTTACATATTAATCCACCTACAAAATGAAAATAGATTTCACTTTTCATTTCAAGTCTTTTAGATCTACTGCATTTAGATCTAGTGCATGACACTATTGATCATGGTCCTGCTCAGCGGCTGGCTTGAAGCATGAAAGGCAGTATTTAAACATTTTAATAAAAACGAGCAACTAAATAGCAAGCCTGCTCTCTTGGGTTTAACGCAAACAGAAAGAGAAAAAGGAAAACTAAACTTATGCAAGAATTTTGAGAGATGCAAGGGCTGCGTTGGTGCTATCGCTGTTTTCTAGCACAGCAGCATCACCGGAGGAACGCCTCATTTCGCAGGGCGGGTGGCAGAGAAGCTGGCCAGGCAGGTGCGTTACACACAAGGTGATGGGAGCTGGCGGCACTAGCGATTGAACAACAGCCTCAAGAGACTGGTACAAGTCTATCCCAGCTGAAGGGCTATCCCAGCCCATGGATGAGTCCTCCTATAAATCTCTGCCCCTCTTTCCCCAAGCAGGAGCATCCTCCCGGCAGCATCGGGAGTGCCCTTGGCAGCTGGGTGACCACATTCGCTGAAAGGGAGCAGTGCCAATGCTCTCTGCCCCTCACTCAAAGTGACCTGCCGTAGAAAAGCTCTGCTATTTAACCCGTTTAAACCTGTTTAACCAGCTCGACTCATGCAGCTGGTAATAAAAGCTATTAGGTGAGTGGCTGTACCACCGTACCAGAAAGGCTGATGATCTCTGGCTGGAGAGTGGTGAGAAACAGGGGGATTTAGCCCACCCTGCAGCCACCGTGGGATGTGTACACACAGAGGAAATCACCGAATTTCACTCTTACACCAGCCCTTGCTTTTGTGTGTACATGGCAGAACCAGAGGGAAAGGGCCACACAGAAATGGTTGAATCAAAAAGCTCGCCCTCAAGCCTCTCTAAAAGTTTCTGGGAGTGAGGGAGGGACTTGTGGAAGTATTGGTATTACTATGTCTCTTCACTGAAAGCCTGTTAATTAATCATAAAGACTCAGCTGGAAATAGTTTCTGGGGAAAAAAAGTATGGAACACCCCAAATTTGTTTTCTATTAGAAAGGAGACACAGAGTTAAATGAACTATTTTAAAGGCCAGTATTACAGTTATTTGGGAATCTGTCTCCCTTGTAAATTGAGAGATCATTAGGATCTTGTAAATTAACTATTTTTATTGCACAGGAAAAAAAAACAACCCATAAAATACTTAATTGTTGTTGCTGTTTATCATGGAAGGCAAGACTTCTTGCCTCTGAAATGCTTTATATGGATACAAACCTGTTGATGAGTGGGTTTAAGCTAATTCTTAGTGTGCTGGAGTCATAAATCCATAGACTTTGGTATGAACTCAGCTGCAGCCTATGTTATTGGTTGAACTGTTTTCATCTCAAACCCACTCTGAATCCCCAACAAAAATAGTAGGCCAGATGCCCAGACTGCAGCTAGAGACCCTCATTAGGCATCATTTGCATCCTATTAACCACTGAGCTGTGGGTCATTCGCTGCCTGTCAACCATTCAAGTCATTCCTTTTGTGTTAATTAGCAGAGAAATAAGGAGTTAATGAAGATCTTATGATCTGTGATGACTCATCTTTGTTGTTTCAAACGAATCCCTGCTCTCTGAGCACTCCAATGAGCTCCTACACACCGAATAATAGAGAAATAGTCAGAGGGAGCTTACGGCGGCCTTTGGAGTGTTGTTCTCCAGGGACCTTTTCCATGGTGGGCTTTGTTAGCTAAAGATTAGAAGGAGTTAATTGCTTCAAGATTGCTAGCAGATTAGGTTACAGGGTGTGTTGTATCTATGTAAGCGTATGTCAGGTCTAGTTAAAAGATAGAAGATGCTTATTTTAATAAAATGATGAAAGAAAGAATTAATTTGTCATTATAGCGAAAATCTTATTTCTACTCTTAATTTGAGCACTTATAGATAAATGCAGTGCTGGTTTTGCTCTCGCTTTCCTGCTCAAAACAGGAGAGCACGGCTCTTTGCTGGACAGGCTCCCTAGGCTGGTCCCAGGCTTTCCTCTGGCTTTCCATCCCTGTTTGAGGAGGGTAGAGCAGGGCTGGGCTGCACAGAGGGCTGCAGCTCACGTCTCCTGTGGCTCCTCTTCCTCTCGCTCTGAGGGGATGGGGGTTCATGGGCTGATGGAGTGGTTTGTCAACCCTCCTCCCTGGGAAGACTGTTTTTCTTGGAACGCAGGAAAATCCCACAACCTGCACTCCCAAACGCCTGGGACCTGAAGCCTCACCTCCCCACTCCCTCTCCCCTCATCAGGACGGCAATATCGCTTCCACGGGGCAGGATTTGCTCTGGCTCCAACAAAGAGAAGCAGCTCCTACAACCTGAGGTGCACGCGTTTGGGTTTGCTCTTTCTTTAGTGCCCGCTGATCCCTGTCGCTCCAGGAAGCCACCGGTGCGAGACCTTTTCCAGGCAGCACCAGCCAGCAGATACCATCGGCCCTAGGGACGGCTGGAAACTCCTTTTCTCAGACTCTTAATTTCAAAAATAACAAACAAACAAACAAAAACCTGACAGCCCCTTTCCCCAAAGCCTTTTCCTCAAGATTTAAAGCAGAAATTGTTCCTGTGTCCACACCAGCTCTGATACTCAGGTGTATTTACTTTTACAACAGGCAAATAAAGTTGAAAGTTTTGTTTCTTCATTTCCTATTTGCTTCCTCTGGAGCGGAGACACTGGCTCCGGAGCCAGGCTGGCACGGCTCAAAGGTTAATGCCTCTTCTCCCCGCAGTGCCTTGCCGTGGGCTGCTGCTTCCAACGGCAGGAGCCTTGGAACATGCACGGACCATCATTTATGGCCTGGATATATACTAAAATAAACCCCAAATTTAATATTCTGGGCTGTAAACCAAAGTAGGTCAATAAAGAACAGCTTCTTGATGTGGAGGATAGTTGCTGCTCTTCCTGCCGTGGCAGCAATAACTTCTGGAGAGAAGTTGGGGTGCTCCATAAATTGGTCTCCTTATGCAGAGGCTCTGCTAAACTTCTCAGAAAGTTTCTGAGTTCAGTGGGGGAGGGACAAGGACCGAGGGCATCAGGAGCTCCTTCAGGACAAGAGATGATTGCTCCTCCTTTTCCTCCTTGCTCAATTTGTGAATGGTACTTGAGTTCTTTTAGGAAACTAGTGTCTTGCTTCTATTTAAAAAAAAAAAAAAAAAGCCGAGAACTGAAATTAATTATTTAGGTTTGCCAAATATTGTGAGTTTTTATCTAGACCTTTTTTTCCCCTGTACGTCTATCAGGTAGAAAATAAAATTAATTATTTGTTCAGCACTATATTAAATTGGCTGTGAAGGCTGAGGTGTGTTTTAGCAATGAACAATATCCTAAAAGACCTCAGGATCAGTCTGAAAAAAGCGCCACTCACTCTTCTCTGTTTTAGCTCTCGCAAATAGTGCATCAGTTAGAAATGGCCATTTTCTTATTTCTGAAGAAAAAATATGCGAATTGCAAAGATATATCCAGTGAGCACTTTTTTACATCCTGTTGTGAAAATTGTATATAATTCATGTCCTCCTGGCCGTAAAAAAAAAAAAAAAAAAAAAAAAAGCCAAGTCAGATATTTTGCTCCTCTTAAATAGTATTTTCCTCCTCTCATGGATAAAGGCGTGGGGATAGGCTTGGCGAGGCAGGAGAGCAGCATAGTTTAGTCCCATCCCCTATGGCTTTTACATACGTACTTTGCATTGCCCAGCGAGTCGAAGGGTGGATACAGGACCCGGCACCCTTGTGCGCTGCTTGAACCGGGTCGTGCTGCTCCTGGGACGGGGATCCCGATGGCACCTGGAAGAAGGAGACGTCCTGCGATGCTGTGCCTGGGCTAGGGCTGAGGCAGCAGCACTGGTGAGCCCAGCGACCTCAGCAGCAGTTAGTAAATAACTCCCTGGCTGGTTCATTATGTTAGAGACCCTCTCAACTTTAATTGCTCTAAATGAAGAGCCGTTTCACGCCACTTAGATGATATAGGGAAAAACCCCTACCCTGCCCCCATACATGCACGCACAAAAGCAAAAAAGGCAAGCCAGGGCAAGTGATAAGGGAAAGGCGACCGTGACTCTTCTGGGACTTCAGAGAGCTGGAGGAGATGGGAATGTAATTGGAGGCAGATCAGGCACCGGAGGAATCACAGAGAGCGGACAGGGGATGGGGTGGGAGCGGGGATGCAGCCTGCAATGCGCACGGCCCAGGTCGTTATCAAATAACCAAAGCTAAAGCCGAGCAAGTGCGGGGCCACTCCTTAAGCATCCCCTTAAGTCTAGCCCAGGTTTCACTGCCTGCAGTAGCAGAGTGGCAGCTACAGATATTTTTTTTCTTCTCCTGCGACATCAGTCAGAAAGAGCCAGCTTTTGCATGGGGGCGGGAGGGGGGAAGAGGCAGAGAGAGAGAAGAGGGAAAAAAAATAAGCAGAAGTAATTTATTCGGGATCTTTGAGAGGATAATAGCCAATTATTTGTTTATAACACTGGTTAAATTTTCATTAGGCAGATTAATGGAATATCATGTACTGTCAACATTGGACTGAGGGGTGGTCTGTAAGAGATAAACGGGCAAACAGTCGATGTGTCTCCCTGAGTAAATTAGTTTTTGCTTTCCTGTTTTTCATATGAAAATGGAAAGGTGGACAAGGTGGTGCATTTTAAAACAGGTCTCAAGATGGGCCAAATCAGTTAAATATGAAAGCAATTCCAGTAATAAATACATTATAATAACTTAGCATCGTGCCTATCATTTTGATTTCATGAAAGTCTGGGATAATGTAGATTTTTAACCTGCTCTCTTAATACACATTTCCACTTCCTGAACTTCAGCGTTTCTTGCTGTGAGGTGAAAGCATATTACTTTTTTTTGCCTGATTTTTCTGTGTAATCTGTTCAGTATTACAGCTGGTAAGTGCTAGAGGCTCACAGCTCTTTCTTGTGAATTCTGGTATTATCATACTGGATAGCATGAGCAGTCCCCTCTAAGTACTGTATTATCAGCATCAGAACCCCTGAGTGGTTATGGTTGCATATCCTCCTCTTTTGAAGTCAGACTATGTCTTAACGTATTAGCCTGGGATTTTCAGACAAGCCACGGAGAGGCAAACACCCAAATTTCAGTGGGAGTTGGGCCCATAAGTCCACTTAACCTCTTTGTAAATCTCAAGACATTTTATAGAAGAGCAAAGCCGTGCAGAGGGTCTCGTCAGCCTCATCACCTTAATTTGACTTCACAGCTCTGCTGCTCTCGGCGCTGCGCGGGCAGGTGAAAAGAGAGGTCCTCTCCAGAGAACACAGCTCTGGAATACACAGCAGGTTTAAAACAGCCCCAAGACATTTCAGTCAGACTTGACCGCTAATAATTACAGAGCACAAAAATGGCCTCTTGCTATTTGGAATGGCAAAATATTTATTTCTGATGACATATTATTATGGCAGTGCCACGCAGGTTTCCATTTACAGACAGCACTTGGTGATGTTTGCTCTTCTAGGTCACAAGTCTGCTCAATTTTGAGGCTGTATAAAGCTTCCAAGAACAATATTCATTCTTACCCTTCTTAAAATCGCAATTTTAATATCCATCTCTACAAAAATGAGCCGATATTTTGTTTGCAGATTCCCCAAGTACTTATATAACATATTAATAAAAATTCTTAGACATGGTGAGGGGACAACTCATACTTCTCACGTGTTACCCTGACCTCATCAGAACATCTGCAAGGAAGACAGAGCTGGGAATTGAGTAACGATGCATGGCACTGGTCTGAAGCCATATTCTTGGGTTTGCTGTTGCAGCCTTCTTAAAAGTCCCCCTCTCGTGTGATCATAGACCTACCTTTGGAAGTCCATTTTCTCTGTTTTCATCAACGAGGAGGCTCACTACGCTCTTCTTCTGCCACACAACGTGGTACCTTGCCATGTGTCAACAGAAGACGCAGCAGCAGCAGCCTGGCTCCCGGCCACGCCAGTGTCTTCCTACTGATCTCAAGGGATAAGAAAGTTCACTCCAGATCCTTAAATTCATTTATCTCTTAAGTATTGTATTGTCGACTATTTTTTCCAAGTGGAAGGTGTTTATTGACACATATAAGGTGTTTCTCCACATGTATAAGGTGTTTCTCATCTATAAATGGTTTCTGCATGCTTGATAGCTTTAACTGTGGTTTATTCTCTTCCTGAAAATGTACCAGCCCAGTGAGGCAGGGACCCCACCACAGAGTAGTCAGGTGCACGTTCATAAATCAGTCTGAAATCTACCTGAAATATCGACAGCTGCCGATAAACTCCAGTCACTGTGTTATGCGTATGACAAAAAGGTACAGCTGATGTCTTTGACTTTCAAAAACTGAAAGGAAATCCTGCTTTCAAAGCAACCAAGATTTTAGCTAAGATTCTTAAGTTGGACTTTACTTGTTGTATAGATCCAGTTGCCCTGGTCCTGCAGGTGTATGATGTATGGAAATGGTTTTCATTTTAAACAGGGACGAAGGTAAAAACTGAGACATACTTAGGAATTTCATTTTTTAAAATATTTTCTTTTTAAGGCAATGAAATGGCTGCTTTAAAACACCCCATTTTGATTATGTCAGAATGTTACAATAAAAGCAGACATTTTAAAATGTACATTTAATTTTAAGATTAAATGCTCTGAAGAAACTGAATTTAATCAAAACAAAACCAGAATGGCTGGTGAAACATTCCTCTTGGACATGAACCTGGTTTTATCAAAATCAAGACATCCTTGAAAAAGACCCAGCATTTTACGATAGGAAAGTTGCTCTGAAAAAAAATATCAGCAAATGTTACTGAATCGTTAGGTGCACAGTGCTGAAAAACATACACTACTAAGAAGTGGGTTTTTTCTGACATGACCAGACCCACTGTGATTACCCGCTCATTTCAAGTGATTCTGTTTCCCTTTGATGAGTTTAAATCTTCCATGAAAAAGCCTTTAATTACACCCATACCTAAGTGATGTAAATGAGATCAGAACAGATCCCTGACAGCAATGCCCTATGAACTGCATCAAGTGCTGTCGTGAAGTATATTTTCTAGTTTCCATTCTGTTTTTGACTGAAAATTGTTGCTGTGACACAGGATCTACACTGGCATCTTTAAGGAGTTAAAATGTTTGCTAGCAAAGTCATGGATGTCTGTAATGAATGGAATTATCTGTACTACTCATCAGTGCAGAAAGAATAGCACTAATAATGCAAGTAAATTCTCATCTTGCAGATGTTTTTCTGTTTCATCTTCGAAGTGAATCTGTTCACTCATAAATCTTGCTTTGGTTTAAAAAAAAACAAACGACAAACCAAAGAAAAAATTAGTATGCTAGCAAGTCCTCTCCACGGAATGACATTCATCATTTTCAATGTAAACGAAATGTTGCAAGAACTGATAGGCTCTATTTTTCTTGTATGAATTTAAAAGATACGTGAATTTTGGAGGGGAAAAAAAGAGAATTAGTATGTACTTGATTTAAAATGCTGTGAAGTATGAAGTCCATCCTGCAAACAATTCCTAAGAGGCATGGTAGCAACTAGCAAAGGTGTTACTCCAAAACTGCCAGCAGCAGTTTTGCTATAGTTCCATTGAAGAAAAATATTCACTAAGAAAGGAATTAATTTTCTCCCTGTATCCATCCAGAGATTCTCCATTTGTGTGAATGGAAGATGCATGTGTGTATATGGAGGCATCTTTCTTCCTAACAAATAATCCATATGATAAGCTCCTAAGGGTTTTGTGGAATATTTCTATTTCCCTTGCTTGCTGTGAGCCAGACTTCTTTCACAAGGGATATAATTAGCCAAAACATCAAAGCAGACATATTTTTAGCAAGTATTCTTCATTTCCACAGCATTCTTCCAAAACTTTCCATTTTGAAAAAAAAAAATTAAAAAGCCCACCCATAACGATGAGGCAAAATGTGAGATTCAATTTGTGCACACAGATATCTGCCACTTCACAGGATGGCAAGTTTCCGCTTCCCTAAATGCACAGGTCTGCTTTCACTGAAGAACTAATGAAGTCTGACCCTCTATTAACTATAAAAGGAGCCTCAGTTTAGTTGGGTTTTTTAATCATGTTAATGCAATTTATCTACCGCATAGGGAGACTAATCTCCACATTTCAATACATTAGTTAAAATGAGGTGGTGTCTATACCATTTTGGGATTAGTAAAGCTACTAGAGACTTGCCTTTTTCCTAGGATGTAATTTTTTCTTTTCAGGCCGTCATCATTAGTGCCCCTTACCTGCAGTATGCAAAATAACCAGCAACAAACTGTATGCAAGCTGAGGCTTTTCAAAGGAGACTAAATCAGTTAGGCTTCCAAATCCCATCAAAGGACAGTTGTGCTTGGGCCCTCATCAGTCTTAAAACCTTTTGGAAATCCCAACATAAATTCATGCTAAAGGATCAAATATGTCCTATAAAGCAAGGGGTTCAGTGGTTGCTCTGTTAGCAGAACAGAAAGAATAAAGTCACTCTCTGGTTACTCCCCAAAATACCTTCCTTCAGAAATGGCCTTGTGAGATCTCCTGGTGTGCTATCATACATTAGTTTCATTTAAAACAACTGATAATAACCTGAGACTCACAGATATGATCTCTGCTTCCAGTTATATTCGAGTCTCTGACGGCAAAATTTGGCCAACTCGGTTTTAAATACAACACCTAGGATGTTAACAAAATATGTTTCATGTGGCTAGTAAAGTGGCTGCTTTTTATTTCAAAGCCATTGACTTCAAAGGCTGCTTGGATTCTGTGTGTGTGTGTGTGTGTGTGTGTGTTTTCTTTTAAAAATCTTCATACTGTTTCTGTCTTTTTTTCTCACTATCAAATAGATCATTACATTTTCAACACTTAAGGACAAAAATTCTTCTCTCAGATCTGCACGGCAGATCTTGACAGTAATATTCAGCTCTTCCTCACATGCAGGGAACTCCTGTTGACATCAAGGAGAGAAATGGAGACACGTGCAGGTAGGTCTAAGGAGAACGCCGGCACCGAGACCGAGGTCTGGTGGGAAATCTGACCCCCCCCTTTCCAAATACCCTAGGGCCTTGGGATTTTGGTGCCCAGTTTCCCCTACATTTTCAACAGCTGATCTTGAGGAGCCACTGAACACCTGTTTTCTGATACCATCTGCACTCTGAATTTCACCTGCAGTGTTCAGGGCCACATTGACACTCCCTCACATTCACCTGCACGTTATTCTCTTGCTGCAGGGGTCATTTCTGATAAATAGATGATTTGATTACCCCCGTCACCCAGTTAGTTGGCTTTGCATTTAGGAACAGCCTCCTATTTTTGCTTGTCTTTCTTAGCAGTAAATACTGTGCTGCATGTTTGCCATGAACCTTGGCATTGGGAAGTTAATGTTTGGAGCTGTGTTTACTCCTAGCCCACAAATTCATTAATAACATGAACTCCATAGCAAGTGTCAGCTGATGGCCAAGGGAGGGGATGGTTATTTGTTTACTGGTTTTGTTGGGGCTTCTGTGGGGGTCTTCACTTCATCTTTGTTAATATTACTAAAGTATTTGTGAAACAGAAGAAACGTGGACAGACAGCTGCTTATTACAGTTCAAAATGCCAGGAGGTTGGTGCTGCTCTCCACTAACATATAAGGCTTTGTTTCATTTCTCTTTTGACTTTTATCATGAATGTATTCTTAGAACTTTTCTAAGCATCTTCTTTTCCCATCTCTTCAAACAATGAAAACAAATCCAATGGCAAAAAAGGCCAAGTATGAAAAGGAATAGCTCGGCCATGTTAAAATGTCTTCCCCAAAAACCCAGCTACCATGGAGAAGGATTAGCCATTTAAATGGGCACATTTTAAAAAAAAAAAAAAAAAAAAAGAAAGAAAAAAAGCCATTAGGATAGATTTGTTCCTTCACTTCTCATTTCAGTCTTCCATTGTGTAGGTTTAATGAATAGCACAAGGAGGGTGAATAAGTTAAATAAGGCAAATAAGGCCATGGTTAACTTAACTAGTTATATGATTAATTCTTTGCCCTAGCTGTTTTACTCATGTGGGAGTGTTTGTGTGTGTTATGAAACATATATTCGGAATCAGTGGTTCAGTTATTTAAAGTTGTAAGGTTTTTGTTTATATAAATGTACATCTGTTGTCAAATAAAGCAGCTTAAAGGCAACCTTACTGTGAACAAAATTCAGACCAAGATCCAGGATGATGGAGAATCAGTCCTTAAATAACCAGAGGCTTTTCTAGTGCTAGTGCAAATATTTCTCAGACATACCCTAACTGACCTCTGTAAAGAACTTTTGTGGAGAATAACTGTACAGAACATTGCCTTCGCTACCATCATCTCTCTGTTGCAGCCATCCCCTCGTGATGGGTTTGTCTGTGGTCTCCTCTGCACGTGGAAGGGAGACCAGAGCAGAGCACACTCGTGGGAAAGTCCACCAAAAGCTGTCCTCCAGTGAACACAAACCCCCCTCTGAAGCTTTGCCAGAATCACTCCTGAGCAACAGCCAGAGCCGTTGTCCCATCAGTGGGAGTGTAAATCACAGCATATGGGCTTCCACCACCCAGAGGACACATGAAAGCAAACATAGGATTGTACTCCCTGTGTGCGCATACGCAGTCCTGCAAGCCCACAGCCAAACCAGAAAGGAACGAAGGGGACATGAGACAGCCAATGCTGACTTATCCCTGCCATGTTCAGTCTCATAGCTGAAGTTTCTGTGTTCGATGTTTAATTGCACTGATTTCTCCCTACAGTCAGCTACAGGCACACATGGAAGGTGATTTTGATCTTCAACCCACTAGAGAGTGGCTTGGCTGTCTATCCCTCCACTGACTGTGGGAGATCCTGGGATGATTCTACTGCTAGGTTAGGATACTAGTTTCTAAAGGGAGATGAATCTAAGCAATGCTGAAGAGGTACAGTCCTTGCTAATCAAAGGAAATATAGACGGGAGTAAGGGTGTGGGGTAAACAGCAATCCTTGAGGAGATTTCTCATCCCTGCTGCTGCTGGCTGGTCTGGGAATCATGTACAGGAGCTCATTTCAAAAATTCAAAATTCAGAGAACACTTTTGGTAGGACACAGGGTCTCGGGTTGCTCCCTCCTGGCACGAGCAATGTTTTTACCACCGAGCCAGCTTTCAGTACGTGTATCATGGGTTCCAGTTCTGCTGGAATCTCTCCTAAACATTGGCACAAAACTGGCTGGCCTACAATAAAAAGAAAACGACAGTGAGTGAATACAAAGGTTGTGTGCGTAAATGTGCCTAAAGTTTCAAATGGCGACTCCGTTGGCCATTTATTTCATTCACTCTCATCTAGCAGAACCCCATGCTTGAACTGTCCTTTCGCTCTTGCCTTGCCAGTCTCTGCTCTTTCAAAACCCTGCTTAGATATCCTCTGCACAGGTTTAAATACAGAAGCTGAATGGACACTGGCTATAATATTTCACACGGGTCTTTTCAGTCTTTGCCATAGCAGACTGCAAAGTGATAGGAACAGGATTTAGTCTGTTAAACTTTTGGCACAGCTCAGGAAAAGAAAATTTACCTCATTCTGTCAAATGCTTATAATAATATATGTGTAAACAGAGGGAGGAAACTCATGATGTGCAATTCAACTATATAAGATGAAGGTGTTTTTCTGCCATTTTGCTGCATAATGGGAACATTCACGATAACTTGCGACCTTCCAAATGTGTCTGAAAGGCATATCTGACCCTCAACACAGAAACATTTTCCCAAACTTGTCAAACTGTGCAGACAAAAGAAATATATTCCTGTGCTGCAAATCAATGTATGTCTGAACAGAAACTAGTTTGAAGTCCAAATTTTTAATGATGCCTGATGATCTATTTACACAGAAACTTTCAAAACATTGGTAGCAAAAAACCCCTGACCTGATGGGGTTTTCTTCCAAATTAGGAGAATTCTTGGAATGGTACCTCTGTCTTCACCCATAGGCTCTGTTTTCTCTGTGTGCTCATGACAAGTTAACAAGATTGACATTTCCTTATATTTTAGAGCTGACGTGAAAACTTACCCAAACTTCACGTCCTTAACCTTCAGAATAACAACGGGAACAAAGAATTACGTCTGATACTGCTCTTACTGTTGGACAAACGTTGCTGAACTGTGCTGACGCTCGCTGGCAATCATGCCCAGCTCGCACCAGCTACAGGGGTACCACTGATGCTTGGGGGGTATTTGGGGGACTGTGAATTGCCTGTGGATTTAAGGCTGCCCTGCAGAACAGTGAGGGAAAGGACTCTCACAGAGCTGGGGCTGGCTTGGGACATGCTGCCTGGGGGTGCAGCCCACTGTCTGAAATGGGTACCCCACGGGGAGACGGGATTTGCGGCTGGGGCCAGCCTCTACTATCGCTCCCAGCTGCCTTCGGGGTGTCCTTTCCCAACAAGGCCAAGGTGGGCTCTGCATGGAAGAAGGGCTGTGGAAGTCCCTTCCCAGGGAGGGCATACAGGACTCTCAATCTCTGAGGTTACTGGTTTTATTTTAATTTTGGAACTTGGGTGTATTTTTTGTTGTTACTGTTGCCTGCCACAGTTTTTCAGAAATGCACACACCCACCAGAGCTTTAGGATCAAATGAAAAACTGAATAAATCAACATATCATTGATGATGGATTAAAACAGTTTCCGGCAGAGTAATCTCCTCTCACGGTGCATCTGTTGAGGAGGACTCTGTTATCCTTTTGGGCATCTTTCAGGTGTATTAATTAGTACCAGCTGTAACTGATACCAGCTGTAACTGCTTCAACTCTGAGAGCTGCTAAAGGGCAGCATGCTCCGGAATTTGCACAGCCCCTTGGGGTGCACGTGCTCTCCCCGACAGGCATCAGGGATGCAGGAGGAGGACACATACGGGGATGACTAAATGCTCCGTGTTTGCAGACTGGGTGTGCGAGGTGGGATGTGGCCATAACCCCTTTCATGACATACATGCTACCATACCATATTAAAGTATACATTACCACTAAACCTAAGTAACGTCATTTTCCATGTTAGTGTTTCATGAATTTCGTTCATAATTTAAGACTGTTATGAACTAGGCTGATAGAGTTCTTGAATTGTTCTCAAACTGTTGCAAAAATAAAATATTACAGGACTATTTCAACTTGGTCAGATACTATCTTCCTTCATACAGCTGGCACTGCCTTTTCATTCTGCAGGAAAGTCTCTGAGGTCAGGGAGTGCCTTCCTCTTTGTCTGGTCTCTATTAACTGCCTCTGGAAAAAGTTGTCCTCTAACAGATTTTTTTCCTCCAGCATGCCTTTTTGGGACTGATCCTTTAAAATTCACAGAAACAAGCTGCTACAGCTTTTGAATGAACTTGCTGCTATTTGCTCTCATTCTCTCCCTTTTCCACCTGGTAAGTGTTAACTCGCTCTGCCTTTCCTTGCAGATTTTCATTTTTTATTCCTGGGAAGTACATTTTCACATAGGAAAAAAAAAATCCCATAAGTCCTAGCAAATCCATTTAAACACAGATGTAGCCATTTTACGGTTGTTGCTATGACAGTTTGGCAAAGGTTATGCATACTGTGAAACCTATCTTCTGAGGAGAGAGAGACCCATGTACGAGCAAAGGCGGAAGGTGGGAGCCAGCCTCATCCATGCTGTGTGTTTGGTAGGGAAAGGAAAATGCAGAAGGAAACTCTGCCCATCATGATAGCTCTTCCATTACACCCGCCAGCAAACAAATGGAGCTCAGGGTCAGTGAAATAATAGAAGCAGAAGATTGGTCGTGGGAATGGGAAGATGAAAAAGAGATAATTTTTTGGTTTTTCCTGGTTATTCAAGCAGAATTTAGCACAGACTAGTAGATGGACAAGTCTGCCAGAGAACACCTCCTGTCTGAAAGTAATATGTTTTAATCCATGTAATGCTGCATGTGGTTCAGCCCTTAATGTAGGCATGGGCGTGGCATGTTTAAAGATATTTTTTGCATCTTACAGCACTGCTAACAAACCTTATTCGTTAAGAGTAAAGCTGTATTTTGGGTACTGTGAGGTAACCCCTGCTAGTTAATTCATTTTCTAATATGTATTTCTCAGCGTAAATAAAGCCTAAGGGAAGTCAAAGGTCCCTTTCAGAATTCCTAGGGAAGCATCATTAATACCCTAAGAAATCTTCACCAAAAATCAAAAGTGACATGCTCAAATTAAAAAACAACAACAGAAAAATCTATAAGAGTCATAAAAGTAGGGTAGATGTGCTTCAAGCTCATTGCGATGAATGAATCGACCACGATTACTTTGGTCCCTGCAGAACAAGTCCGTGAATTTCTTACTCTTAAAATGGATTCACATTAAATCTCATCTTGACATAAATTCTAAATTTTAGATAAAAGCTGAAAAAATGCAAGCCAAAGTAACAACTAAAATACGAATTGGAACGAAATTAAATGCTTGGTTAATTTTTTTATGCTACCTTAGGGAATAGTCACTGGATAGAAATTTATCTGAGTGTTATTTACAATATAGGAAATACTGAAATACAGAGAATAAATGTATGCTCCTTGTTTAAACTAAGTTATTCCAAGGATGAATTTGGCCCAGCGGGGTTTGAGCTATTCTTAATACAATCAGAATATCGGAAGTCTATTTTTAGCAGCATTTGTCTCATAAATGGACAATTTTGATACTTGTAGGATTTATAATTACTTTGTACATTTCATACATATAGCACAAAAGATCCAAATGCAGCATTTCCTTTGATAGCCTATTATGCCTGACATGAATTCCCTATCACATCTTGTTAGGGAAATTTATCTTATGTGGGAGATTTTCAAATTACATTTGCAAAATATACAAACACCAAATGAGTCTGTAGCTTAAAAATAAAGATAAACTAAGGAATACACATTTAAAGACAATTAGAATTGTTTTGAACAGTATTTGACAGTATTTCAGGATATTTAGTCTGGAAATAGTCCTTTCCCTGCAAGGGCAGCATTGTTTTGCCCCGGTGCAAGAGATTCAGCTCCCTGCGCTGAGGAGCACAGCACAGCCCCGAGGCAACGTGACGGACGCAACGATGGTGTTTTAAAGTGCATGTAAAATGGCATGAAGAATTGTGGGGAGGGGGAGGGACATCACCTTTACAGCCGCCATCCTTTGGTCACCAACTTCTCGCAGTCCTTCTGGTCCCTGCACCCACCCATGTCCCTGGGCATCCTCCAGCATGCCAGGGCCCGGGTGGACAGCCCAGGGGTAGCAGGACGTCTTTCTCCTCCTGCCTGGGAGGAACATTTTCAGCACCTCAAACCCCTCACCACCCCTTGACCCCCTTCCCCACCCAGATGTGTTGAGGAATGGGAAGGAATACAGGAATCACCTGATGCTGATAGGTGAAGCAATGAAGTTACCCAACCTTGGTGGCACAAACAAATCCCCGTACTCCTTCAAAAGCTCCTTTGGGACTGTCGGGTCTAGGGAGGACCAGGACCACCTTAAGCCCAGTCCTCTCTGGTATGAAACTCACCCTGGTAAGAGTGGAGGCCAGAGAGGGGTGGTGCGGGGTGGGGGGGGTGGGGGGGTACATGCTGCACAGGTGTAGCCCTGCATCTCTGCCCATCGTCCCTCTCCCTGCGCTGCCAGCCGTATCACTCCTTTCAAAGGCAACATAGCTCCAGGCAAATCTGCTCTGCAGATTGTTTCCATCCTGTGTTCCCCACGGTTCTGGCTATGTCTGTGCCTTGTAGATATAGTAACTTTGCAGCTTGTAAAGATTTTTCTGTTCTCCCACCGCCTCCCCCCACTCACTCCTTAAATCAGCAATTGGGAGAAGTCTGTTCACGTTACAGGTATCGGGGAATGTAGCTACGCGCCAAAGACTTCAGTGTGCCAGGTCCTCCAGCAAGACTGAGTATGAGACCCCATCCTCCCGATGGTGAGCTCCAGCAACCAGCCCTTGCAAAGGACCAGGCTATGCAAAGTCATAGGGAAGTCCAGCCGTCCAAAGGTTGCATGCGCTTTATGTTCAGTCACTGAGGGGCTCAGCTGAGGTAAAGAGTGATGGAGAAACAGCCAGTACCTGGCTGGCACCTCCAGACATTACCATTTCATAAATGTTTACTAACAATAAATAGTAATAATGAGATTTTATTACTTCCTGACTCCTAGTCTTACCTACAGTCCCCCAAGAAAAAAGCCATGCGTCTTGGAAGAGCTCCAGTGGGAAACACAGCGCAGCTGCTAAGCAGAGGGTCCCTTGGAGCCCATTACATGCTGTACCAACCTCTGCGGTGGCTTGCACTAAGCACAGGCTCCAGTTTAGTACATCCATTTTCCAACTTCTCACGCTCCAGCTGTCTGAAAAGAAGCTAAAATACCCCCTTCTCCCTCTCCCACCACGCACTTGCACAGCAGCTGTATTTCCCTGTGTTCCCCGTGCTTGGAGAGCACATTGCAGCAGAACCGGACCTACGGTCTGAAACTGTTTTGTGAGAAACCAGGCGGCTCCCCTCACTGTCAGCTCCCTGCGAAACGAATTTCTTTCTTCAATTTTTCCTGCTTGATTTCTCCCACTTTTTTCTCAAACACGCAGTCCCGCAAAATGTGCATTTTTGTGTTACTACAAGCGATTTCTCACCTAGCCTGTGAAGGAATGAACACCAAATGGTGGGTTTGGGGTTGGTTTTTAGAAAAAGGCCTCACACATACATCTGGTACCCAACTCCATGTGCAGTTCCCCTAGTCACTCTTCACCAGGACTGCAGACAGATAGAGATTTGGAACTAGACTTTGGTCCACCACACCTGGGATCATCAGATCCCCTATGCAAGCCCATGTTGGCTTTGCAGAATGAATTTCAGCCAACACCTACAAGCAAGCAAACAAACCCTTTCTTCCTGCAGCAGAGAGGGAATGTTAAACCTTGAGGGCTGCAGCGCTCTGGCTTGATACCTTGTTATGCCAAGTTGGAGCACAGAGTAAATTTCTTACAGCCGAGTTATAAACCCCCTGAAAATAGGTTTTATTATGGAAATGCAAGCACAACCATGGCTATAGCAACATGAAAGGCTCCGCTATCATAATGCTTAGATCCAACTCTTTGTGCACAATTGGCATAGAAAAGTATTTGATTTTTGTCGGGTTTTTTGCTGGTACGTGTCAGTGTCACTTCACAGTTGGTCTCAGTTTATAACAAAATGCATAAAAATTGTTAGTAATCCTCATTTATAGCTAGGGTCTCAGAAGCACCATCTCAGGCATTACTTTACCTATCAAACATGGCTAAAACAGCTATTGACATTTGGAACCGTTATTCCTGGAAAGAAAGATGTGATGTTCACAGTTAACTAAGCAGAATGTCTGTTGAGTTTAGTGTCTCTCACACACTGTAAAGCATTAGGCTCACCAACCGAGCTTTGATAATCAGTTTGTTTCAGACAGGAAGGAAAAAAAGATGGGAGAAGGGGAGGAAGGCCCTTAGTCTGAGACACTCTACTTTGCTGTAAGTTCAAATGCTCTGCATATTTTCAGAATCCCGAGATTTCCCTAAAAATACTCTCATGTTTATATTTCTGGGGTTTCGTTAAAAAGAAGAATTAAAAAAAAAAAAAAAGAGAGGCATTTCATTGTACTCCTACAGTTTCCACTATGTAAAGAAAGTCAGTCTCTTATGGAAAGCTGTGGTCTATTCTGATCTCTTGGGTGGGGGGACAATCAAAATTCAAATAAGGAAATATCTTGCAAAACAGAGGAAAACTACTGTCCTCAAATTTTTTAGCATATTGTGTTGAGTCACCCTGCCCTAAAATCTCCAAATGTAACAATTTCATTTCTATGGATGCAAAGTGCTTTTAAAGGGCCATGTTTTGCTTAAATTACTCAAATGAGTAGTTCTGCTCAGTTCAGTACATTGAGCCCCGTTGTGAGAGTAAGGTTATCACTATTCAGCCACATGCCTTCACGTTGAAAGCAATCCCTCACCTGTGCCTATCCATTTTCCTACAGTATTTTTAATGATCAGAAGCATGAATCTCTGTTTCACAGGGTCAGGCACATCCATGGCACTCAGCCATCCTTCCCCCCATTTCTCTGAAGCAACTTTAGCAAGTTTATTTTGACTGCCATGGTCCTGGCACCGTAATTCACTAAGCATCAGCATTCCAAAAATGGTTAAGATAACAGAATACTTAAAGATCAGTTTTGTTTGTTTGTTCTTAATCTAAATATCCCTTCCACTCAATAGTTTAATTAGTGATTACATGTAAATTAAATAACTTTAAATGGCCAGTTTACAGATGAAGTAGTTTGGCGTGGCACAGGAAAAATGCAGCACGTTCTGAAAAACCTAAATAAATGTGACCATGTACCCTTTTAAGATTTCAAATATCTTCCTTTTTCCCCCCCTCCATACACCTCAGGATGTATCTCCAGCTGGAGAAAGCCAGGCAAGTGCCACGTGTTTGTAATACACATATAACTGTATCGGCTCTTCTGCTGATATTGTGGTGCTCTTGGAGATACTCTGCATAAAATATAAGCCTCTACAGAGGAACATGAAGTTTAAATGTAAACTTTGTGGTGAGATCACATCGCCCAGGCCAATTTAGATTACCTTTTCATTTTGATGCTCTGCTTCCATAAGAGCTCTCTAGGAACAACTACTAAATTTTATCCAGTTTTTAAAACTTCACATCATATTTACAGTATTATTACCTCTGCATATATGCTGGTTGGCCCAAAAGGCATTATTGTCTTAGTCTCTTGATCGGAGAGAGAAAAACTAAGGCCTCACATTTTCAGAGGGGAATAACCTTTACTGGGTATAAAATGCACAGCTATAGTGAAGCTAAAAATCAGGATTTGCCTCTGGTGGGTGTCTGGCCCTCAACCAGCCTCACTCAAAGCTATTTACAGAGGCTTAGAGGAATTTCCAGCAGTGTTTTCACACATAGATAGTTTGTAATAGTTTGTTGTTTGGGATCCTGGATTGTGTATTCATCAGTTTCCAATGATTTGCTGTGACAGTACTTAAAGGACTCATGAGTGATACTCTCCAGGCAACTAAATGAATAGCATATTGCTGTGAGCAAAGGTATTTTTACTGTTCTTTTGCTGACTTTTATGTTTACACTACAACTCTGTTATTTAATATGCCGATTCTTTTTCTTATTTTTTTTTAATTGGAATAACTGGTTATGTCAATTATTGAACCCTCCCAAAGGAAGGTGATAATGTGGAGCTTAAGTGGTAACAGTGTTTTATTTGGTGTTGGAAGTTTTGTCTCCTTGTGATCTACAGGGATTTGCCTATTATAGACTTTTTCTTTTTTTTTAAACTTTCCATTATTTGACTCGTTACAATGGTGAAGCAATTAATTTTTGTCTGAAAACTTTCCATCAAAATTGTGCCTTTTTTTCATTCCTAACATTTTCTAGACGCTCAGCCAGTCTGTTTCCTGATTTTTATAGTCTAGTTTATTGCCATTTGCCTAAGAATCTGTCATTTTTTTCTGATGCTTATTGGTGGCTGATCATTTTTAATTTATTGCCACTTCCTTGTTTTTTCATCAGGTTTGTCGACGTAGTTGTGGCTGGAGTTATATGCACACAATCAGTAATGCAGTTAAGGAATACTTTGTCTTTTGGCTAACTGAAAAAGTCCCTTCAAATGATTAATAAATGAAATGTAGAAAGTGTAGCATTTCAAAGTTGCCAAAACTTGTGGAATATTTTACATTTCGGTGGAGTCATCTGTTTAACAGCCCCTGTTTTGTTTTGTGTATTACTCTCCCTTACATATGCTTTTGGTTTTGAATCTTTATTGGTTTTGTCCTTTATTTCCACTCTTTCCTTAGTGCAGACACATAGGAAATCATAACTGAAATAATATTCATAGTTTCATGTATGGTGTGAATAGAAGCAAATACTCTTTGTTTCCATCTGAGAAGCAGACCAGGATTAAAAAATAATACTAAAAAATTAATAAATTTGTATAAGACCTGGTGCAGTGATGCTTAAAATGGAAGCAGGATCAACTTTTTATCATTTTTAATAAAAGAAATACGTTAGACCTGGGAAGAAATAACAAATACAACTAGCTGAAATGTTCTTGTAGTGAATTATCAAACCCTTGAAGCTGTTTAGCCCATTACAATGTCAGGTAAATCTCCCCATGGGATTTGAAAGTGTATTTATTTATTTTGTTATTAAGAAATATATTTGGAAGTTTGAAAAGTACGGATCAAATTCTGGTTTATGCAGAGTATTAAATTTATACTGTTGGAGCTGGAAGTAAAATATGGTCCAGGGTTTTTAAACCCTAAAACGTTTTTGGCACTTTGGGAGGAAGCAAAGAACGACTGTTTAAAATCTATTTCCTTTTAGCCTCATCGCTATATGTCATCTGTTAGCAAATATCCAGTAATGCTATTAATAGCTATGGGGAACATCTATTTTAAGACTTTGTTTCTGGGGGTGTAAAAGTCCACAAAAACAGTGCTTTCAGATCTGATACAAACTGTAATTTTTAGTTCTGGGGTTTTTAATTCTATTTGAAGGGAAAAAATACATCCATGTAGAAATATAAGAATATGCTTAAGAATTAATTGCATCACCCGTATAGTGAGATGTCACAGCTCAGTGTACTGATACGGACGATAACCTTAACTTACTATGAAACTATTCAATTAGCTCCAAAACTAGTGAATAAAATTTGCACTCTGTGAGGTAACAAATGCTCATTGTGTCAACAAACATCAAGAAGAACGGAGGTAGTACCTGAGCGGTGAGATATTGGCTGAACTCCTCATCTCATCAAGACTTACAAGCCCATTTGTAATTTTAAACATACAAGTGAGGGCCAGGAAAGGGACATGTATATGCTTAGCACACATCTGCTAAGACACTTTGCTGACTCGGGGCCTTAAAACTTGCCTCTTCTGCTGCTTAAATCCTGGAGCATTTTTTAACTGATGGCAGGAGTTCTACTGGCTGCTGGAGACAGAGCAGGGATGCAAGTAAATCATTTATACTGGGGAAAATACAATCCACAGCCAACGCTGTCTTGTTCAGGAACAGCGGCCAGGGCTCGAGATCAGAGGGCTAGCAGGGAAAGGAGGAAAAGAGAAAGAAAAGATTGCCTCATCCATACTCTCAGAGCAACTTTATCATTCACTATCTAAGGGGCGAAATGGTTACTTGGCTTTTGATAACTTTAATCACAGTGTTTCACAGGTGTTTTTCTGGAATCCACAGCCCCTGGAGTCATGTGATTATGGGAGACTTCCCAGTGTTATTGAAGTTTAACTTTCTCTGCAACCAGCAGAGCTAGAAGTTTGGACATTAAAAGCCTCAAACACAGAAAAACAAAATAAAAAGATTCCTGAATTTGTTATTTAAAAAAAAAAAAAAAAATCATGGTCCTGACTCATAATATTCATAGACCAAAGGAGAGGACTCTTTTTAAACACGTTATGCTCATACTCGCCTGACCCAAGAGAGCAGAGTCACAGCCCAAGTATGTGAGCTGCACTGGTCAAGAAATACCAACTGCAAAAGCATGCAGCCCACCTTTGAAACGTCTTCTCTCTCCTGCTCGCCTGTCCTGCTGCTTCTTTTCCTCCTGCCCGGCACTGGCTGGACATCTCTGCACCACAGTGGCCAAGTTCCTCCTTCCACCCTGAAAAGTTGAGATATGAAGAGGAAGATGGGTCCTTGATGCATTTAAGATGACTGCAGTGAAATAAAGTTATCCAGAATTGATGCCTTGCTTCTGCACCTCTTGATACCTCACTGAATATTTTCATTTCTGAGACGAACAACAGCTTTCTGTCATGTAACCTAAAGCACGTCAAATTGTCATGGTGTTTCTCTTCCCCATAACTCCTGTCTTCACCTTAGACTGCAAGCCCCTAGATGCAAGTGCTGCCTGGATGTGAGAGAAGTACCAAGCACTTTACAGGCTTGGTACTGTAAATAAATTTAAACGTGGTAAAGGGAAGAAAGCTTAGCTAAGGTGAGGCTTTTCAACCTTATAAGCTTTGCTGCCAAAAGCACATGCAGGTTGCATGCAGGTTGCATGCAGGTTGCCTGTGCCTCTTTACAAAAAAGCCCCAAAAAACCAAACAAAGAAAAAATAACACCAACCAAAAAAATCCCAAAGCACTTTAAAAAAAAAATCTTAACACAGGATCTTATGTCAGCCAGCGTCAGCCAGAGCTCTGGGTATGGAACAAGGCAGGACAGATCCTGAGCTTTTCAGTATTTGAAAGCAGGTGTGCATACTTCTGGCTGGCATTTTGGACTTGCTCCTCTCTAGAAAAAAGAATTCCTATTAAATCCTTTTAAACGTTTCAAAGCAGCTGGGCAGATTTGACCATCCTTCTCCAACCCCCTGCTTTTATTTAAAAACAACAACAAAAAAAACCCACCAGCAACCTGAACTCTCCCAAGCTCCCCAAGAAAATTAACTACAAAAAACCTATGCTAATGGAACATTGAAGTTGTAATGTAAAACCATAAAAGTCAGGACATTCAAAGTTAGGGCTCCCATGGTACCTCTAAGTCTGTCACTTCATGCACATGCACTACGATAGGACCCTCAGAAATGAACAACTGGGGTAAGTATCTTGCTATTTGCTCAGGTATTTTATTTATTCCTAAGGTTGTTTTGTTGCTGGTATCCTTGCTGAGGCACTGCACTAACGCAAGCGGTGCTGAGCACGGGACCGTGACGACTTGAGTGCTCGCAGAACAGCATCACTGCACAGGCAGAGGCAGCCGGCGATTCAGGGTGCTTGTCTAAACTTAAAAGCAGCGGAGATGCATAGGTTTGTATTTCTTTTATGTGTAACTTTAGCATAAGGTTAGTTAATCTCAAGCAGCAGCCATACAAGCGCTGCAGTTTTGTTCGGGCAGGAGATCAAGTTCTTTGTAGAATGATTTTAGAAGGGGAAAAAAAAAAAAGAAGAAAAAAGAGGAGGGGGAACTGGGGCAGCTGTGCACGAGCGATGGCAGATACCTTATTCTGTGATTCTGTAAAAATAATATTGTAGCGATAGCATTTATGAGGGGGATTTATAGGACAATTTTGCAGCCCACATGTGTATAAGAGTCACCAAAGCAATTCATATCGAGGAAAGAGGGCAACACATTTCAGCAAAGCAATTTTTAACAAATATCCTTCCCGATATGCAATATATATATTTATATAATCGAAGGTCTGCGCACAATAAGCCAAGCAGATCGGTATCTTTCACAAGTTTTACCTTTTGACGCCCTCCTCAGCCCTAAGCACGAACAATGAGCCACGACTCAATAAGCACAACTGACCGGAAGAATCAAAACAATTCTTGGGAAAAAAAAAATTAGGTTATCATTCATTAGCTCTCTATCATTTGGCCACCAGTAGGCTGCAGGATATGAGGGCCATTTAATTAGGCCCTGCACTACTCTCTGGTGTGAAAAAGGCTCTCAAAAGCTTTGATTCCCCACAGCTTCACAGCAGGAAGTTGTTGGCGATAATTGACACAGGATTTCCTTGTTAACCAGCAGCAGACATGCTGGATTAAAGCGACAGAGATCTAGAGAAGAAAGTGAAAAGAGATAAGAAGCTCGGAAAGACTTCTGCTTATTTTGCACTTGAGGATGATGAGCAAATAGCAATAACAAACTGGAGTGCTGCTCCCTGTGAGTAAGGCCTCCACTTATCAGACCCATTTCAGCTTGACTGATCAAAGATTGACTTCCCTTAAAATAACATAGGCCTGGGGTTTGTTAGTTTATTAAGCTGCAGGTTTTATGAATTATCACAGTTTTAAAGATGGATTGCAGTTTATGTGAAGGAGTAGAGGATTATCAGGTTTTCATCTAAACAATTATAAAATATCAGAGCTGAAAGCTTGCTTGCAAATGACATAATTTTCTCCCGCAAACTAAACAGGTCATTGTATGCCTTCATGTAAGCATTTCCAGCAAGTGCACAAATACAGTAAAATTAACTCTGCAGCTGAGATGATAGCCCCGTAAAATATGTATTTTAACTTCCAAAGCCCGTGCAAACCCAACATTCCCTTATGCTATTCCAAAGGTAATTGTATTTAATTTTTGACCAGGACCTTTTAGGTCTAGTTATGTTAAAGAAAGAGAGAAATGGCCTATTGAAATCTTTCTTAAAATATGGTCATGATAAATGGTACTGAAACAGATCCACATGAGTATAGTTAAATGAAACGTCCACTTTAGAGCAGAGACAATTATTGGATATCACTTAATAACTTAACCTTACAACAGCACATGTGGCATTAATAAAGAACTGAGAGTAATAAAAGCTACTACTACTACTACACTCAGTGCATGAAGGCAGACGTGTGTATGTATAGGTAGGAGCCAGGGGAAAATCAGAGCACTCGGGGGGGCAGAAGGAGGAGAGAAAGGGCAGGGGACCAAGGCAGGAGCCAGGCAGGAGATAATACGCTAGCAGTGGCGGTGGATGAGGTGGAAAGGCAGAGGCAGATGCAGTCAGGGATGGGATGCTGGCAGGCAGGGTCAGGATCTGTTATTCCGAGACATATCTACAACTCTTTGCTGGCTACTGGGAACCTGCAAACTCCCTCATCCCAACAGAGCCCCTCTCCCTTGAGGCAGCCGGGCAGGGAACTGCACAGTCTTGGGCCACCAGTGGCATTACCGCAAAAAAACCAAATTAATTCCCAGATTGTATTGCCTCTTCTGGGAAGGTGGAGAGATTGTGTGACTGCTGCTATATCTCCAGCTAAACTGTGCAATCCCTGGAAATCTCTACAGGGTGGAGACATGCAGGCAAAACCTGTCCATAGGGGTACCTGTTACACTAAAACATCAAGAGCCTTAGGTAGTTTTGACTGGAGACTAGCATTTCAACAGTGTGAAATAGTGGAAGTATCAGTAATTATTTTTATTCCAGTGAAGAAACTGCTGTTAACAATTTTTTAAAACAATAGCAAAACACTTCCATTCTCCCACCTCTGTTTTGAAGGTCTTGAATAACTCATTCTGACCATTTTAATAGGTTCTAAGCCCAGAAACTTCTGTCCTTGCAGCTGAAGCCAGGAGAACAGGAGAACAGACATAAAAACAGCCTCAACAATGTGGGGTTTTTTAAATCCTAAAACGAAGTCAGTAATGTTCTCTGCAATGAATGTAGCACATGCACTATACAGAACTGTGCCTCATGGCAGTCTCAGCACCACTACATTCAGGTTCACCATTGACTTTAAGACGTCTGAGTAATGTCCATCCCACATTCATACCACAAAATTCTCCTGGAAACCCCATCACAATGTAGTAGGCACTTCCATACACAATCTCACAGTCTAATGGTGTTCTTAGGAGTATTGAAGAAGCATTAGCCATGAATTATCATTTACTGCATGGCAGCTTCTCCTAGCATGACGCAATTGGCAAATCATTCTTCTCCTTCCTGAAGTTGCCATTCTGCTCAAAGAAGAGATACGGAGCCCAGGCAGCCAGCTAAGCTCACTGGACACCAGTGAAGCTGCTCAGGCTACGATCAACCTCGGTGTCTTTTTAGTCTTAGCATTCTTTTTCCATGATAATGAATTACGTTTTGCAAAGTGGTGGGCTGTTACAAGACTCTCTGATGTAAACTGATCAACTAAAGGCTGGTTATGTTAGACTTTGGTGGGTATTCACTGGAGATGAACTGGAACCAAAGAACTGGTTACCAACAACCCTGTATTTCAGTGGGAAAGGCCAGAACCCAGACCCACACGTCTTACCTGCTTCAAATCTCTGTCATGAACTCCATGAATATTTTAGGTTAGAACACCCTAAACTAGACTGAAAGATCTCCTCCTTTACAGTTCTGTGTATCTATAGCCCTTCAACAAACAAAGTTAAAAATCTGTATCTTAACTATGTGGTTTGCAATAATCTTTTTATTTCCTTTCTGACATGCTTTGTAATTCCCCCTATCATGCTTACCTCTCCTTATTTTAAATTGGTTGCATATGAATTAATTGTCATGTTCTTCTCTGTACTAGCAACACCCAGCTGGTAAATTACCATGTGTTTTAACCAGGACAATATAGCTCCGATTCCAAGGGCACTGGAAACATAGAAGTTTTTTAAGTTCAGTGACAGTTTTACATACGGAGGATCTCCTGAATTAGGCCCCAAGTGCGGTACCTGTTCAAAGAGCGAGAATTTTTTTTCATTGGCAGATAGAGGTCTCATATTTAGTCCTGCAGTTCCTTTGCATTTGTACTAAGATAGCTGACATGTACACACAATATCTCACTTACTATTGCATGATCAAAATAAATAATATTTGTTCTTATTTAACTTCATTTCTAGCTTACAGCCAAACCATTGTCTTACACTACTTCCTAGGAGCGTGATACAAACCTCACTGTAATCATTGACAGGCTTCATGTCAACTCAAGTGAGTCATGTGCCATATTGCTCTGCCCCATCACAAAAAAATGCAGTCAACAGAAAAAATATGAGGCTCTGGTTCAGTATTTCAGGGTGCTTGAGCAACCTGGTCTCACTCTACATGGAGCAAGGAGGGCAGTTAGTGAACACATGCCACCATCTTTGGTGCATGGGCAGCATTGGACCCTGGTGAAGGATTAGTGCCATAATATGTCATGATGCCAGGTGTTTTTTTTTTTTTTGAAATATAGAATGCCATCATATTTCAAAAAAGCCAGTTTTGCACATTTTGAAGAGCGAAATACAGATTAATGAATATCTTGCTATTTTTAATATTTATTGCAATTGATAGTTCTTGTAGTTTTTAATGGTAAAGAACAGAATGCAATTACAACCAAACTTCTTTGAGTTCCTTTAGTTCCAACATTGAATGTATTTTTTTCAAAACTAGGATTACTTCAGTGGACATATAAACAGAACAAAAAACTTTTTTTTTTAATGTAATGTAAACAGACTATTCTATTTCAGTTTTGACACAGCAGATCGAGATTTGTGGTCAACTAGTAACCAGCTTCACGGACTAATCCATCTTAATGCTAGCAAAAGAGTTTGTTAATTTTCCTGGGAAAGAAGGTTTCTGTAATTCACATATCTACATATGGTAGATATGATTCTTTCATTTACAATGGCATTTGATAAAATCCTACTTTTATAAATGATGCATCTGCTTTTAATGTCTTAAATCCTGTGATTGAAGAGACAAATCTTCCCCCTTGTCTTGGTTTTTTTTTAATATTTAAAAGGCCTTACTGCCTTAAAACATACATCAAGCAACATTGTAATAGAGAAATACACTTTTAAGACAAAGTGACAGATTTACATATCTGTGTGATGTGACTCTCTTGACAACCAATAAATGTATTATATTGATGAAGTGAATATGTCCTCTATCTGGTCATTTTCAACTGCAAACTAATAACCAGCATCACCATATCAGGCATGCAATAACCTGGGTTAAAACTAGGTTCATCAAATAAATCACTCAGGAATTTTTCTATTTCTTTCCCAAGACACGTTGCACATCTGCTTAGTGAAAGGAGGAAAGAAGCAATATTTCTTTGATCAAAGTCTTTTTTAATATCCTTGTATCTGTCCTTTGGGAATGCTATCTCTGGACTTAGGCCTGGGAGAGACGCTCAGCATCTCCTGAAAGATGGTAAGCACCCTTTTACTGCCATTGACTGCGGCAAGAGTATTCTGTTCCTTGCAAGATAGGGCTCCCTCAGAATAGTTGCTGATGCTACATCACTTTCTAATGATCCAGGGAATGACATAAATTCAAGATTTCTAAAAACAAAACACAAGGTGTTTTTAATGAGTCCCAGTTTATATCAACAGCTTTCGGGAGGAAAAAAAAAATTCTTAGGCAGAAAAGTATACTGCATTAAATTTACCCCAAGCCTCTATCTCATAGACATGAAACACCTATGCATATGTAGAGATCTCTAAGAAACACTTTGAAAAGCTACATTGTGCTTTTAACTTTTTATAAAGTCTTATTAATATCATTTAGAGTTGCCATGTGGCTGGCTTCCTGCCTGGCCTCTTTTACTATAGGCTTGGCAGTTGTTAGCCTGAGCACCACACATGTGTGGATGAAGGTGAGCGTGGGTAGCAGCCATTTGTCTGAGGCGGCTGGGTTTTGTCATATTTCAAACTGGCAACCCTAATGCCTGTTCTTACGGGATACAAATCTGGTATGCAATTCCCAGAGTCGAGTCAAGGCCTGGCCTGGCACACACAAATCGGTTTTTCACGAGAGGATGGCTGCAGGAGCATATGGATGACGGGGGAGCTTTTCATCTGCTTCCACGTCTGCCAGAGCCTTGGTGGAGCCACGGAGAGTTGGGGCAGGACTTGAGGATTTGCAGGATCAAGCTGTTAAAATGCCCTCCCTTCCCACACTTCTGGCTGTGGATGTAGGGCTCTTCCTTATTTAGGAGGTAGCAGACATAAATGCGGTATCCGTAGCCCAGACTTGCCCTGGTTTCAGGTCAGAGTCACGCTGAAAAGGTGGTGATAACACAGAGAAGGGGAAGTGGCAGCTATGTTGCTTTTCTCTGTCCTGGAGCTTGCTAGCTGGTCAATGCGGCAGAGAAGGACCTGGAAGTGGCTCAGAGAGCAGCCTTTCAGCACCCTGACGTACCCTGGACACCCAGCCCCCCCGAAGGCTGGACCCACTCTGCCCCTCCATGCTGCCACAGAAGGGGCAAAGCCCTGCAGGAAGCACAGGTCAAGTCTGGTGGAGACTCCTAGGTTTCTACAACCTGTTTCCCATATTATGATGGGGCAGAACAATTACAGACACAAACTAAAAAGAATGTGGATAGGTTGGTTTCACACACTTAAGGCCAAATACTCAAATATCTTTTAAATTAGACAGTATGGGCTTGGTGTCATTTTTCTTGCCTGTTCCCGGTGCTACCCAAGAATCAGGTCCCCCATGCAAACTACAGTGAGATGCATTACAGGCCCATCACTATGTTTCTAGGCAGGGCCTGTTATAAAGCACCAATGGCATCAACTGCATGGGCAGGCTTTTTTCACATTGTGTGTCTTACTTGGGCTTGGATTTTTGGGTAAGGCTACAGTAGAAAATATTCAACAGGGATTTCTTTCTATAGTGAGGGATGTGCCATCTGCAATTTTGTGTAAATCTGTGTCCATTCAGCTTTGACACAGCGGTAAACCTCTTTGCTCTTGCTCACCAGAGCCTTGTTAGAACTTCAATTTGCACCAACAATGCTCCCTTCCTGTATAGCATCTCCCTTGCAGCTGGACCGTGTTATGCAATAAAAGAGACTACTGTAAGGAGAAAGGGAGATTATAGGGGATAGAGGCAGACAGATCTTTAACCATCTTTCTGCTAGATCCTGCCTTTGTATGTAGGAATAAACCTGCAGATCTACTCTGCTGGCAACAAATAGGTGGGAAACCCACCTGCTGATGTCTCAGCCCTCTCTAGAGGCTATGCCATAGACGGGATAACAATCTACTAGTGTTATTTATTGTTCTAGTTACAGAATTGACAAAACATATAATCTAAAATAAAAGTAAGTCCACTCAGTTTGTATAGTAGTAATAATATATATAGGATACAAATGATACACAAGAAACAATACAATTACCAAAAAATCCCAGTAATCTATAATTTCACTGAAACAGTACATAAATGGGAGCATTTTAATGACAGTACAGTTCCCCAAATAAACTGTTAGATAACATATCCAAGGCAAAGCAGACGTGCACTTCTGTAAATGTGTGTATGACCATGACCTTTTTTTGTCTTGCATTTGTACGTTTCATGCCTATTCACCAGAATATGTACCACTTAAGGCACCAATACCCAAGTGTAAGCTGTTCAGGTGAGCTGGTTGGAATAATTTGTGATACTGCATTTATTACCACAAAATGAAATTCAGTGTGGTGCTCACTAGAAGATTTCCACCCCATCTAAGATCTGAAGTTAAATCCCAATGCTACTGATTCCACAGGGCTTCTATCTTTGCTCAGGAGATAAGTGGGGATTGAAAAGCTCCTGACAACCTCACATGGGCCCAGCAGACTTGGATTAATTTCACTCAACGATTTTCCTTAACTGGATGTCATACAACTTTTACGAAGTCATTTACTACCGAAAAAGGTGTACAGGATTGCTGAACTAACATGACACTTAAATGAAAAGGAGAAAAATCTACTTATTCTGACCTGGAAGCAAGAGCTGGTTGTTTTGGCATCATGGTGAAAATATCTGCATCTATCTGCATAAGCAGGAGAATTCTCTACTCAGAACCCTCTTTGAAGATAATGCACCTGCCTAAATGGGTCTAGCATTTCCTTCTACTACGCTGAAGGTTTGTATCCTGTGAAACAGCAGTCCGAGGACTGCACTGCTCTTTTGTTTATATTGTCACTTAGTGTGGAATGGTTAAAAAGGCAAATTTGGACTAGCTGGCATCAGGCGGGTGGTTTTGGATGCAGGTATACAAGGCTGAAGTGACTGCAGTTCTGTATATCCCCCTTCCTCCAGAGCAGGAGTGATGGGGAGGAAAGTTGAATATGATGGATTCCAGCTCAAGGTCCCGTTCCTCCAAACTTCCTCCAGTAGCAAGGAAGAAAGTGATGGGTGGAAGACAACTCTGAGGAGCAGTGGCTCCAAAGGCAATGGGGCAGATGGAGAGTATACAGTCTACACATCACCCCATGTTAGAGCTGCACCTGAAATTACAAGTATCATCTTCCATACTGAAACTCTGAATTCTGAACAGCAGTTATGTGAGGAGTGAAAAAAATGTGAATGTTTGCCTATCTTTTGATAGCAATATCTCATGACAGAGGCAGCTTTCGTCAGTCTCTGAGCTTATGTTGTCTTTATTAAAAACTAGTAGTTGTACTAGTAGCTTGCTTTGTTTTTTAACTCCTAAACATGAAAAGCAAATGTGAATCAGCCTCTTTAAATTAAAAATGAGAAACAATTACATTTTGACAGTTTAATTGCATTCTTCCACCAACATGGCATTCTAAACAAGATACCACATGTATTTAGCATGCTGATTATATTTTTAGATTGTTTTGCAATTAAGAAAGTATCCCTAAAAGAGATAAAATAATTGGTTGACTAAATCACTATTTCTTGAGGGAACAATATTAAGAAATGAATGTTGAATGGCTATATCCATAATAATTAGCTTTTAAATCACTGCTTAAAGGTTTTAGGTTTTTAGCCTTCAAAATTGTATCCGTCATTCAATTTGCTGCATATTATTCAAATTTGCTTATATAAAAAAAGAAAAAACCCAACCACTGCCAACAAAACAGCCTTCAGTGTAACTGATGGGATCTCATGACTTTCAATGGTGAAAAAAACCACAGGCACCCAAAATGTCTTTCATTGGGACAGTCCGAGTCCACATCTCTGAAAGGCATTCTGCTATTGATATTGCAAATAGAGAAAAAGGTACTAACTTATTTAAAAATCACTGGGTATTCAAGCACAGTCCACTTTCCCAGGAGTGCTGGATGACCTCTATATTGCTTTTATTTTTTTGCACAAAGCTATTTCTTACTTTTCTTGTGGAAAAAATAAAGATTAAATACTAAAATGTTTCATGAGTTTCTGTTATTTTCCTCAACAGTTGATTGAAATGGGATGGTGGGATCTGAGTTTGAAAAAGAACACGCTCATTCCCCGGGTTAAAACCATCTCTGGACGACAATCTTCTGAAATTTTGTTTTAAAAATAAAAGAATCTATTTAAAATGTGCATGTTGGAATCAAACTTGCAATTCTGTCAAAACAAAATTGTGACTTTAATTATCATTTCAATCCACACACATCTCCCAAACATTTTTTTTTGACAAAATATTTTCATTCGACTTTTCATACCGACTCCAAACTAAGAAAAAATCTCAGCTTCTTCCAGTGAAGTCAATGCAAGTTTTTATTCTGACCATTTTCTATGTAAATTTGTGCAAAGCCAAGCCAGTATTCAGAGAAGAGACACAGTAGGCTTATGATTCACAACAGGACCAGATGGGATGTCCTGGAACTTGTTTTTAAGATACCAAATAAAATCGTATTTCGAAAGAAGATAGTGAGAGGCTGAACTGCAGCTGAGTCTGAAGCAACATTCTTAAGACTTTTCATTAGGAATATAAAGTTTGACCTGCTTGCAGTGCTCTTTAAGGTGCGTTGATTTCATACATTTCCTACTGAGGTGCATAGAAAAATATGTGGGTAGAGATGCCAGTAGTTCACAGAGGAATGATTTGTAAGGGGAAAGGAAGGTTAGCCCAAACATATGGGACAAAGTGAAGAAGACATGCTGGTGAGAACCAAGAGCGCAACAACGCTGAATGGTCTAATCAGCTGAAAATGTTCCCAGGCCCCAGCAGCAGTGCTGGCGCAGAGAGGGCCTGCTTTAGCAGGTTTAAGAACAGGACCGGAGAACAGGGAGAGACAATAGGGAATGCCCAGTAGACACAGATGGAATAAGCACATAGACATTTCAACACAAGCTCACAGCATTACACTTTACCTATTCTTCTATAACAGGCCTGAGAATGCATCATCCGTACTGGTTGTTGAAATAAATGCCTTTTAATATTGTAGTGCAATGTAGTTCTATAAAATAACCAGCAAATATAGGGTAGTAAAAGATCTTTATTTAGTGCACAGTCCCAAGTGCAAGGTCCCAGAGAAGAAACAGGGTAACGAGAGGTACCTCATCATATGCACGAGATGGTTTCAGAATGGTTTGCAAACTGGGGTTTGGAAAGAAAGAAGTGGTGGCAAGGTATAGCCATGAAATCTTTCCATCCAGCATTCCTGAACTCTGAAGATCGTGGAGAAAGTCATGATTGAAACCTGAAGGAAGGCTGCATGCCTTGTAGATGTTGCTGTTTTTTCAACAGTAACTGTACCAGTAAAGGATACTGCGTCCCCACAGACCTTGCCACACTCAAGATGATGCTTCTGTGTTTTAGAGGCTGAGGGCTGACCCATCTGCCTTTGAAGTCAATGGCTCTCTCCCGATTGTAAGTTGTCAAAACCAGCACCAACATCACAGCAGCTGGAGCTGGAATAGTTACACCAAAATGAGCTTTTAGCTAACAGGTTTTGATAGCAGCTTATCAATAGCTGACAGCTGGTGTATTGATAGAAAGGAGCTGAGCAGAGAGAGCTTCTCACATGCCAGCTACTAGGTGATAGCACAGACATCTAATTTACATGGAGCTATATGGCTAGCAAACCCCAAAGTCACCTCGTTTAGCAGTGGCTTAGGTATGTCTGCCAGTGAAGGAGCCAATGTCTCCATTCACCATCACTGACCAGGGAAGTCCCTTCTCTACCTTGCCCTTGCCTGCTCCTGGCTCCAACCTCCTCCACATACCTTGTGCTGCTCCAGCCTTGCTGGTCTTTCTGCCAGGTTACCAGGTTGCATGAGGCCAGCAAAGGCCTGAAAAAACTTAGTGCAGGGATGGGGAGACTCATCAGGCTGGGAGTGCAATGGAAGACAGAAGAGTAGGGGAGAAAGAGGAAGAGTGAGAATTCTCCATTTCAGCAACAGATGTGTTAGATGAGCTCAGCAACCCCGACTTCATCCTGCGTAAGTTGTATCCACTGCAACGTGGACTCTAAGTCAGAAGGCATTCTTTCTATTAAAAGATAGGTGTGTAGATAGGAGAGCAGCAGGTTCAATTTATATCAATGGTTGAAGAGACTTCTATACCTTTTCCTATATGAACAACCATTAGTGCCACTTGCCCATTTTTGTAAAGACACAGTGGTCACTCTTAGCATGTCACTTGCTAATGGCATGTCATTACCAAAAGCAGCAAAGTTGGCCCAATTATTTCTGTACATATTTAGCTGAGTTTGGCAAAGAGGGGAAGATCAGACGTTTGTCACAATTACACCTGTATATATGATAACTGCTGTGAGTGAGTCTTGTGCTCCTGAGAGCCTGATAACCATCTCCAGACAGCAGAGTATCAGACAAAACATTCAGCTCAGTTCAGATGAGCTAGTTATCCCAAATGTGTAGAAGCAGTGACGTGCAGAACTGCTTAAAAGTCAAGTTCCAACTGTTTCTGGGATACTCAGTCCAATAGGTTGATTGATGGACAAATTTGTTTCTTATGACAAACAGTCAATGTTCATAAACCAGGTCCCATCATCTCAAGAGTCCTATCACCAAGCTCCCTCTATGGAGTGGAGACAGGGAAGCAGCTCAGGTCTTTCTCTCTCTCTGCATTGCCTACAGGAGGCTTAAGTTAAGGGTCTGAAGTGAGGGGGAATGAGCCTGGGCCCCAGAGGCCACTCGGAGATGCAGGAACAGCATGCTGATGCTTTCATAGACCTGTTCCTTCCTACTGCAGCAGTAAAACTGAATAAATTTATGGATCTGTAGTGTGTTGCTGAGATTCCTTCCCCAGCTCTCTTAATTCAACAGATCCGATCCAACCTAGGTACGCTGATAACTGTCTAAGAAAAACGCACGGGGAACCTCTAGTTCAGAATTAGACTTTGGATTTAAATGATAGGCAGTTTTTGGCACATGGGATAGACTTTAAATGAGCACAAATCGGTGAGCTATAGATTTAGAAAGGGGGAGAATTATTTAGATTCAGGCCAGACATTTTGGGGGAAACAGACCAAAAGTAATATCTATTCTAAGGAGGAATACTGATAGGCTGTGGAATTACAGGCCAGCTCTTTCTTCTTTTTCCTTACAGTCTGGAGTATGCCTTATAGCTCATCATATTTTTGGCTTCTGGCACATATTTTATTAACTTCCATTATATATAGAAACAAAACAGACCACTATTTTAAAAAAATGCTGTGAGTAAAAAAAGAAATGTAATGGCACATTCAAAGAGTAATTAAAGACTCTCTTATGAAAGTTAAAAGCCGAGAAGAGTTTGAGAGACTTCCACACACAAACTATTGCACAAAAATTATATGAACCCATTTGCATCCACATTTGTGAGCCATGTGACTTCCCCTGAGATTTAGTTTGGCTTCTCCGTTTAAAGCATTACAGATACTGAAAACTGAGGACTAAAAATTTGGCTTGCTATCCAACCCAAGCTTCAGTTTAGATGATGCAGGAGAAACAGAATCGGATCGCACTTAACTCATTCCAGTCTGCTCAATTACTGTCACCATTAGAAATGACTTCATATGCCAAAAACCTTTAAGCCCAACAGAGCCTGATAAAGATGCCTGCAAAGCTAAAAAACTGTAAAACTATCAGCATACTGTGCATAGGCTGAATGCCATAAAGGATGAAAGATATCCAGGAACACAGGTTTGTTTTTCTTTTCTGTTCTTGCTGTTCCAGAGATCTGGTCTTATCTCAGATACTTGTAAGTGGCATGAAGATCACAAAAAGCATTAGCATGAAATATGCTATCAACCTCCTTGTGATCATGGAGCTAGACTACAGGCAAAGTAAAGCCTAATAGCTGTTGGCAGTGGTGTTGCTACTCCTGTTATTCTTTCATAGTGAGCATTTTGCTGCACATAAAAAGCCCTATCTGCTCCTCAGTTGAGGTGTAATATAGGCTTAAGATATTCTGGAGAATATGCAAAAGAGCCCCCAGTAATTTTAGCCAGGTCCTGTGGAAGAAATTTGCCCGAGAAAAGGCCTATTTTCAGATTGTCAGTGTTTCATGGAGATTAATGAAAAAGATGGAGAGGCTACTCAGGAGTTTCCTTAGTCCCCCTGTGCACTGAACAAATGGGCATCACAGCAGCTCCAATGACTTCTCTGCTGCAAAAACTGTAGACTGACAGGAAAAGCTGGAAGAAAATGGTCCACAGAAATTATAGGTTGTTATTTTTGTAACTATCACAAAAGCACCTTAAATTAGGTGGTGAAGAGAATGAATGCAGGCTAAATGGTTATTAAGTTGAGCTACCCCGAAAAACACAGTTTATAATTACACCTGAATGAAACTTGCAGTGAAATCTGCAATGACACTGAACTCACATGGTAACTGATTGCATGATGTGTTGAGGTTCAGATTCCGGGTCAAATTGCCAGCTGATGTAAACAGAGTTTCCACGAAGTAAATGAGCCTCTGGCAACTCATCCCTGCCAAAGGTTGGGTCTAATATTTGTTAAAAAAGTTTCCAAATCTGCAGGTCTTTTAAATGAACATGTACCTTGTCCCTAACAAAACCTGACAGATTATAAATCTGCTGCAAACTCACTGAAAACCTACTCTTTTTAATGTGGTTTTCACCTGAAGCCTTTTGTACTTTCCGTAATTTTTTTGATTGAGACTTAGAGCTCATTTGAACCGAAGAATCAAAGTGGAAGCTTAAAAGGAGGGGAAACCACATGAACCGAATATAAAAATCCAGGTATAACCAGGTGTGAATCCAGATCATTACCTCAGACCAGCAGACGGTGAAATGTTGGGAGGCTCCTGACCCCAGGCCAGCAGCAGGACCCACAGCACCCAAGCCCCGCTACCTCCATACCACCAATGCCTTTGCATTGCTGGCGGGTTTGGGGTGTATTGACTAACCCAGTTATTTTTGTAAGATTTTCTCACATATTTGTCCTCTAGCTCATAGCTACAGGCTGATGGGAAGTTATTAAATAATGTGACACAAGACTTTATCTGGATGATGCGGTGAGGGGGCGACTGGTTTTACCTCCTGTCCCCTCCCCAGTTCATTCCAGTGTGGAAGATAAAGGAGGACTGGACCCAAACCTGCAAGCGTATTACATAAATAAAGGCACAATATAATACCCCATAGAAATAAATTATCTTTTCATATAAAAATCTTCTAAAGCCCATTTCCAGAAGAGTAATAGAGCTGCCAGTCCAACACCTGCAGGGTTGGAAATAATTTACTTAGCCTCGCTGACTTTTAGGCAGGTTCTTCGTTTGACGAATGGCCCAATTAAACATCTGTTAATCACGACGTTATCTCATCTCACGGTGGAATACCTATTTCTCCTATCCTATCTTTCTGCAAGATAACATCAGATAGCCCCCAATCCGCAAGGCGAGATGCCTCTTAGGGCTCAAACGAGCGGGCCGGGGCGCAGGGCCCAGGGCCTGCCCGCCCTGAGGAAGCGGCTGGGAGGCCTGTGCCTTGCGCAGCCCTCCCTCCCCCTCCACACAACCTTCCCGTAACCTCGGGCTCCTGAACCCTCGTGTACATTTTAGGCCTTGATAATAAAGCAACATCTGCAAACTTACAAGTGCTTTACTCGAGTTAATTGAGTAAATTGAAGCAAGATGCGGTGCAGGGGTGATCTATGATCCCAGGTTGCGGGCCTAGAAGGGAGACAACAGATTTACTGCAAAGACAGTGGGCGGCCTTTTGTTCAGGCCCTGGTTCACGGGAAGTTTGAGGTCACGAGGGATTAAAATATCTTCAGAAACAAATGGAATAATTTGGCTGAAATATAAGGCACACAGTGCCAGCTCATGCCAGGAAACCAGGGGTGATTTATGTGCCTTCAATCCAACACATTTTTCTGATATCTGCCCCATTAGGTTGAATTTATAGATTATTGGGAGAATATGTATCCTCGTCTCCCCTCTTCTGACATGTTTGTACTCTGGGGAGCAGTTCCAAGTACTGCAAAATAAATAAAGCGGCGCGTTACCTTGCGTTCACAAGGGCGAAGGCCCACTCTATTTAAATCTCAGGAGCGAAAAAAAAATGAAGAAAAAGAGCAAACCAAAACAAAACCCCAACCTCCCATTTACTGTACTTGTTTGGGAATTACTTATTAAAAAAGACATTAAACAGGTAACGCTCTTTCTCCTATAATCTGTACAAGTCATTAAGTTTAAGCACAATTCGCCACCTTGAAGCAATTGGATACATTGTAATTTGTTTTATGGTCTCGCAGATGCAAGGTATTTGCCGAGCTATAAATACATAAAAGTGGTTTATACGAGCAGCCCGTACCCCGCATGAGTTAGGAAAAGGGAACCTCTCCTGGTTTCCCTATTCGCATGTACACACACACGCGTGCACGCGCGTTCATGCACTATATCTGTTTATATTATTTTTTTAAAGCCTGGCTCACTTTTAGTGGGATATATTGTCCCTTTTGTAGTTTCTCTGCTGCTTTATTAAATCCCAAATTCCTTACAAAACTGTACAATTTTAATAACACAAATCCATGCAGGTCATAAAGCTGTCGAAATGTACATAGCACCAGCCGTGATCAGCTGCAGTGATATCATCAAGCCTGATTAGCTAGAGCCGGTCACACGACAAGGTTTTATTACAAGTGTCATTTACATTTTTGACAGTTTTACAAGGCTTAATGGCTTTGTATTAAATACATTGTGTTTCAAGGAAACTGACAGTTCAGGGTATCTTGTAAATACAATGCTATGGCATTTCCTCAGAAGCAATACTCAGGAAAAATGAAACATCTAGTATTCCTATTGTAAACAGGGCATTTCACCAAAAAAAAAAAAAATCACTCAAGTCAAAGTTTAAGTCCAAGAATCAAAAAAAGCTAAGAAAAAATATTTTATTTTGTCTTTTTTTTTTTTTACATCAAGCTACATATGTCTTGTAAGAGACTAAAACTTTTTGTAGCAAAAGCATTATCAGTCACTGAAAAACCTGAGGAATGTTTCTCACAGAAATTAATGGGAAAATGCTCTTTGCAAAAGTTTCCTACAAAAAACTGACTTACTAAACAAAAACAAAAAAAGCAAACAAACAGCACTGCCTGGGGGCATTAAAATATTTCTGAACTTCTTTACCAGGTTGTTATGTATTTTTAATCTTGTGAAGAAACCTTGCCTAAACTGATCATTTCTCACATGGTTTTACTCAGAAATGAGGATGAAATTGGCAACGATACCTCTGTTTCTACTTGGACTTTGGGGTTCATTTGGGGCTAAGATAGAGATGTTTAGAAGAAAACCTCCTATACTTTGAATGGCAGTAAGTCAAAATCCAAATTGGAATCTGTGCTTTTTGATACAGACCAGTTATTTCAGAAATTAAAATGAATCCCCCAGTGTGAAAACCACCTTGACTTGAAACAGATAGGCATTTTTACAATAAAATCCAGAGCAGACTGACCATTTAAGACTTGTGCATCTAATGTAAGCTTTCCCCCCCACAGAGTATCTACTTACGCATGTAATAGTTCTCCAACTGATTAAATTTGTGCAACCTATTATTTACTATATAAATTAGGTTCTTATTCCCATATGTATTCCGTTCACTGCTGTTCCTGTGCCAATTTCTCAACAACATGGCACTAATATCCCTTATCATTTGCACACACAGGTATTATTATTTTGATTCTATCAGCATAATAAAAATGGTACCGTCTCTTTATGTTACAGCCTTTTCTTTATGTGGTGACCAGTATGAATTTACTCACACCAGTAAAAATTCTACCATTACCAGTGGAAGGAAGGCTTTTGCCAATATGGCTGAAGACACCCTAGAGATTAACTATTTAGGTTAAAAAAATGAACAGTGGCAAAACAATACTCCCAAATGTAATAGTTGTAACACCAGCATAAAAAATTATTATACTCTGGGCCTTAAATGTTAAAAAAATGATGTTGCTTCATTCCCCAGCTTGATCTGAGTAAAACATTAGAGCTACTCTAATGCGTTTTGAGTGTATTGTTCCTTAAAGTCTTAATTCATTAAGAAAAAATAGTTCAATGTATGATAACTTACCATCTTTGCTGATATCAAGGAGCATTAAGGGAGCTGCTGTCTTGTTTTGCCACATACACACACATTACTTTAAACTTTACATAGGTTCTAGAGATGATTCTGGCATGTTCCTGCATTTATTACCATGGGTTTTTTAACCACCATACTGATTACTTGAAAGACAGCCAGCCATTTGATTCATTCTAATTCTACGTACGTTATTTCAGTGGTGTCTGTAGCCCATATGCAGGTGATCTACTGGACAGATAGTTCCCAAAGCAAAGTGCTACAGTGTCCAAAGAAATTATCCCCAAATGCTGTAAAAGTACAAGAGGGAGACAGGTATTTGGGGTAAATCATGGTAGAGTACTTTTAGTAAAGTAAATCTGTCATCACTTGCCCAGTGGAGCTTGCAGGCTGTTGTGCCTCCTGTTCCTTCCTTCCAGGCAGTGCTTTCTCCTAGAAGTAACCACAGAAAGGCTGAATGTAATTTATGTTATTCTTGAAGGCTCTCTCCTTGCATCACACACTCCACGGAGCCCGCTACCACTCATCCCCTTCCCAAGGCATCTCCTCCCTAACCGACATCCGGCCAGCTACAGGACAGCTAAGGAGCATTCACCCTTCCAGTCTGTCACTGAATTCTTTGTTGGTGTTGAAAAAAAGAGTCACTTTGACCTAATACCAGTGATTTTCTTGATGCAGACCTGCCCACTCTAGAGAAGAAAGTTACTGGCATAGATTCTTCCAGCCCAGTGCCTATGGTATCTCCGTCACTTTTAGATTGGTGAGAGGGAAGGGAGCAGCCTGACCCAAAACCCTGTTGGGTGGCGTATGGGACAGAGAGGAACCATTTGCAAGAGTGTGTTGCTCTTCTCCCCACTCCCATCTCCTCTGCCAGCATGTTCCCATTGTGGCTAAGGGACCCCTCTCGTGGGTTGCCCCCCAAGGAGACAGCTCTTCCTCCTGCCCGTGGCTGCACAACCCAAAGCCAGCATCCATGGCCTCCGCTGCTTCAGCAGCAGGTTGTGGATGGGCTGTTCTGTATTAAAGTTTGGAAATGAAAGTGAAAGCACATGTGAGACCTGCTGAACAGAACAGCAGAACTGGAGACTTAGCTGTATGCCAGAAGCCACAACCAGATAGAAATCACAGGTTAGTCAGGAAATTACTTGCATTTAATTTGGGGCCATGTCTCCTGGGAGGAGGCTGGCCTTTTCCTGTTGTGCAGTGATGTTGCCCCTGGGTATAATTTGCCTTTTTCATAAGCAAGGGTGCTGTCTCCTCCTTCCTCAAAGAGACCTTTCAAAGCCAGCTGAGGAGAATCAAATGTAGCACATTAGCAACAGGACAATGGCAAAGTCATTATAAATTGACTTCCTTACTGTGAGCTTCATTAATCGGGATGTATTACTAGCATGATTCTACAATAAAACTGAAGCAGCTAGTTCCTCCACTTGAATTAAAAACACCTTCTCCCTGCCACTTCAGAGAGGTAAGGCATGCTCCCATCTTCTGGGGATGAGGTGAGGTGCTCAGTGGATAAGTCTACTGCTCCTTACACATGTGCCCAAGGGAAGGATCTTTTCCAAGCAGGTGTGGACATGGCCACCGCATGTAGACCGCTCTGCAAGTCTCACAAGAAGAAGCAGCAGACTCTGTCGCTGGTGGGTTGCAGTAAGTAATGGCAGTGCAACATCCACATCGCCGCATTTCCCCCCTCCCAAAAGGAGCCTGCCTCAGCGATTAAAGACGTCATCTCTGACAGCCGTAATTAAGAGCTGGAGCAAAAGTTGATGCACTGCTCTGGCTCCCAAATTTCCCAAGTGCTGCAGCCTGAGGTCCTTAGTTCGACACAGGCTGACTGCAGTCAGCGAGGTTGCTTGTGCCAGTGACTCCTTAGCAGAGCCAGGGCTGGGGAAGCCATCTTAAAAATGGCTAGGATGCTGTAAGGTAAAGCATCTGCCAATTTTTCCCCTTGTTTTTTTTTTTCCTCCCGCTTTCCACACAAACAACAGCAACTTTTACAAGCATGTGTCTGCCATAAAATGAGGACTCACTGTAAAAATAATGTTTCATTCAGAGCAAATAGTTTTTTAAAAGTGCATTTTCTGCAGGGCAAGGCTTTTTAACAGTTCTTGGCTCATGCTTCCACAGAATTCATTAAAAATGTTACTCTGGATCAAATGAACAAATTCTTAATATAGTTATGAGTTTTCCTCCCTTCTTAACTTAAATTTAAAAATTAATGATTTTGCTCAAGTATAATTGCTATTCCTATTCAAGATGTTTTGCTACCACATCTGTATTCTCTGTATGATTTGTTATGACCAATTATTCAGTGTCAGCAAGTTCATACTTTGCAGCCTTTTGCCAGTTAATGACTCTCAGTGCCCCTTGCACAGCGCATCACTCCTTTACATCAGCTGTGTATGAGGTATGTACAGAGTTCGCTTGCTGGAAATGGCCAAATCTCGAATGTCTGATACTAATACCTCCCTCTCCATAAACTGTGATAAGACTTCACATGATCATCACATTACCAAAATATGAGCAGGATTAGTCACACGGGACTCCAAAATTAGTGACTTGCATCGCATTTGCAATGTTTACTTTTTCTGAAGCTTTCTGGTAGCACTGATTGCGGGCACCAGCTCTTTCCGTTTTGCACAACCTGAGCTATCCAGCAGCTCAGCCTTATGGACATGGCATGTCCACCCCAAGGCGTCAGTGTTCTTCTGTTCCCAGGACTTGTCAGAGCATCAGTAAATAACAAACTAATGAAATAAATGAAACAGAAGCAAACAAAACAAACCCATCCGTGCAGGAACTGCAGCCTGGCCTGCCTTGAAGGGGTTAATGAATTCCTGTTTGATATAAGTTTGGATAACTAGGACTTTCCCATGGCAATAAAAGTTCATATTAAACTCAACTGGTCTTGGTTCCTCGGGCCTCACACAATCTCTTTTTCAAGCAAAACTACGGGAAGGTGGTGGGAGTTTTACCACGGAGACGGGGTAAGGAGAGCCCTTCATGGATGTGATCCCACCTCAGAGGACAGGGAGTTTCTCTGCCAGAGCCAGCCGCAGGATCAGACCTACCTTGAGTCTCCAGGACGGGGCTCAGGTAACTCGAGCCAAATAGGCTGGGAAGAAAAATGTACTCCTTGTATTTCATAAGCTGTGTTTTTCGCATATGCTTAAGAAAATCTATTTACAATATTAAAACAACGTAGACCATAAAAATGGTTTAATGGGCTACCAAAAGATTTAGTTAAGCCCTCATCTAATTAAAAATATCCCGTTAGCTGTGAATCTGTGGGGGGCAATTTAAAATAATTCTGGAAAGTAGTGTGTCCTGGGGTTATAATATGGAGGTTTTCTTTGCTTTTTCTTTTTTCCTTTACCATTTCTTTACTTTTTTGGTTTTGTTTTGTTTAACGGGTGAATTAACATCTGACTGCAGGCTTCAGCACTGGCTTGCTTTTAATGCCATATACTGTCACTTCTATTAAAAAGAAAAAAAAAGATTCTGACTTCTTTTATTTTCCCCCTTTGTCTACAATGTGTGTAAAGAAAAGTGACCGAAAGGAGAGGTTAAGAATAGTTCCTTTTTTCAAATCTATGTTGATTGAATTAAAATGTTTGAATTTTATTGAACAGGGAAAAAGAGATTTTTAAAAGCCTATCTGTAGCCCCCTATAAAAGCATTTTTTTTTAATAAAACTTCTGTTTAAAAAGTATGTTATTAGCAGTATATCCTGTGCTGCATATTAATAAAACAATGGAATTTTGTATTTCTTTTTCTCATAAATTACATAATTCAAACCTTAAAACACCTTTAATGAACACTGACTCGGCATGTGGCACTTAATAAAACTGGGCTAAACTCGTTTTCTGCCTGACAGGCTACCAGTGGAGAATGTGCCCTACAAGTAAATGATTAAGAGGCAGAAATCTTTTCTGGACTACTATTAAACACTTCAAAGATTTTCAAAGTCAGATAAAATGAAAAGCAAATGTGTTTCACTGCCTCTCAAATACCTCAAATGTTTTAGCAGGTGCAAGCAATGAAACCTTCTGTAGTGACAGCACTTTAGGGTCTGCAAAGTGCACCCTACTGAATTATGGGAAAGCAAGGCTTACTTCATAAAAATTCATGATTTTAGATTAGGAGAGATGCATGTCCTTAATACCCATCTACATATGTAGCACAGAAGGAGAGTCCCGTTGTGTCTCCCGGTGTCACAGGCTTGACTTAACCCTTGCTGGAAGTGCTGCACTGTTTAATGTTGAGTTTTATAGCCTTTAACCCTTGCAAGCTTTGCCTTTCTTTTACTGCATCAGCAGAAGAGCAGGCAGATAGTCTGTCCTCTATGTTGTTTGTGCTCCAGCAGATACGGCAGCCCAGGAAAGTCCAGCCAGCTCTCAAGGGCTGTCCCTGGGAACCAGGCTGACCTGGTCGCTTGTCCTTACAGCAAGGCACGGCTAACTCATGTGTAGCTTTAGCCACGATGTTCAGCCTCCTCACGCCTCAGTTTCCCCCGTGCACTGTGTAAGCAATGCTACTTCTTGCCTCATGGGGTGTTACATGTACTTAAGGCCACGAAGCCTGCAGGTATTAAGGAAACAGGGTTGATAGTATGGCTGGATTTTTAAATGGCACTTGCAGACTAAGACGACTGAGGAAATTTCTTTAGTATTAATTTCTCTGGCGTATAAAGGAAAGTCTACACATATTAAATAGTTGTAGCTGCTTTGAACTTTCTCTTCTAGAAAACTGTAAATGAAAGTAGGGCTTATAAAAGCAAAGATAGGTACCATCTGGGCAGGTGCTGGTAACTGCTCTCAGGCTCTGCCAATTTACCAGACCATATACCTCAATCTTGGTCTGTAACTACTTGTATTTGGATTCAGGAGGATTTTATCAGATGGTCGCATGGGTTTTGAGAGCCAGACCGATAGTCTCTTTCTTGTGCAAGTTTGTTACTTTTCCTTTGAGTGTGCTTTATTTTAACATTTAACTGACAAATAGTTTGTTGAGGATTAATAAATGACTAACACAAGCTAAACATGCTATGGACCAGAATGTTATGGGCTATATGTAAACAGAGAAAAAGCAGGAGAAAGTGGTAGGATGGTTTTAAGCAAACTATTGTTGAATTCTGCAATGATTCTGCATTTATTAGAACGTATGTTATTAAGGAATTAAATCTTCCTACATTCTCTTTAAATGCAATATAAATATGTTGTTTTTACTTGCACCCTAAATGGGACCGTGTAGCTGAAAGGTGGATCACTTTTTCCCGGGCTGCTGGGAGGGTACTTCCCCGCCTGCACTTCCAGCCACCCTGTGCCAAGCCCAGCTGCCCGGTGTCTGTCCTGCCCCGCACAGGCTCGGTGGAGATGGTGCACACCTGCCTACCACGTCCCAGGGGCTTAGGGATGAAACGCCTGAGTGTATTCGCTAACCTCATAATAAACCCAAACCCCGCGCGTTGTACTTAGGAGACAGAGCTATTGCAAACAAAATACTGCACAGAAAAGGGGACCTGCAGGAAGTGCCATTACAAGAGGGGAAGATCACAGAGTTAATAAAATCTCATTATCGCACTACTCGGCATCTGTGGGATCTATTTACCTTTGTGTCAAAGTGCGAAGTGAAGTGTCCAGCATAAACTCCCTGATGAATAATAACATGCACGATTAACTTTAAAACCCCACTAACATAACTACATGCAAAGAACTACGCTTACCGTAGCGTTATGGTGGAAATTTTTACATAACCAACAGCCTGACATTCAGTGCTGTTTCCCACAGCTGCTGCAGCTTCATCCTTTCACACCAATATATGACTTCTTATGGATGGATGGAGTGATAGTCATTCTTCGGTTAGGATGTCTGTGAGTGCGTAGATGGGAGGATGTGCTGTGAAATCATGTTACGAGCACAAATGTATTCAGTTGTGAAACAACAGAACCACACGAACGGTCCCACATTAAAATAAATTCACAGAGTCTGACATTATGGAAGCTGAGAACAAATGTTTTGCCACGTAATCCATAAAGAAAATTCATATAATATACAAAATAATCCAGATCAACTGAAAATATTTATGGGCCAGCCATGCAGCTGGTGTAAATCAGCATAGCTCCATTGAAGTCAATGGAGTGACACCAGTTTTAGGCATATGAAGATTTGGCACCCAAGTAATTTGGATTTTCAGCAAGAAAACCCAGAGCTACTTCTCCTGTGGATTTGATGATTGAACCTCAGTTTAAAAGGTTGTGTTTTGAAATTCTGAATCAAGAAAATCGTATATTACATTTTGGGTTTTGAACAGCTTTTGCTGGCTGTGGAAACGTTTAATTCATCACAGTTGGCACTGAGCATTATCTGAGATAATGTAATGGAAAATTTAAGGATTGATGAGGGTTTTAACATTTTACATGTGTATTTACCCTTTCTATTTTTTAATACATGAACAGGATTGTAGGGCATTGGACTCTGATCCATATTGCACTACATTCAGGAACAGTCTTTTCATTGGCGTCCAAGAACTCTGGGTCATTCGCTTGGTCAGCCAGACACTTCTAAGCTGTACATATATGTATATCTCATGTATTGTCTATATTTATTTTGTGAGATGGGAAAAATTAACATGCCTACCATTTACTGAGATGTTTGCACATGAACATTACATCACACATTTAAATAAATACAGATGCATTTATTTCAGCATGTGGATATCCAGACATCTATGCTTGCCTGGCATACATCTGGATAACTGAAGCATACTATTTCCACTTGTTTATAACTCCTTTCTTTCTGAACCAATTTTTTTTCCAACTTATCCAAGCCCACATTTCTCACTGGAGACTACATGCCAAGTTTGAACTGTTTTCAGTTACCCTAGCACAAGTTTAACATCTGAAACAATTCTTTAAGCATGCTCAAAACCAACCATATGGATTTTTACCAAACTTTCCAAAAGCTACAAAAGCATCAGCCTAAAGGAGTAATTTTTTTTCTGGAAACTCATAAAGGGGCTTAGAAAGGAAGTACCTCTTTAACTAGCAAGGAACCCTCAACTACCAAAGAATTATACTCAAGAAGGTCTAAAAGTCTGTTTCTGGGCAAACACATGTCCTGCTCTGTCTTCTTATCTCAGCCAGGCTGGGTAAATTCTGAGCTCAGTCCCAACACAGCTAAGATCCATAAGAGTATCTTTTAAAGCTTATGTTGAAACTGTAAGTTGGAATTTGGTCTCAACTTTTGCCACACTTTCAGAAAGGTCTTTCTACCTGGGAGACCCTACCAGTAAGTTCAGTGATGTGTCCAGTTGTGCTCCTGAGGAGCAAGGTTAGGACACACGGGCCTCCAGTCTGGTTGAAATCTGGAACGAGAGATCAGATCTTCCATAGCAGGAAACTTGAGGACGGGCTCTGAATTCCCTCCTCACTGTTACAGGCTACTACAACAGTATCTTGCAGCATGGCAGGAAAAAAGTAGTTTGTGTTCAGGCTCAGCTAACAGGGAAAGTGCAAACAGAGGAGCCTGAGCAGGCAAGTCTGTTAACCTAAGCACATGCGCTAGATCCTGACAGAAGCACACGGTATGTTCCTGTTCTAACAGGCTTCAGGTGTCGAAATTTTGGAGCTCTCTTTTCTTTTAAGACATGAGACTCTTTAATCAAGTAACAGCAATTAGGTTATCTCATTCTTAAACGTGTGACAGCAGCAGATAGTGCAAAGTCATTAGGAAGCACTAGTAAGGAACACTTTATAGCTAGAGTCAGGGCTGCACCACTTGCTCCTGTCCAAACAGGTCTACATACCAAAAGTCACGGGGGTTTGGGCTGCTGAGCATGAGGAAGGATGACACAGAGTCCTCGCCTTGTTGAAGCGTACTCTAAACTGGTGATCATCAAGCAAGGTAACGGTATCTCAGGGCTCTGCTCTCTGCACAGCTTTTGCTGGCTTTGCTTTTGTGAGCCTTAAGTTGTCAGTGTTCCCATGAGAAACTACACAGACAGCAAATGTAATGGCAAGCGTAAGCAGTATTTTAAGGACATAGGTGACGGTGAAACACTATCCTGGCTTTCCTCCCCATTTAGTCATGCTTTTCATTCCACCCGTGCTTGCAGGTGACATAAATTTGATTATCCCAGCTACTCAACCACCCAATGAAAAACAGCAGCTCCCATCCAGAAACAAATCAGTATGAAATCAGACAGTTGACAGTGGTTTCTCAGAAACTCCCTTTAATGTAGTTACACTGAGGACTGAGTTACCTATTCAAACCAAGCTGAACTGACACATCTGACCCAACCGAGCATCACTGTGTTTGCGTTCATCCCATCCAGTCCTTTCATGTTTTCAGATTACGGTGGCGGTGGGAGGGAAACCTGACATGTTTAACAAATACTATTATTTTATAAGCTTCTGTTAAATAGTTAGGCAAATATTCTGTAATCCTTCAGGCTCATCTTAGGTCAACCACATAGTTAATGAACAATGATAACAAATGAGTAAGTTGAAATTGAAGCTTTGGGGAAAATGCCCCATCCCTTCATCACACGCCTGTGTGCACAAATGCACAGAGTCTGTTAAGCATTTACATTTTGGTTCAAACTTACTTGCCACACTCAAGAAAAATAAATTTGCTGCTTTTAATAAGAGGATTGAAACAAAAGGGCATTTAATCTTTTATGATCAACAATAATATTTAAGTGCTAGAATATATTAAATCTACTTACAGCAATCTTCATTACATGAGCTATGTTTTCTTTGCTAATGAAGTGCATGTTTAAAAATACATTGTTACAAAAATGTTTGTAAAAATCTGCTTTACTTTTCAAATGTTTCACAGTATAAACCGCAGGCGTTTCACATTTTTTACAATTCAAGCTTTAAAATTATGCAAATATGTCTTAGCTGAAACACAGAATTCCTGCATTTGGAATTATAATACAATAGCAGATCAGTCCCTGGATTTCTATAACCATTGTTTTTCCCACCAAAGGCTAAAATTTATCGCAAAGTATGCAAGCACAGTGCTATGGAGACACCAAATAGTTTACATCTTAATGCAGTGATTAAACAAAATACCTAGAAAAGGTAAATGACTGGATTTCCCTGCTAGTATTGTAATGATTAGTTCCTGTTTCATACCACGCTCAAAAGAATGACAGGCACCATACAGAAGAAATACAAGCCTCTGTCATGAATACCTTACAAAAGCCCCAGTCCTGCAGATGCAGGTCAAAATTGTGCAGCGTTATTCAGGTGAGTCTGTTCATGTGTCACCTTCCTGAAAAAACCTGCATGTAGATCCTGATAGCAGAAGCAAGAAAGAAACAAACTCATGGGGTCATCACTCAAGAAGAGTTTTTTTTCCCTTCCTTTTAAAGATTTCCTTCTTCATTTCTGCATATTGACTTGGTATCCTTTTATGCAGATGGGGTCATTTTTGCCTAGAATTGTGTAGGATTTTAGGCACCTAAACTGTTGCCATCTTTCTGTCATCTTTTCATTGTCAAGAGACAAAGCCCTGTGCAGCCCTGGAGAAATTTAAGGGAAATATTTCTCAGCAAGGTCCTGATGCTGTAAGGTGCTTAGCATCAGATAGGACTGGGCCCTCAGACAGAACCTATTCTGTTTTTCAGTGGTCTGCGAAGGATGCACTTTGCCTGAAATTCATTCCAGCCCAAGATTGTGAACATTGCGTACAATAGATGGATTGGTGTAAAACTATCCCAGATAACTGCTCGTACATCTTTCCTCTGTCAGTGAAATTTGCCATGATGTGTTCAAAGCCAAGAGGCATTATTTGTGCTGTCCTGGATCTGTTAAGGAATGGCAGGGGGAGGACAGAGATACTTAGGGATTTAAAAGCAGAGAGAACTCTATGAAAGAGATAAAAGGAGTCAAATGCACAAACCCTATTTGAAGTCCTTAAAGCATAAGAAAAGAAAGTATTAGACTTACCACATAGGGAGAGCTGGAATTTGTGTAGCTCTGGCCCCTGTGAACTGTAGCTGCTATTTTAGGGGTGGTCTGAATGTTTGAAAAGCTAGCCTGAATTCACAAAACTTTTCCCCTCGTACTTATAATGCTCTTTTTTTTTTTCTATAAAAGTTGGTTCTTTTTACTGTTGTTGTTTTTATGAACTACATCCTAGCTGATGTATCTGTTGTCATGTTAGATATCAAAATGAGAAGAGAATTCTGCAGAAGATGGGCAGTAGAAAGGAGTGAAATATACTTTATACTGTAGCTATCTACATCTAGAAGTATTTTCTCTTCTCCATCATGCCAACACGCTAGGTCTCAGACAGCAATGTTTGACTAATAATTTTCCCTGCAAGTATTCTCTGCATCTTTACTACCTCCTCTCTCATATAATATAGTTCTACTGTCAAAGCTTCTTTCTGCTCTTTTTTTCCCACTTTGTCTCCTAGGCAAAACTAAGCTCAATATTGATCAAGTCAGTTTTCAAAACCAACCGGTTCCGGCGAGTCTGTACTTTGGTATCATATATTTCTGCTTTATTCAGTGTATCTAACATTTAAAGGATCTTTTTTGAGTTAATAGCCACACTAAGATCGTCACAACACTATCATTCATTTCAGGTTGCCAGGACTATAGTTCAGGGAAGAGCTCAAAAGATACTGTTTAGTGAGCTGCTTTTCAGAAGCTTGTCTTAACCCTGCTATTGTATAATAAGGCAAATCCAAACTACTCTGTTCCCTGGACTTTACATTTTGCTGGAAATCTGATGATAAGGTGCTGCCAAGTAGATTCTGAGTGTTTCCTATCTCCTGTTGGCTACAAACACGTTGAGGAAAGACCTTTTCTTTACAGTAGTTTGTCAAATGTACTGTGCGTCCGAGACCTCAGTGTTGGAAAACCTGCAGAGAAGAAAATAAGAGACATGAGAAGGTTACTCAGACCTTTCAGACATCCCATGTATTCCCAGCAATCTGAGCCAGTTTCCCAGTTCCCTGCCACAAATGTATTAAGAGGATCATATGAACAAGGGTGTCTCTAAGTGTCAGAAGGGTGGCGTGACCAACTTCTGAGTAGAAAAATCAGTGCCTATGTCCTTCATGCCTTTCAGTATTGCACAGAAAAAGAGACAAGTTCACAAGGTTCACCTCCAAAACAGAACAACAGCCAGTTCCTAAGATAATTCACACTGGTAGGCCATTCAGAGTCATGTCTCACGTGCCTGTTTTGTATCAATACTATAAGCTTTTTATACAAAGGTGAGAGTAAGCACTTCTCTTTGCCCCTGTATTGACTGTGTAGGGTTGAGCATTTAAGCGTTTGGCTCCCAGAGTTATTGTCTCAATGCTTCTTCCCCAGGACTGTGAGTTTAATATGTTCTTTGCCTCATCAGAAGCAATTCTCTAGAGTTATATTTAAGAAAAATAGCAGGTGGCTTTCTTCCACTGCTGGGTATGGTGAATCTCTTCTTGGATGTAGTATCTGTGACTCACGGGTAATTTTAATATCATCCAAACTATGCAGTTATCCCTTGTGATTATCGTTACTATTATTTCCACTATGCACAAGGAAGCACTGATACTATAAAGCTATGTTGTTTTGATGTTGGAGATTTATATATGCTAATTCTTAACAGTGAGAAAACTAAAAGCAAAATATTCTTTTATAGTATTGCTGGACTTTATTTCTAAGTGAAATGGACACTGGGAATATAACGTCATTCCTCAATCAGTGTAAGTGCGTCAAGCAAAAGTCTGAGTGTGCTGAGGTGTGCCCTACTGTAAAGGAGGTAGAACAACATAATTAATTGCGCTTTTCATCACCTATCATGCTGGTCCTTTTCTGAATCTCAACCAATACGTATATATGTATATTTGTATATTCACAACTCCACAGCAGTATTCAAAAGCAAATGTGCATAGAAAAGGAGGTATGATAAGTGTGCTCCTGGAAAGAATTATTGGTACACTGAGGGTGGTTTGTCAGTCTTGGGAGATTTTGTAAAATGTCTTTCCAACATTTTTCCAACAAAAATGTTCACTGTACGAGCTACAGAAGTGACATCTAATCAACAGCCCATCTTTTGCAGACAGAAGAGTTAATTCAGTAGCAATCCAGGTGGCTGGGTATTTCTCTAATGCACAGATCTCTCAATAATTCCAGTATGGCCAATACAAAAAGAGTCAAGGGAAATCTTTAGCTGCTTTCTTATAGCACATAACTGAATGGATAGAAAGAACAGTGAAAGGGCAAGACTACCAAACAGTGTGCTGTTGGACTAGTATTAGGAATATGGTTTTAGCACGTATACCAGCAAATCAGGTGAAGTAGGCAGATCTTCGTGACTGTGACTCCCATAAAAAGGCAAGTATCTTTCAGGAGAGGTGGTCATGCAGAGAAAGAGGTTTAGCAGTATTCACCTTGCAGACACATCATCTGAACCCTGCAGCTGCAGCTGCTGTGACTCCAGATGTACATAACAGCTGAAAGATTTGTTAACGAGTCCAAATGCTCATCTGTATCTGAACACATTACAGCCCAAGGACTGCCTATGATCAGAGCAAGGTCTGCAACTCCCAACCAGAACTAGTGTTTAGGTGTGAAACTGGTGGACGAATACAAGCCAACACTTAGAGAAGAAAATATTGTTTATTTCTCTGAGCCTTAACACTTCTGTACATGTTCAATTCTATCTTCTTAGCTTCACTGCCCACTAGTCATATTTCGTCTAGGATTCATAGAAACTCTTTTTTAATGATTAATCCAAGATCAAGTAATTTTTAAAAGAGGGAAATAATTAGGGTTTCTATTTAATTTCCGGGAACGTGAGGTTTACAGGAAAGTCTTGATTCTGAAACTCACAATTTCATTGAGTGATCACTCTGGAATCCCATGTCTTCTCACCCGGGAGGTATTTGTCAAGAAGCATAGCTGCAGTCACAGATGTAATCAAGTAGGCTTCCTTATAGGCATGCAGTTCAAGTTCCAGCTCCGTCTCCTTCGTTTACCCAAGACTGTATTGTCTGGAAGTCAATGCACAGGGACAACTAGCGAACAAACACTATATCCAAGTAAATCTGCCACATAAGCCTTTTGAAATTCAATCTCATAGTGTTTTTCTGATGTGAGTGAGTGGTACTCAACAGGTATCACAAGTCAAGCTCGAGCCTTTGCCCTTTTAGTTTCCATGAGCAGGATCAATAAAAGGTTCTGCAAAACACTAGATTATAGGCTGAGTAGGCTGGATGCAGAAGGCAAATTAACAACCTGCCGTGGTGTAGAAAGCTGCAGATTTGTTCTGATGAATGGAGCTCATAGTAATTTTTTTTTCAGAGTGTGAATTGAAACATTATTGTACAACTATTAGTTTCCAGGAAAAAAATGTAATTGCTTCTAGATGCTGCTCGCTGTTTTCAAGAGCTCTTTAACCTTTAACTTTTTCAGTACAAAGGAAGCCTTGCTGTGCAGTGAATCTAACAAGACCATCATTTATAGTTGGCAGAGTTCATTAGTCAGTCGTAACAGTTTAATTATTAGCATTTTAATGCATGAGTGTTTAACTAGAGAGAACAACAGTCTTTTAGGTATGACATGAGACTTCTTAAAAGAAAACGAATTAATTGGTGCTGTTGTTTATACTGTGGCTCATTACTAAAATTAGAAAACTAAAATTCAAGAAATTTTGAGTCAGATTTTGTCATCCATTACATTAACATTATATTTGATAGCCCTTTCAGTACATTTCAGCTTTAATGAAAATATTTGTCTTTATAGGACTAAAAACTCTTTCATGTTTTGTTTCTTAAAAAATAGTTGTGGTGAACTGGGCAAAGCCAATTTCTTCAGTTCAGTCACTGTCTCAGAATCTGGTTTTGCTGTAAGCTGATTTCTCTCTGAGTTACCTCTGCTTCAGAACTGGTAATGAAGCTTCAGTGTCAGCCATGAGACAGGTTGCTAAGTGTCTAAGGTAAATGAATAGTTTGAAAACTAAAATGCTGCATATATTTGAAAAGCCCAATATTTTACAAATAATAGAATTTTTTTCACTAAAATGTTTTTGTCAGTCCATTTTCCATTTTTTGGAAAAGGTTTGATGAAGTTTTTTTCCTCTACAATTTAAAATAATTCTTTAGATTTTTGTATATTTTCTAGATTACACTCGACTTAATCCTTGTAGGAGCTCTTTTTTTTCCCTTTTTTTATGGGTTGCTGGAAATAACAGTTGTGTGGGAGCTAGAGGTCTGAAGGGGATCTTTGGGAACAGGTTGGATTGCTTGGGAGATCAAAGGAAGAGAATTAAAAAAATGTGGATGCTTATCAGAACAGCACTTCCGGACCGTTAAAGAATCTCATTTCTAACCATGGACCAAAGGAAAACATGTGAACGTGGGTTATCTTTGTTATCTTGGCATGACAGGTTAATGGTGCTGGCATCACATGTGCTAAGAAATCCTACAGGGCTCATGGTGTCCCTGACACTCTTTTTATGTTTTTTATAGTCTGTATATGTCAAGGGATAATTTCTATTAGTCCTTTTCAACCTCTGCTGCACTGTGACCAACAAATAAGGTATGACACAGCTCCCTTTCACCCATCCTTGTTCTGCTTTCCCTGTGATCCTTCCTTCCTCCTTCCCCTCCTGTCCCATCCCTCCCTCTCGCCTCTGAGGCACGATGTCCTTCATGGATTAAAGCAAGGCATGGACTAAAAACCTTGCAGAGCAATGGTTTATAACATTTTGGTGGGGAAGAGGGAAGTGTGCATAGATTGGCTGATGGGGTTTTTTTAAATCCTGGAGTACCAAACTGGTTTACATTAGTGGTCCTACACTCTCACATACCATGATTTGGCCCCTGATGCATCTGCCCATGATCTGACAGCGTGTCTTACCCCGAGGGCAGTGACTGGCTTCTGCAAATTATGGGGTGTCCTGACTACTGGTAAATGAGGGGATTTCAGGAGCTGACCCCTCAGTTACTTCTCCATAATCTGGCAGTTGATGGTGCATGGCAAGAAAAGTTTTCCAGATTCTTAATGGAACTGTGGGGCAATGCTACCAGTGAATAATTTTTTTTAAGATTTCCTGATAAACTGACTGTCTCTCTGTGGCATTCCTGTGTTTTGTGGATGATGAAATGTGTTGCAACAAGACTTAAGGATCGTTTAAAAACTGTCCCTTCTTACAGTTTATTGCAGACAGAAGTGTTACATCATATTTACAGTGTTAAATTAGAAGCTCCAGGTTTTATGGAAGGAAGAAATACCTATTCAGTTCTAGCATATAACGATGCCTATCCAGTTTCACTGACATTTTATTAGTACTCATTAATTTTAGAAGGTTATTTATAATCAGAAATAAACATTTGCTGTGGAAATGACTTTTCCTCAAGGTTTCCAGACACAATGTGTCTTTAGTCAGACAAAGGGGTTTTATTTTCAAGGAATGGTATTTCAGAGCTGGAAATGCCAGCTCCCTGGTGCTGAGATGTAGTTTCTGGAAGTCTCTTCCAGATGTGAAGCTTTAAGGAATTAAGTTATATTGGGAAAATGGATTATCTGTAGTGGAAAGCATTTTATCACCTCGTTAGGTTTAGGAAGCCCAGGTGATAGAGAAAAGTGGGAGAAAGATGTTAGTACAAAATGCTTCAAATCACAAAACAACAGGGAAAGACTGTCACTGATAACATACTGATATCACTGTAAAGTCTGTCTCTAAGTTACTGTATGATTAATGTGTTATCATTTAATCAAGTGATCGTATGAAGAAGAACAAAAAGACAGAGCAAGACTGGATTGTCCCTATACAGCGTGCTAAGAGAGTTGCTAAGCAAACGATAATGTTTTGATGGCAGAGTGACTCGGTACAACCAGCCAGCTTCCTGACAAAGGAATGCCACCTGATCTCTCAGAAGTGCATTTTTTACACTATTTCTACAGGGTTTTTTCTTGATTTCTGCTTCCACTGTCTGTCTGATTATGCTTTGCCTCTGTGCGTGTGTGAGCGAGAGAGAGAGTGTGTGTTTTGTACATATCATCAGATTTGAGCTTGCCCTCTGAGGATATCAGTGCCCTAATTAGCACATCAGTATTATGCAAAAGGTAGAAGCATTTCTGGTTCCCTTTAGACACAGAGGGCTTGCTTATCCTACAGGGTCTTGTCTCAGAACAAGGGAAGTTTGTTCCTGGTGTAGCTGGTTGGTGTCCCTTCCCTGTGAACGGGACACTCATTCCTCTTGGGAATTCCTCTTGAGTTTTAAATAAAGTGGCAGCCTGTTTTTCTATAACCCTATTTACGTCTGTGTCATCATTTGCTTGCTGCTGGAGTCAAGGCTACAGGTAACACAGGAAAACAGACCCTGTCGCACAAAGATTTGTAAAATACACTGCTTGTCCATGGTTTTTACCTGTATGCAAGGGAGAGCTGAGGGTGTCTGTCTCTGTGCTGGAGCTCCAGATGTTACAGCATGGTTAAAAGCTTGTTAGGGTTGTAAAGGAGAGCACTCAGAAATCAAAAAATGTCAAAGCTAAGGATCATTTATAAATTCATCCTTCTTTAAAATATGAGTAACAGTGTAGGCAGCTTTTAATTACATAGCTACGTTCTGTTTTTCCTAGATGTACGTGAGACTGAGAGTAACTGTGCACATATATAGAGCTATGCAGTCTGGGAGAGCATATATTAAACCCCTTTTTTTTTTACCCATAAATAGAGATGATTCCAAACCAAAGCCCTAGCTTCAAGCTAGCTACAGACCTTAGGGAATTCAAAATCAGAATCTGGATTTGGATCTGAATTTAGCAGCTTAGGCCCATCTGCAATAAATACATACAGGATGAAATGTAGATAACTGAGATATAAGGCTATATAGACTTCAAAGTGGCTCTGATAAAATCATGATAACCACAAGAAAGAAGTGGTGTGTGATCTCAGATGAGATATCCCCAAGATGTCTATACAGCTTAATTTTCCCACATTGTGTCCTTTTATCTTCAATGGATAAAAGGTGAATTATTATTATTATAGGCAGTGGAGTAGTAACGCCTGTTATTCAGGTTGTCTAACACTTTCCATTGTTCCCCCTCTAGTCTCTCGCTTATAACTTTTGCAGACTTTAACCTTTCGAGCTGAAGTTTCCCATACTTGGTGTTTGCCTCAGGTTGAATTTGATCGAGAATAGGTATTCCGCTTTCAAGACTGTAGCAATAGTGCCAGCAATAAATCATGTCAACATTTGCTTCTGCATTTGTAAACTGTCATTTTAAGATAGCTGGAGAGAGGACAAGGGAGCGAGCAAACACACAACTTTAAAAGCCTGCACCGTCATACTCACCTTATCAAAAAAGCGATCATGTTAAATCTCGAACGACAGAAAGTCAGACAGCAGGTGGGTGTGAGATGAAGGAGAAAATGGCATTTCTCACATGATGGCACCTGTGCTTTCCTTCTCATAGGAGCAGCCCCTGCCTCAATAGAGTAATCCACCTGCTTTAATATCTGTAGTTTTCACGTAGCAATGCAAAAAATAAAAGAGGTCCAAGTCTGAGAAATCTGCACAGCCTGAGAGCTGTCCCACATTCCCCACCCAATCAGCAGATAGGAGCTCTGCTCAGCCAACCTGCCGTGGTAGCTGATAATTATTGTTGTATTAATTGGTGCTGTCCAGACTAGACAGAATGTAAAAGATCCCACTGTGTCCAATAATTAATGTTTTTCCCTCACTGCAATGTCATTAATAAGGGGTTCCTCCAAGAAACAAGTAATTGGATGGTTCAGCTTCATTAGGGTATTTTTAGATAAGGTTTGGTCTAGAGACATATAGAAAAGCTTATTATGTTTATTTAGACTGTATTATCTATCGCTAATGTGTGATACTGATTTTGTATCTTCCACATTCCCGGGGATTGTAATGATAAAAGGAATGCACAAATTATGATTTAAATGAACAGAAATACTGCCTTTAATTTAGTTATATTAAAATGATGAAAAAATGCCATCTCCAAATAAACATCACCAGTATCCTATAAATCTCCCCTTTTTGCAGAGACACACAAAGCTATTGTCACAGGAAGACAAAAGTCAGATTTTACTAATTAGAGAGGAGTGTAGTGGAGCGCTTTTGTTTTCATAATTATCTGAGCAGCTTTTGAAACTGGAATGTGTAAATCTGGTTTTGGAAATAACTTTGAAAAGAAGACTAAGGGTTTTTTTCAGGGGTATCGGTTACTTGGTCATGTATGACTTTATTATTCTGCAAAGATGGCTTGGGAATCTGACTCACATGAAAACTTGATATGCAAGTGAGCTACAGACCAGGATGTGGCGGATTTACACAGGAAACATATATGGCTAGTCAAAACAGCTCTGTTTTACCACAAAGGAGCTTTGCACATGCTTTGCAAGGATTTTATGTGGGAGCTTATTCTTGATCATAGCACATAGTCAGTTTTCCACAGCCCAAAGTTACTCTAGTTAAATTTTTAGGGCAACTTAGCCAAACTGGTCCCATTCACAGCTGCATCCTTCTTAATCTCATCACAAGACACAGATCTCCCACTAGGAAATGGTAATCCACAGTTTAGTGTCTGTATTGTACTTAGTGCAAACACAAGAGACCGCATTCATCCCAAAGTAATACTCTAAATACGAGAGATCTTGTTACAGCAGGGATGCACTTGGCCCACAGGGTGTCAGATAGTGAAATGAACACATCACGCAGTGCTAAATAAAAGCAAAGAAAAACATCATCAGAGAAAGTACTGAGAGATTTAGATTATTTTAGTTGATCCTTAAGTTCTTGCATTGGTCAGCATTTTCAGGACGTTCTAGCTGTCGAAGGGATACTAAGCCAGAACCTGATCTCAGGTATTTACAAATCTAGAGTAATTCCATTAACTTCTCACTGGGGCAAATGAAAAAAAAATTTGCCTCCTCCCCCTCTACGGATAATTCTTTGCCAAGAATCCTGCATATTGGCAGCTCTATGCAAACTGTTACCATCAGTACTCTTTTAAAAACAAGAATTCTTACAAACAATATGCAGGACATGTCCAGACAAATGTCTAGACCTGCCACACTAAGTTCACCTTACACAGAAGTAAATACGGCTCCAGGAAAGTCACCATATCGTAGTTTTCTTTTATAACACAATGTGATTTTAACAAACATATTTCATTAGTATAAATGATCTTAAAAAGGCACAGAATTTTGTTTCCTGTCCATGTCCTACCCCAAAGTCTCTAGACCCCTGTCTGCTTTAGGATAGTATAGAGAAAATCACATGTAATTCTGCTGAAGTCAGGGGTGTTACACCAGCACAAATCATAGCACAATAATGTCCTTGGTGTCCCGGGTTCCTCAATAAGATTCACAAAAGTAAATTCCATTAGTATGTGTAGAAATACCTCTTTCTCATAATGATATGACTATAAACTTTTGTACTTGAGAGCGGTAGCAGAGAGACCCCTCGAAAGCCAGATATTGATAGCTTGCTTTATGTTTAAAGATGTCAACAGAATACAATGGTTCTCAGCATCCCTATTAGTTATCTTTAGTAAGAGAGAAGAAGATTTAAAGTAAGGGAATGAGGTTTGCAGTGTAACAAGATAAAGTCATCTCCTGCAGCCTAGAGGATTTCTTTAATCTTATTTTTAGAGAAGAGCTGAGGAGCTTTTGCAAAACCGGCTTGTTTGGATTCAGTTTCTATTTTATCTCATCCACGAAAGTTTAGAGTTGAAGGGGGAAACAGATAAAAGTTTTGAGCCAACTGGGGTCGTTTTACATTGCTCTCATCAACCTTCTTAATCTGGGTTTGGTTTTGTAAAACCAGTCTTAATCTAGATCTCTTCTTATCCAGCCTACAAAAACACGAGGAATTCTTAGAAAAGTTTGAAATTAAAAGACACTTTTAAAAAAAGTTATATTTTCTTCTAGTTTGCATCTAGAAAACTGTTAATTTTTTTTCCATTGACAGTACCGTGTGTCCACAATAAGGGTTTAATAGTCATAAGTAGAAATATTTCTATTAGATTTGTTCATGAGGAAATTTCTCCCAAAATTAACTTTGCCCAAGGAAAACCTGAGCATTAGACAAGGCCCTCCTTTTCTTTACCGGATTTTTTTAGTATTTCAACCAATCTGAATACTTTTAATTCAAATAAGACAGATCATTTTCAAGATTCAGGAGTGCATCTGCTTTTTGTTTTTCAGGACCATGATTTTAATAGACAGAGCATAGTCTCTGTACCTGGAGTGAGTTTATGTATCACTAAGAACAACAGGGAGGAGTGGGGATCAGAAATAAAATATCTTCCTTTTAATCATACAGGACACAACAAGGATATGTTCTCTTGACTCTCTTTTTCCCTCTTCCAACATGATAAAAGATTTATCACTGAAGACCTCTGCTAGGAACATCTTCTTGCATGAGGGAATCAGTTATCTGCTGTAAAATATGCAACAGTCCAAACAGGGGAAAACAATCATTTGAGATAAAGTTTTTCTAAATTGACAGTTCCTGGTTACCATTGTAATGGTTCCTTGTCAACATGATTCCAAGGTCCTGGAGCTGTCAAGGAACCACCAAACCTCTACATTTCTCATCAGTCATCACAGCAGATACACAAAACATGAAAGGTGATACACTTTACTAAAATCATTCACCATGGCCTTTGATCAGGAAAAACAACATCTCATTTACCTTGTGTGTCCCCTCCTTCTCTTCGAGGAGCAACAGGTAAATCAACACTCATCTTTCTGGATTGCTTTGCAGTATCTGATTCGTTCAATACTGCCAAATATTTTTGTCTTGTCTCCAAAAATCTTCCGGGGATAAACGTTAAAGTCCTGAAGGACCTCGGGCCTTTCCCTAAAGCCTGAGCATTCTTAGCATTTGTTCCTACATCTGTAAAGTTCCTGCAGGCAAATGTTTACAAGCTCTGTCCTTCGCATGATATTGCTCAACAAAGAGGCTGCTGGAAGAACAAGAAAGACGGAGTGGCTTGAAATGCCACTGGGTGAGATTATACCTACTTGTACATCTCCTTACTATCAAATACAGCATCTTACAGATTTGTCAACGCTTAGCTGCAATGAACATGAGGATTTGCATCTACTGGAACCCACTGGCTGACAGTCAGAAGAAGTTGTGCTTGGTAAGGCTTGGTTCCTTTATGGTCAAGGAACTGCAAAGTCAAGTCTTGGCATACTTTCAATGTATTTGCATAGACACACACTCAGCTTGTAGAGCCAAACATAACAATGATGACCAAAATCAACTGCATCTGTCTGCACCAGCCCCAAAGGGCGTGATCCACTCTAGCAGACTTGGATCTAGCCATAGTGATTCAGAAGCTAATGAGCTCCAGCCAGTATTGCTATAATTTGTAAAGAGGAATAAAGCCACAAATGTCGGTAAGAACCATAATTCACCATTCTGTTTGCTTAACAGGACAGGTCAGGTCTCCACACCAGATGCACAGAGCAGTCCAGTTTAAGGTTCTGTCTTGCTATTCAAAATTACCTGCCCTTAATTCTTCATGAAGCCATTAGCTTCCATGCCAACTGACTCACCAGAAAGTAGTGATCAAGAAAAAATCTAGAAAAACAAAACCAATGAAGTGATTTCTCACACAAAGATTTTGTTCCTGTTCTTCTCCTTACATAACTGGGATGCTCTCTAGTACTATCCACAGGGTCTGGGTACCTGGAGCAGCAGTAATTCTACAGCATCACTCATTAAGTGCTCTAAAAACAGAAAGGTTGTGTAAACAGGTTCTGCTTTTCTCTCTGCTGTGTTAAGCTCCTGTGTTACCACAAGGAAAATGCGTTTTGATTATCAACGGAATATACAGATGTCCAGCATTTTTTATTGTTTGTTTGCTGCATCTTAAGCTGAAATGGAGAGAGACAACCCTTCTACAGCTTTCACACAACCAGACTGACTGCTTTGAAAACTTGTTTAAAAACAAATCCTCAGTGCCTTGGGCAATCTGGACACCAACACCAACGGTTAGGAGAAAAGAAAGAAACTTAGGAGGGAACGTCTCCTTGTGTTTACTGCCAGCCCTTGAATTACTGGGAAGGCATTCCTAGAAAAAGGGCCTGCAGTCAAGTTGGTGAATGGAAGAGCTGCCTCCAGAAAAATCAATTCTGTGTGGTAAGAACCCAGTGCCTCTGTTCTGGAGTCTTTCCTTCTTTGAAGCCGTAAAATCAAATGAAGCTTCAAAACTTCATCTCAGCTCTAAATTGTCATAAATCTTATTTGTGCTATGAAAGGAAACAAAGTAGGCTGAATGGGTAATCAATTGGCTGATGTGCCCTGGAAGTCCTGCAGCTTCCGAGTACGAGGAAAATCCCTTCCCTTGTCTCCAGAAGGTATTTTATTTTTCGCATTGCTCGGGGAGCTCCCACTTTTGCACAAAGAGAGGAATATCACATGCTGACACTTGTGGAATTGTTTTCATTTACACATGACTTGATTGGAAAATAAGCCAGTTTTATTTCAAGGGGATAGGCAACACCAGGAGGAAAAAGAAAGCGGGGATAAAACCCACACTGATTGCGAATACAATAAATGATACACATGCACACACACAAAAAGGAAATTGAAGAATGGAATCTGACCCTCCTTGAAATGTAAACTGTGTACAGATTTACTTTTAAAAATGAACAGATGTTTCTGAGATTAGGGGAAACTACTGTCTAAAACCTCTGCTGGGTGCCTAATATTTTAGATTCCATAGCCCATGGTTTCTTAAAGCTGAAGTTTCAGAACTCTCTACTTTCTAGTAAACTATGGCACAGTCCAAAAGATGCATAACTTCTGCATCTCTCCAGTTCCTGATTTTATATTTAGTTCTAAGCATTATCAGAGATCAGTTACTGGCATGAGACCTAGCGATCTGTCATCTTGCTCTGTAATGTTTTATAATATTATTGTTGGCAGTTCTGGAAACGAGACAAGCGTATTTGATAAATAACACACATTTTTCCTCCAGCAAAATATGAACAGTTGAATCCTTCGTGAGACATCAAACATGGCTGCAGTGCATACATGTTGCTAGACTGATTTTTTTTATGTTATCTGCAGTGGATTAAGAAACTACAGAAGAAAACATGTAAGATTTTACCTTGCCACCTACCTTTTGAATGGCAGCAGACTGGAAGCCACAACCTTAAATCCCTTACTGACCCACTGGTAAAGAGGGTTTATAATACATTTTACCCATTTCATACATGTCCAGTGCTTGAGAGAGGCACTTCAGTGTAAATTTTACATATGCTGCTCAGTTCTCAAGTACCCACTCAGGGACATGGAAGTACTTGATGAATTTTGGTTTTTAAAGGGATATTTCCAAATAGAGCATTATTATAGTACTTTTCAACTACAATGTCTGTGTGGAAAGGCTTCAATTAGTAAAATATATGTTAGATTGATGTGTCAAGGGACTTGGGAGATAGCTGTTGGGATGCCTGTACCTTTGTGTTTATTCACTTCTATATTCCTGTTTCTAGCTATTAGAAAGGCCTTAGCCTCATGGGTTCATGCACACTACGTGCATTACAAAAATACTATTATTTTGGCATAATTGCAGACATAAGATGTGTATTCTGTCTTATGCTGTGATGTGAAACAATTGTTTTCAAAAGTATCAGAAGCCGCAGAATGTACTGGTCCCGTCTTCACAACGGCCCAGTCTTCAGAGAACTGCAAAATCCAGTTAGCCTTTTACAGTTTCCACACTTAGCATCTTTCAGAGCAATATAGAACACACGCTCATGCAGATGTGTGTATGTATATACATGTACATGCAGATATATATATTTATACACATATGCGCACAAAAGAGGAGTCATACTTTTTGGGTGAATTGGCTCACTCTTAAAATGGCTTTTTTAATTAAATGAAAAAAGTAAATTTGGGAGCTACCAAATGCAATTTAGAATTTTTCATACACCTCAGATGTGTCATACTGACTCCAAAGAATATCAGCTATGCCTGGGAAATGTGTTTGTAATATTTATGCACAACACTGGCTGCTGTTGTGGTGGCTAATGAAGAGATAAGCCATGAAATACAACGCTCCATGGACTCCTGTAAAAATTAAACTGTGAATCTGTGATGAGTCCCGAGTAGGCAAAAGAGATACTTCTCCATGCCTATAGTGAACTGACTTTTTAAATATTGCTTTTTTCTTTTTACACTAGCTGATTTCTGAAAAGTAACGGCATTTTACATCATATTTACAACACTGTTGGATGCAACTTATTTTTATCCACATTCTGTTTGACAAGTTGATTCTGTGATTAAAGGACACAGTTTTATGGATAATAGAAGTATTTGCTGATTTGTATAGCTAAATAATTTCACTTCCCTATACATTTGTATCTGAGTAAGATCTTTAGCTGGAATGATTACACTGAAGCTGACACACCAGCTGAAAACTGGGTGGTCCATAATATGTAGAATTAATAGAGCTACATGTGCGAGCCAAAGACCACAAAAGTATCTTCAAAACTCTTAAATTACTTCAAGGGGGCTTGGATCAGGCCAGGAATGGATGGATAGAACTTAATCTCAGATTATTTTAGAAACTCTTTCTTATTCCCCCTCTGCTTTCTCTCCTAGGACTCTTTGAAATCAGTAGGTAGTTAAAAAATAGAGCCAGAAAATGAGAAAGATGAACAAAAGGGTATTTAGAAATCAGAACATTGGTCTAAAACTTATATAAGAACAAAGAGCACCTGTGCACATCAGTACTACAAGGCAGGTACCGAATGAAAATTATATTCTGTTGCTAATTTACTCTGGAGCTTCTTGTCTATTTATAGCCTTCAAAGTACTTCCATTACGACGATGTGAGGCACCACAGTTTGATTACCTTTTTATGTGCATTACATATGCGGTGCAGAATGATGTAATTGCTTGACTGTTCTTACTAGGCTTTTACAATATAGACATACGTACATGGTATTATACATAAATCTAACAGCCAAAACACTGACATTGGAACCTTTATTTTAATTCACAAATGAATCCAATGCAAAGGTGGTGCCAATACCGGTTATTGTCTCACAAGTTGATTTACATTCTCCATGCTGCGCCTGGTATATACAAGTAGGGGCAAAATGGCTGATGTTTGCAAATGCCCGAAAGGCTAATAAAGATCACCCTGCTCCCAGCATGCTCTCTGCTGTCAAAAATCAGCAATTAATTTTACTAGGGTTCCTGAAATCCAGTAGATCCATGAGATGTGGCATGTGTTGACATTCTCTGGCTGATCTAAACAACCTCCCATCACTGAGTAGCAGGATATATTTGCTATTTGAATTATTTAGGAGCCTGTTATGTGAATTATAAAGCAGCACTTTGCAGTATTAAGTCTAATATTTTATGATCTTCAATTGATTAGGTAGGCTTTCGGGATTACCTATAAAGGTTAGGATAAAACAATACAGATCCTGGCAATTTGTGTGCAGAGCTGGAGTTTCAAGCTATATGCAGCAAAAGGTGGGAAAAAGAAGTTCGCTTCTCTTAGCTTGTCCTCTAAAAACACTAGGCTGCTTTACTTTTTACACACACTAGCAAGAGAGGTTTGTCTTGGTATGTCCAAAGGCAACAGGGGAAGTGACTCATTCAGTGAACTTGAGCAGCATCAATATTTTTATGAGTTTTAGCAGGTATTTGTGCAGCAAGATGTTTATGTGAGGAAGAGAATGGCAAAGTCTTGCATGTGGCAAGGACTAAGGAAGAAGAAGAAACAAAGCACATTGGATTTGCACAGGAGGAAACCATCAGGTCTGAGATAGTCAAACAAAAGTAGTGGATGATAAATAAGATGATGTGGAAGAAAGCATAAAAGCAAGAGGGAAAGAAACACAGAGGGAGAAGAGACAAAGCAGCAAAGCTAAGACAAGGTGCAGGGGGACTTTGAAAAAGAATATATAAGATAAAGGAAAAAACAAAGCAAGATTTTCAAAGGAACTTAGAATAACCCATAAGGCCTCACAAAGCCTGTGTTTGGTCCTACTTACTTCCTTCTGACCGCTTCGCTAGTTCTGTGTTACTGGCCATTGCTTCTGACAAAAGATGTAGGATTATGGGCTCACCTCACCATAAACATAATTAGCAAATCTAATGCTTCTGCCATTGCAGGGGAGAACAAGAAATCTCTGATCTGTTCTGACTGGCCTTTTAGTGAAGCACAGGAATGAAATCTATCAGGCCTTCAGAAGGTGTGTAGCTCCCATTAAAAGCCACACTTGCATTTATTTTAAGAGATGAGGCCCAGTCGAGTAGCGCTTTCTTGGACCTTGTGATGGTCACCATTTTGAGATCACCACACAGTACGGATCTCAAGATTACATGAAACTGTATGTCCCTCTACGAACGTGGCTTCCATGGAATGAGCCGCTGGGTCCCAGCAAAGTCTAATGAGCAGAAGCTGGGTAACAAAAAGTTATTACCTGGCACAGCCAGATAGATACATTTATTTGTGACTGATTTTTGTTTGTCAGGCCAAACACTGAATAAATATGGCAAAGGAACAAAACTCCTCAACATTGCTGAGCGGAGCTGTACAGAGCTGCGGAAATGGTAGCCTGACCGCAGCATGAGTGCACACATTCCTTGGAGTTAAGCAGACAGCTTTCTGTCAGACCAGTGCAAACTCTGTAAATCCTGCAAACAAATCTCGCTTCTTTACCCCAAGCCAGGTTCAGCATCATTCCTGCACCTACAACCCACTAAAGTCAACCTTCAAACAGATTCTCCTTTTAAATCTGGAAAGAGCCTCACATCATGCTCCACGATCAACACAGGGTGAGCAATCCAGCCAAGCGGTTATACGACTTTTAATCCCACCCCCAAAAAATCCATACTTTGCATTTACATCAGCCGTGTGGTGTGCCAGGCCAGGCCCTTGGCCTGTGGATCCCCACGGCACGCTGGTGGCAGCTGCCCTCCTCCCGCCAAGCAGCTGAATCCCCTTTAAACTAGATGCGTCAAGACTTTCCTGTTCTTACTCTATACGGAGAAAACGAGAAGGGTGGCGGGGACACCCCCTGCCCACATTGGAGCGTTGTGGTCATGTAGGAGGCCAGCCCCCAACTCCACCCTCGCCAGTCCCCTGCCAGCACTGGCTGCCGGCTGGAAACCACACGCGCCTCACCTCGCCACGGGAAGAGGGAAGGACCAGAGCCTCTTCCTGCTCTTGTTTTCCTTTGCACACCAAAACATATCCGTCTTCTAATTTCTGAAGAACGAAACTGTAAATGTCAGCGTCTTATCTTTGCTCAGCAAACAGTTTGCTAAATGCAGCTCGTCATGTTTATGGAGCGCACTAATCTTGTTGCCAGCAATGGGGATCGAGGCACGTTGAATCTGGGAGCGGTGGTATTATAAAGGGGAGAATAAAATAAGGCAGAATAGTACAGAACCACATAAATTTATAACACTCACTGTATTACAACCAGCAGCCTTAGATTAACATGATGTAAATTATTGCACGCTACTCCTTTCGCGTATGTGTGGGTTTTCTCTGAGCAATTATTTATTTTTCACTACTCCCCACTGTTCTGAATGCAGTTATTGACAATTAACAAGGTATGGATTGTTATTGCTTTTCTTGTCATAAATCCCTGTAGACATTTACTTAGCATGAATTAAATCACAATCATGTGTCATTTATTTTGCATAAAATGAGACATAAGTAGTCGTAATCATATAGCTGTAGAAAGAACAACCACGCCATTGTTTTCTATATTTGAACAATAATTCTATATTTAAACTTAAATATTATAATTAGCGGCTTTGTTTGCCTTGCTTAGAAGTAAGATAGGTAAGATTGACACCTCACTTTTGACACCAGACATTAGATTTAATAAGCATAATTTTCATTTATTTGAGTCTAGACTGATTTTTTTATCAATGTATTTATTGTAGAAAGAAAATGTACATAAAGACGGTTGGCATATTTATGAAGAAAGCTGAAATGACTTTTATGTGTTGCTTTGTCCAACTGATAAAATACCTACTGGCATGAAAATACCTATAACAAGAGCTGAAATCACACCGAACTGTAATTGACATGTGATTTCAAAAAATGCTCAAAGTAATAATATACTATCTCCTAAGTAAAGATTCTTCTGTTCACTCTTTATCCATTTCCAAGAATCTTTTTGTCATGTAAATTTGCATTGATTAGTTTTTAATTTGAGTTTCTAAAAATGTGCTCTGAATACTTAATTCCAGCAAAAGTACATCTTTTTTTTGCTAGTATTAATAACAATAATTGCAGTCCACAAATGGGGAGGCTCGACGGATATTTCTTTAATAGACATAAACTTTAGCTGCTTGAATGATCTTTAGTTTCGCTGAAAGCTTCGTATTAGTTACCTGTGCTGGTAAACTTAAATTTCAAGGAAAAAAGGAACAAAGCTATTTAAATCCCAGTCCTGCTCTGCTTATGCAAGCAAACCTGCTGGTTGCCAGGCCAAAAATTGCAGTGTGACACACTAGTAAATGAGAATTCTGTCAAAAGTACAGTCTGTGAGTACGAATTCACTACAGACCTGATATGATTGAAAGCTCTTTGCTGGCACAGGGAACCTGCTCTGACCGAGGAAGAATCAGGCCCTGCATAGAGAAGGGCAGTTCCTAAGAGTCGGGGGCCAAAAACTGATGGGGATTAACTCTTCCCCCAGCAAAAGTGAACCTGAAAGCAAGGTGAGCTTTGCTGCTGCGTCCTTGCAGTACAGCTTTGCTGCAATTAAGCGCCTTGCTGAAGCCTAGAACCGCCCCATCGATGGCAATGAGAGAAATGCAAATCTAGGGGATGGCTGGGCAAAAAAGGCAGTTGCCCAGCTGCAAATAAAATCTCTGACGGCAGAGTGAGTCTCCAAAATTAATGGTAAATCTGAGGAGAGAAACTCTGTCATCAGACAAGGGAGGTGAGGGACAATAAAATCAATAAAAAGCAGTAAGCGTTAAGATTTAGCAAGGAGGAAAAAAAGAGGTAAAATGAACTAATATTTTAGCTAAGTATAGAAATAAAGGCATATGTGCAAAGTTTGGGGGTTTCTCCAACACCACCTTAAAAATACAGATTTTTTTTTTTTATTTCTGTTCAAGATTTTAGAATATGCTTCACAAAGAATATTAGTTTTTTATGTATTTTTTTTAAATCAAAGTAGACAATCGATTTCCTCTTTCTAGACATCCAAAACCTTACGTATTTTTATAAAATGACATTCATAGCCGTACTTTTTATTGTTCATACACTACTTTTGAAGCAAGCTTTTTATTACTTTCCTCCTTTAAAGCAAAAACATATCAAATATTACCGTATAGGCATAAAACCAAATCATGTTTGAAATAATCTAAAGATTAAACTTTATTTTTCTTAGCTGATTGTATTATTTGAACAATAATATTTTCAAAAAAAAAATTATTCATCTGCCTGATGAAAGAAAGTACCTGATACATATTTTTATTCAAATATTACTCCCATGGAATATTGGCAACATTTTATGTTTCAGCCTAAGCTACAAATTCCTTCAGAACAAATCAAATGTCTTTAAAGAATATTTCTGTTTGAAAAGGAATTAAGCTTTCCTGAAAGAATTTTAAAGGTTGTGATATTCACAGTCTGATAAAGCAGCACCTTTAATGAAATTCTAATTAGCAATTTCATGCACTTTGCTATTAGTCATATCAGATTAGTGCACATTTTCACAGCCTTCCTTTAATTAAGTGCACTTATTCCAAGTTTCAAACACTTTCCTTATAAGATGAAAACTGTGCTGAAATGTTATTTAGTAAACAGCAGACGTGTGAAAGTAAAGGTGCGTATCCGTGCGCTGACGGACGTTTTTAAACTGTCCACAGACGTATACATTGCTAGTTGCTGCCAGCTGCTTTATGTGCTTTGTTTTCTGCTATTTGTTTGTATGCATTTTACACGTGCCTTTAAATAATGCAGAGAGACGAAGTCCGGTTCTTCAAATGGCTCTGAAGATGTTCAAAAGTTTTTAGTGGATGACTCGTGCGCGCATTTCAGATTCAGACAATAAAAGCAAATTTTCTATTAAAAACAATTCAGACAGTCCAGCCTGAAGTACCCATGTCTGCTTTCCTGGACGTCACCTTCCATCACATTGCCTTGCACCATTGCAGCAGAGGCCCTCGGTGTAAATACGGCATGTGGACCCACTATTTTACCCACCCAAATCATCAGCAAAATTCCCATACATGTTAGTGGGAATAGGTTAGGCCTTATCTCTCTTATAAGGATATTGCATTGCAAAGGCAAATACTTCTAAAATACGGTACGTAACACTCATCTCTCTGCAAGCTGATTAACTTATGGTCAGCGTTGTAAAAGGTGAGAGATTACCAACACTGCGTTAATTCACAGTACACCTTGTTTTGCATGATAGGAGCAACGCAGGGAGTGATTTAACATACATAATGATAAGCAAGCCTATTATGTACGGGTAGATAAAGGATATAACGCATTTCTTCCTCTTTCCACAATGCACAGCTATAAAAACACAAATGCGATCATTTTTCACGTTTCCCATATTTTTAAATATGTATGTATATATGAATGTTTTCTCATTCTCCAGAGCAGAATACTTTGTTTTCTTTTTAAATGCTCCTTCCCAGGTACTGGTCCTTGGGTCTGTCGTGTTCCAGGATTTGCATTTTATTGTATTAGCTAATTGCACGTGTTTTTAAACACGTTCTCTTGCTGATGTCATTCATTTAGACTGTAACATTTCTGACATTTTTAGGTAGTCCCCCAGGCCTCATAGCCCTCTTAGCAGGGTCCCTTCAGTGAGGGGTGTTTGCTTTATGATTACTGACTGACATCTCAATAACTTGGAACATATTGAGCAGTGCATGTCTAGTGAACAGCTTTTTTAAATGCATGGTCCACTTTGTCAAGTCATGTGCGAGCCATAATTTAGGCTAATAATTACCAGACATGAATGCTATGAAACATTGATGTCTACACTTTTTTCCCCTCTCTAAGTACTGAATTTTAATACATTCAGAAAAGGTTTTCCTAAGGCCAAGATAAGCCCCCCAAAAAGCTCATATGGAAGCACTTTAAAAGTGATAAATGATTTGGAATCTACACTGTCTACTGATGTACGTCTCAGGAAGGAAAATTAGAGCTAACAGGTGTTAGATAGGGAATGGTGAAGCATTTTAATAGAATTGTCAAAATGTTGGTCCCAGATGCTGACATTAATGCATGCAACAAGGAATGTAAAGCTGCACTGCCATTAAATGATTATTTGTTTAAATTTCAAGTCGATGGCAGGAAATCCTAACTTTGTCCACTACTTCTCTGTACAGGCCATCCCTCCTGTGCTTTCCTCTATGATTTGCATCAAAGTGTAATGGTTATACGGCTCACATCTGCATGCTTTAAATAATCCATGCCTGTCAAATTTCATTTTTTCCTCTCAGATCAGAGCCATCATAACCCCTTCTCTGCCAGCCTTGAAGTCGCTACAAATATATTTGTACATTTGGGGGAAAATAATTTAAATACTGTGAGTTAAGGGATAATTAATCTTTGAACTCTTTTCTTACTTCAAATGTATTTACTAAGTAATCTGCATGATCTTGTAATTATTATGTATTTGTAAGGTATTTTCCATGTAATAACAAAGTAGTTACATGGTCATATGAATCCTGTAAATTATAATAATACTGAGGGAAGGGGTATGAGGAGGGGAGCTCTGCTGCCTACGTTAAAAAGCTTTTCCAGAAATCTTTGGAATTCTCTTCAGTGAGGTAGCCTGAGAAGGCAGAAAAAGCACGTCCTTTAGAGATTACTAGAATTTCTGCCAACAAAAGAGATCCAATATCCATGTACAGTTCAGCTGGGTGAAGGGGGAGAGGGGAGAGCAGATAGCGACATATTTTTTTATCTCTTGTTTTAACAGTAAATCATTAATTTAATAGTTGCTGTTATTTTTCAGGGGTATTGTGGCAGTTTACAGACTGCTGAAAGCTCAGCATCCATTCATGCTTCAAAGACAAAAGGGAGATTTCTCTTTCTAATCTTTGCAGAAGCCTAAATAGGATGTAGCCTGTAGTCAGACCATCTCCGGCTGTAATCTTGTCAGAGCTCAGCACACATGCATAGGCGTGCTCACACACACAGCATTACAGTCACAGCATTAATAAAGCCGTTTCTCCAGCATGCTTGAAAGCAAGCAAGCAAGGAAGCCGTGTGATTATTGCCGTTTTAAAACACTCAGGAGACAATAAACAGATATTAGGACAAATGAACTGATTAGAAGTGAGCACTACAGTGGGTCAGAGCAGAAATGTGGTTGGAAGAGCCTTGGATATGCAGTCACAGGGGGAAACCTCCTGTGCTAGAAGAGCAGGGTTGGCTTGTCCGTAACTGGCATCTCATCTCTCTGTAGAGCCCGTGGTTAAAAGCCAATGCCTTTTTGGAAGCTTTTCCTTACAGATGAGATATAAAAGCAATGCCTGCCTAACCACTTATATACATTAATGATCCCACGGTGCTTTCCAAAAAAGGAAAATATTAACCCAGGCACCACAATAATATTCTGCTTACTTATAACCCCCATACAATTTAAATTCAATCTGGTGTTACGTTATTTTTGACTTCCTGACCCAAATTGGTGTGTGTGTAACTCTGAGCTGTTAAGCAGATGATCGCTCCAGTCCAGCAGTAGATCCATCTCTCTAGTGCCTTGGAAGAGACTGCTTAGCCTGCGTTTCAGTGAGCCTCTTCTGGAAAATGTGCCGTATATAAAAGCATTGGCTGAACACGACACAGCATCCACAGGGCCATTTTTACTATACAAACACATCCTTAGTTTCCTATGGCTGCATCATTGCCAGAGACTGCAGATGGAGAAAGGCTCTCAAATCCCTCTGTTGGTAAAAAGACGAAAATGCTCCAGAAAGGTTTTCCTCTCCTTTTCTGTCTACCCGCAGCTCCCTTAGACAGTGCCCAGCTTATGTGCAATAGCGAAGTGCGTTCCTCTGAGTGTCGGAGCCGGGAAATACACTCTCATTTCACAACTGAACGCTTGGGAGCCGAAGAGATGCTCTCTTGGTTCCTGTCCTGTCCAGATTTTCCCGGGAGAGCCCCGGTGCCCGGGGGACCATCACCCCCCAGAGCTGCACCATTGCGGCGGGGGGTCCCCTCGGACCCTGCCTGCTCTGCACATTAGCAGAGCCAAAGCAGATGCTGAAAATGGTCTGTGAAACAAAACAGACAGCTCGCTGGTGGCTGCAAAAACATCGCCCCAAACTCACTGGGGTGGCACACCGGGCTCAGTGGTCAGGGATGGTGTGCTGGGGGTATTCCTGTGGCAACTGCTCTGGAACAGCCAGAAAAAAAGACACTGGAAGGTAAAGTTAGTGGAAGAGCAGACTGTCTGACTTGCTTTCTGCACCTCTTTCCATTGTGGTGTTCCCTGAGCGTGTCATTGCCTTCCCTTGCTTGTAGATAATCTTGAGTGCTTGAAAACAAAGATGTTCAGCCTGAGAAGGCCACCTGAGGATGGGGGACTTGGTCTACCTGGATTTCAGGGCAAAGGCTGGAACCAATTCAGTTACTAGTCAAGTGAAACGAGTGCCACACTTGAACCAGCCCTCCTTGCTGTCACCAACCACCCGGCAGAGGGCTGCTCATGCAGTTCCACACACTCACGCCACGCACCAGCTCTGCACTTGCCCCTGTGATGTACTGGTGTGGTCTCGAGGGCTGAACAGAACAGAAGGTATGTGTGAGCCTCTCCGCCTATCTGCTAGGGCGTGAAAGAGACATCTATTTGTCATGTCCTCACCAGCGATTGCAATGGAGTCACTTCAATGGGGAGTTCTGCTAAAAACGAATGGCATGAAGTATCTTGTCATCATTCCTTTGGAAAGTAGCATGGTCCTCCCCAGCCTATGGTCCCAAGCAGGTATAGGAGTCTGCTTGCTGTGGCACGATTGTGTGAAATTAAATGAGCTCCAATTTCCATTTATGAGCTTTTACAATCAACAATACGGTGAAAGATTGCTTGATAACTATGCCTGCAAATTTCTGTTTCTGACTGTCCTAACAAGCAGCCATGAGATGTTTTAATTGCACATATTTTACAATACAGTGCTGGGCCGGTACATTTTATTTCAGTATCATTAGTGCAGGTGGCTGCTATCATTTTAGAAACTTTTTTTTGTGGTATTTGCAGCCAATTATTTTTTCGATGTTATTTTTCCTTCCTCTTTATCATGAAAGTGTAGCTCTTGGTACAATTCATGTTAACTAGAAATGAGCGCAGACAGAGATCAGATTTCGGATCCCTCAAGCCCATTGATGTGAAGTTTCACAGTCGGCCCATTGTAGAGAGAAATTTGGAGTCTGTATTCTTTCCTCTCAAAGTCCCTGGAGTTTTGTTCAGCTCCATTGCTAAAATTAACTCGAATGGGTAGTATTTTCAGTGGCCTACTCACCTTTGCTGTCACAGCCCCCTTACCCAGCCCAGACTTATTCCCATCTTAACAACAAATAGTAGGTAATGAATGGTCAGATATCAAAGATGGGGCCAGTTGGGCACCTTGTCTAAGAAACACTAATTCAAGCTGGAACAGGTCAGAGAAGGGTTACTAAGATGATTCCCTGATATGAAGTATGTCTTATGATAGAAGATTAAAATTTTCTTACTTGCCCAGCTTTGTTAAAAATGAGGTCGTGGGTATATGAGTGCTGGCTGAAGTACTGCAGGATAAGCTAGGTAACAGCGCTTAAAGATGAAGAAATTAATATAAAAGTAGTCATGAATAAACAAGAGGAGGCTTAGAGCTGGAAGGTACCTAGCTCCGAAAGGAGCAAGGCTCTGTAGCAGTCTTCCAATTAGTGGTTGCAAAGAAATGCCATCACTTTCAGCGCTGAGATTTAATGCACAGGGAGGGAATGAAACACTTGAACCCCAGTATACAGGAAGTGTTTTCCTGTAGGGAGTGATTTACAAAGGCCTTATATAAGTAAACGGCAGAAAAATTGGGTTTGATGAGTACCCTGAGGTCCTGTGTGACCAGGACTAGAGGCAGACATCTCGGTTTGCACGCTCTCCCCTGAGCTGGCGTGCAGCACACATTGTGATTTATTTCGCCGTGCTTGCAGCAAGGCAGAATCCCTCTCTGAGCCCTTTCTGGTAGGGACAACTGGTAGGATGATAGAGTGAGAAATTGTCATGTCTCTGAAAGAACTGTCTCGCTGGGACTGGGCAGGATAATCATGCCAGAGAACCACAAGATTACACTACTAAAGAAGTAGAGGAAGCCTTGTTTTCATTTCTGCTCCAGAACCAATTCAAAGCATTGGAAATTTTCCACAAACGTAAAGGGAGAGGGAGGAAGGAGTACACAGCTAGTAGAAGATTCAAACGTTTTGGTTAGTTCATCACATTTGTTAGAATTTTGATCTTTTTTTTTTATTTATTTCAATGCATAATACACAGTGGTTGAAATAAAATGTCTTTTATAAAATCAAAATACTTCTGAGCCCAAAAGACTTTCTAGGAATGCTCCAATCTGATATTTCACAGCGGCTGTGTAAATCACTTCTGTGAAGCTTTTACATTTGAAGGAAACAGCCTACTGTGACAGAAAAATGTTACCTCGGACCCTCTCACCCCGCCTCAGTGTGCTCTACCAGGAGTCTACACGAGGTGGTCCTCCTCCCTGGGCACCAGCATGGGTGATGCTGGCTGGACCCTGATCACACCCTGCACCTCCCAGACCATGCTGTATCAAGGAAATACAATTATTTGGTGCCCTCTCAAATTGTACTGGGGACCATGTTGAATTTCCCTGGTGAAATAAAAACAAGTCAGGAGAGGGAAAGACCAGTTGCCCACAGTCCATATTGCATTGACCATCTGCTGAGCATCATCATCATCCAGGTAAAAACTCCCACGATTAACTCTATAGCTCTGATGTTCAGACTAAAGCTTATAGGGAGAGTCTTCAGCAGGACTAGGAGCAGCAGGACTAGGAGCAGCAGGAGCAGCAGCAGGAGCTAAGCTCCACCACCTCCAGTGGGAGCGGGGAGTGGGCAGACCAGCCCCCTTTTACGGATCAACCCACCGGTATTACCCCCATAGCCAGCCTGTTGCAGGCAGCTTGCCCCTCCGTTAGCAGGCAGCGATGGCTTGAGCTCAGGTTCAAAAGGCGGTTTTACCACTGACAACAGCCTCGGTAGTGAATTTCTTGTTAACTAGAGCCCACCTGATACAGTAACCCCTATAGCTGTTGATGGGGTCAGCTGGGAACATTTCTGAGGGTCTGTCCTTCCCTGTGAACTGCTGAGGTGTGGGGGATTTATTCACAGGGAGAACTAAATGCTGTTGGATGAGTGAAAGAAAAGGTGATTAAGTGTGGTAAGACATCCTTCTACAGACAGGCAGATCATCAAGGGAAACTCGGTGACCTCAGAGGCCATGAGAATATATCAGAAGTGTCTCCGCTTGTGTAGGAGAAGACACGGACCCGGGGCAGACCTTCAGCTGACGCAAAAGTTGCTCTGGCAGCTTGCATCGGCCAAGGAACGCTCCCCTCTTCCCTCTCGTATAGCAGCGGTGCTGCTCCCTGCGTGGAGCTGAATAATCGTTCTCACAGCAACTCTCTTTTCCGCCAATATTGAAGCCTGCCCTGACCCCAAGATCATTCCTGCACCAGCAGCGTAACCTCCCTCCGCTCAGCCGAGGAACGTGCACATGAGCCATACATAAAGGAAGTATTTCACCCAGACAATATTTCTTGCTTAAAGTAGTCGTTCTCCCCACAGCATTGCCACTTACCCACTATGCGAATGCTTTTCATTAAACGTAAATAACATATTTTCTATCAACTCGAGCCTACGCTCTTTGTGCCATTCATCATTATGTATACCTAATATATTTTGCAAACCCCAGTTCTCCTGCTTTCTGTCTTTTGAGGCATTTCTGAAATAAAGTAAAAGTATTACACCCCTGTTTACTTTTAGACATGTATTTTTTTCAAAGCAAATGCAATCTGTGTTTTAAGTAAGATACCACCATGTATTTATGGGAGTTTAATAAGTTCTTCCATTAATAACATAGACAAACTAATTTACCAGAACGTGTCTGTTTTAAACTTTGGGAACAAAGAGTGGGAGTATGAAAATCAATCTTTCCTTTGTACTTGAGCCACTGACCCATTAAAGCTTTGAAGATCATTTCTTTAAGAAATTGTGAGGAGTTATTTAACTACAAACAGCAGCTACCTTCCCATTCCAGCTGCGTAATCAAGCGTAATAAATTAGAGGAAAAAAATAAAGGTTCACTCTATTTTTTTTTTATAACTGAAAATTCTTAATAGCAGTTTGACAAATCGGCCCGCAGCAGAAAGAAACCGGCATTCTTCCTAAGACTGCTGTTTAGCACAAGTTAAAACACTGCTTAAAAGGGGGGGGGGGGGGTTTGTCTTTAATTATGGTTCAAAAATGTTCTTAGCTGCCCAGGCTTAATTATTTAACTCAAATTAATTGTGAAAGTTACCCATCACTGGAAAAAGTTAGCAAACCTGTGAACTACAGCATTGTTAGTGGCTGCATGCATGAAAATGTACAGCAATTCCTGTTTGCTTGAGAAATGAACTCAACGGCACTACTTATTGTTAGTTATCATTAATAACTATTTCACAGTTTAACACTGATAATACACTCAGTTATGTAAGAATGGAAATTTAAAATAATCTTCATCTTAAACTGCTTAAGCAATCTGCATGCTAAACAATTATAATGATGTTCTAGTTATCAGAAACTCAAATGGAAAAAGTCTATATGAGATGTCAATAAAACCTGTCAGTAAAAGGCAGAAAAGTGACAGCCTTTTAAAAAGATCTAACATATGGATAGTGTAAAGATGATTTTTAAAAAACACATCTGTTGATTCAATGTTGACGGGCTCTACTTATGATAAATATAGAAGTGTTTTCATATGCTTCAGATAACCTGAAATAACATTAGTGTCTTGCTGAAAGAAAGCTGGTGAGGAACAGAGTACAGTGCTTTGTGACGAAGTATGGAAGGTTAACCCTGAAGAATTTCCCATTCCTGAGGCTGGAAGGACCACTTGAAAGGGGTAAAACTCAGATTGGTTTTTTTTAACTCTGCTTTTCTAAATCTACTGGGGTTGATACCTTTTCCAAACAAGGACATCGGAAGTCCCTTCCCCTGCCCACACAAGATGTGCAGGAAAGGCTGTGAGAGAAGAGCTTAGTAAATACTTTGCAATTTTATAATGTAGGACACTGCAATTCGCATTTTCAGAGACAGACACATGAGGCTTTGGCACAAAGCGTAAGGGCAGTTTATACCTGGGAGGTCAACCACTGTGCCAGACACAGTCACTGGCCACACAGTACCTGGACTGGTACGTCACTGCTTATTCATCTGCACAAGATCATGGGCAGTTCCAGGTGAACTTGCAGTCATTTGCTAGCTGGTTTTGCCCTCAAAGTGCCCAAACATTAAGATTCAGTTAACGTATTGAGTAATAGTTTGCACTTATATACTTCAGTCAGTTTTATTTCAATTAGAATTGCCACTTGATGTCTATTTTTGTAGATATACATATTTCAGGACATTTCTGTTTGCTCATCCAACAGGTCTCTTTATTGGTCTGAGAGATTCTCAGTCCAGCTGCAACTGTTTGCAAGTCCTTAGAAGGTTATTCTTTGTAGAAGTATCCAAAAAGGCATATCCTGAGCAGGTGTTAACACATCATGTGGATCAAGGTCCAAGGTCCAGTTCCTGAGGGATATTTAGAGAAGTATATTTTATTGATTGAAGGATTAAGTTGCTTTGAGGATCTGAGCTGAAATCCTTAGCTTCACAGACTTCAGAGAAACGATGCCATTTATTACTACTATGGGTCAAGTTCTTGCCTCCAGGGCCAGTTTTGACCAGCTCAGTCTTCCCCTTCTAGGTTGCTCTAAAAGAGCAATTACACAAACCTTTTCATTAAGGCAAACCACACCTGGAATTCTCATGAGATCAGATTCTCCCAAAGCATTTCACTGATTTCTCTTATTGGAGCTGCTTGAACATATCTGTTTGGATCTTATTAAATATTAATTTTTTACTGCTTTTGGCTATACAAGCATCTTGAACTTGGTAAAAGAGTCTGGGCACATAACATTCAGACACCAGGCTGCCTATGAACTTTTCACTTTCAACTATTTGCTAATCATTATTCGTGATATATACATTAGTAACCCTAGAGCACGTGTCCATCCTGTGGGAAGCGAGCTCCGTTTTTGGCAGGAGCTCAGTGGAATTCATCGGAATTCATCTTGCAAGTAAGCAAATCCTCTGCAGAGCCAATAACCCCACAGAGTGTCAGCTGGGAAGAGTGTGCGTGAGAGAGACCTTGAACACCAAAGGTCTGTCGGTGACCACTGCACGTGCTGAAGGTGATACCAGGAGTGGGGAGAAAGGTGCCACGCAAGGAGCATTGCCTGACCGGTGTGCTACAGCCTCTGCTTCTTGACCAAACCCCCAGATCGCCATTCAGTGATAAGTTTAAGCACACGCTTGAGTCCTTCTCACAGCAAAGAGCATACCTGTGGGCTGATTTCCTTTTTAACAGGTAAGTTAACAGCAGATGAAGACAAACCCACTTTCAATATTCCAACAAAATAATAATTCTTTTTATAGTTAATGAAAACTGGGGATTCCCAGTGTTGCCAAAACCAAGTGTCATGATTACCCAGTCCTTAGACACAGCTCATTCTAGTCCATTTTATCTCTAAAATGTGCACAAATCTGTATTTTGTTACCTATTTTTTCTGGTTTCTCAAAGACAAGAAAGGGGAGGGGGGAACACCTGATGGAGAAATTTTATTTTATTCAGATGCTGAAAACAGGGAAAGGTTCCTTAAGTGAAGTTCAGAACTTCAAAATTACACCTGGAGTGTTTCTTCCCTCTGTTAGTACCAGAGATGAGAAAGTGCCAGGAACAGCATAAAACATGGTGGATAGGAGTTTCAAGAGCATCTAAGTCACTGAAGAGCTCATGCCCACTGGACATACAAACCTGAATCCCTAAGATGCTTCTGAATAAAGGTCCATGGTAGAAATACTTTTGTTCTCCTTGTTTCCATTATTGATAAATTAACCGACTGCTAAAAAATTACATTTACAGTTCCTTTTTTTCAAATCAGTGTCATTTCTCTTAAAGTGTCCTTCTGATTTAGCTGGGATTCAGTTCATAGCATCATTAGAACACTTTTTTGTGTCAATTATTAACGTACTACGAGGTCTGCCCTAGCAACTATGTCAACATATTCTTCACCAACGGAGATCATGAAATACAGACAGCAATAGTGTTAAAAAACAAGCTTTTAGATCCATTTTACTTTGTTGCAACACTGCTTTGCAGATACTGAATTAGAGCCCATTTAAACCATTCAAGCATATAATCAAATTTCAGTAATGAGTTATTAATTAAGCAGGGGCATCCAATTCTGTGCTAACTGCCTCATAAACAATCGACAGGAGATTTGTGAATTTTGACTTCCTGACACTATTAAACAAATCAATATTAGGTTTCAGACACAGCAATTCAGACAGTTTTCCCTGTTATTTGGCAATCGTCTGCCTGGAATACTAATGAAAGAATTAAGAGCTGTAGATTTTGCATGTGTTCCATCAAAAAGATCCTTATCTGTGGGGAATTGGGGCCTGATTTGCATGGCAGAAGACTTTGCTTTTGTAGGTACAATTTTTCTCAATATGTCACTCATTAGTATTTATAAACTACAGAGCAGTGAAGCCTTCAGCCCCTATTCATAACGAACAGTCATATCCCTGCTGGAGATACAACCGAACAAAGCCGTTTATTTATTTATTTGGTGGTCCTTTTCATTTATAGCTAACCTAACCTGCAGAAATCTTGCATCTAAGGGTATCTCTGAGCAACATATATTTGATTTATTTTTTGGAAAGGAATATATATATGTGTGTGCATATATATATATGCATATATACACAGTTAGTTGATTAGCAATTAGTTGTGTGAGCAATATATTTATTTACATGCAGCAATTCAGTGCCTAACAATTACTTCTGAAAAATTTCAATATCTTTCGTAGATTTATTTTTTCTTTCACTCTCCCTCCTCTCGAAATGAATTCAGGCCCCAGTTCAGCCAAGCTTTGGAGTTAAGCAGGGGCTTTGGCGTTTTGCTGAATTAGGGATTAGCGCTGTGAAAAGTGCTGGGTTAACAGTACTGCAGGATGAAGTCCGGAGAGCAAGTACAATAGTGATGCCTCCTCCACTGGCCGCCCTTTGCCGTTGTAACCGAGTTGAACTTCACCTAGGGATAAGTGAGTGTTTAGTTTTCATAATCACATAGTCTTTGGCCCCTTAATGAAGAAGGCGGCAGCAGGGGCTACCAGCACCTGTTGAGGTAGCGGCTTTTGTAAGGAGGTTTATCTAACTGCTGAGAACTGGGCTGAGACAGCACGTGTCCAGTTCTCGGGGTGCTCAGGGTATGCTTATCCCGGTGTTTTAGATGGTTTTACTGGAAATTTCTGGCTGCTCTCTCCAGAACTGGCTGAAGCAAAATTATGACCCAAAACTTTGCCCTAAAATTTCTCCTCCACTTGTATCTGTGATTGAATATTTTGCTCAAACCGTGGCTTAGAGTGTCTATAGGAGGTTGTTTTCTCATGGCGGTTTGCTATTTCCCAGGCTGTAGATACATTTTCTCCTTAGCTTCAGTATCTCCGTCTCAGTCCTAGCTGCAAGAACAATGCAGAAAGGTGTATTAGACTTAAAATGAAGTTAATGTTTCTATTACATACACCTCAGTTTCCAACACAAAAACAGTCTCTTGCCAACAAAAACGCTGAATCTTGTTTGGTTAGCAAATTTTGTGCTGTATTTACATAAACAAGTATCCAACAATTTAAAGGATAAAAGCCTCACTAGCACAGAAATCAGTGTGAAAATAGGTCAGAGACCAAGTCTTTTAAAAACAACGTTGGCGAGAAAGGATAAAAGTACTGTCGAGTGATCAGTTCCAAAGTGGGTCAGGATTTCATCTGCAGGAACAAGTCTCCGGCATTATTCTCCTGTAGAGTACTAATGTGCAAACTCTACCCCAGGACTCCCGTGTTCCGTACACAGAGGAAAAAACATTGTCTCTGCCCCAAGTAGCTCCTAGTCAAAAGTACAAGTAAATGACAATGGATGCACATAGTTGGGAGACATTGTCAAAGGGCAATACATGGAAATCAAGCTGCGTACTTAATGGTAGGGGGAATGTGGAACAGAATGCATCTTAGGTCTGAGTTTTATTTAGCTTTTCTACCAGCCTCTCTCTCCCTTTATTTCCTTCTCTCTAGGATCTTACAACATCTAACTCATTAAAAATCTTCTTTTTAATTATCTGCCAGGGAAAGAAATTAGCATAATTAAGGACATTTAAATTTAGATTAACAACCAACCTAATACATGGCACTGCTTCCAAGAAGAGAACGTTTCTTTTAAATGGCCATAGACTACCCAAAGATTTCATTTTGGTTTCTGTCTAGATTTCTGTTCAATATAGCACTGAGAACATAGTTCACTGCATTGAACATATCACTTGATCTTTTCAGCAGCGTGCTCTCATTTTCATGTTGTGTTCCGTGCCTTTTTAAAACACTTGCCTAAATACCGTTCACCATGCTGGGACCCATTTTTAAAAGGATGACTCCAGCAAGAAATGCAAGTTGGCCTGCAGTTTGTGAAACTGGTGGATGTAATGTTCCCTTAAATATTAACCTTCAAATCTATGAAATAAATTCAGTTTTCAAAATCACTTTAAAAGTAGGTTCAGGCATGACGGTTTGCCTTTCTTGGTGTTTACACTATGAAGGGTCATGGGATTGCTTGGTTTGGGGGTTTTTTCTTCCCCTGTTATGGGCATGAGAAAGAACCTGGACAGGCAGAGCTCCAAGTTTCATCTGAAACATGGTCAGAGACCTCCACCTGTTCAGGTCCTCCCTGCAGTGGCTAGTGGTGAGTGACACCGAACATCAGCACGCCAATTCGTGACGATGCCCCATAAAATTCAAAAGGAGTAGCATTCCACCTAATGCCTGCAAGAATAGGGCCGCACTGACCTGAGGTAAAGGGGAGGGTTCACCCCCTTAACATAGGACACTAAATCCCCGTGCTGCTGGTAGGGGACTGGACTTCAAAGGCGCCCTGTATCATCAGTGCTGAAATGGCTGGGTTTCAGGTGTTTGACTGAAGGCAGTATGAGTGTCTCAAAATGCTATTGAATGTACAAAATAAACGTGGCACAAATAAGATAGGAAAACATGTTTCCTTATCTCAGTTGTAAAACCAAAGAGGTATGTTCTTGGTTTGGCTTACACACAGGAAAAGTGATTTCCTGAGCTCTGTGTGTTTCCTTCTTGCCTCTCTTTCAATGATCCCCTGGAAATTTTGAAGTCACTAGCCAGTTCAAGCTCACCTGTCAGCAGAGTAGAAGTGACATGGAAAGTATGTCCTGCTAACTGAGGGTTCCAGAGGGTGCAGACTGTACAGGGCGAGACGGAGACCAGCCTGAACACCAGGGTTGGGCTTAGTGGAGGAATGCGCTGGTAGAGCTCCCCTCTTGCTGTGTCGGACATGACATACCAGAAAAAATCATGGGACAAGCACCACCAGAAACTGGCTGGGGGTTTTTGTGCTGCATTTGCATCCAGTAAAATAAACATGTTCTGCTGCGAAGCGCTTCTGCCCGTGGCAGTGTGTTAAATGCCCCGAAAATCCAGCAAGTCCCTGCGTCCACAGCAGGTCAGACCTTCCGTACATCTTGTGTGTATCTGATCTGTACCCGTTCAGCAGGGTCTGGCAATTCTAGGTGTCCAGAAACCCCCAATGAACACAATTCCCCAAGCAGCAGAGCCACAACACCCTTAGCACTGTCTCAGTAAATCCCCACTCCGCTGCCTGCACCCTGCGCCAGGGAAGGCTGCAGCAGGTCTACCTTCCCCATGGATGCTCCGCGATCCGCAGGGCTGAGCTCAGCCCACTGTCACAAATCTTAGAGGAAACCAGGTTTCATCAGCTCTGCCGCTCACTGAGCTGCTTTGCTCTTAAGGTGAGAATATCCCCTCGTTGTGGAAAAATATGAAGCCTGAATAAATTAAAAACAGGAGCTATGTTACACGTTACTGTCATTTAATTAACATCTCATAATGTGTTGCTTAAGGAATCAAGACTCTATCAGGATGAAGCCTATAAGCATTTTCCCTGTTTAATCAAAAATGTAGATCACATCACATTTTATTTCTTTAAAAAAATTACACACTTATTGAAAATGCTGTGATTAAATTTTATATTAAGAGCCATTTCTCTGAATTAATTCTCCTCCTAAAAACTCAATGTCAAAAAGGAACATGGAAATTAGTGCATAAAATTTGGAAATCTGCAAGGATAGATGGATGGGTTCATTTGACTTTATTAAATTTCATTCATTGTGCACTGATAATGGCTTGACGATATTTATCCCTATAATACTATGGATGTACATATTCTGATATTGTAGTTTGGGCTAGCCACCTCTTGCTTAGACAACCTGGCAATTCCTAATGTAAGAAACTCTTTTTTAGGTTTGCTGCCACCTTCCTTTTTTTTAACTTTGGTGGATTTGAACTATTTGGACTGAAACTGTTTGTACTATGTGCCTGCTTCTAGATAATAACCTATTTATTTCAGCCACCACCATTCAGATCAGAGCGAGGGCAAGGATGCTCTCATATGGTTTGGAGCAGAGCATTAAATTTAGATAAAGTGAGGGGAAGGAAGCAAAGCATCTTTACTGTCCGTGAGAAAAGATATGCCTGTTCGGCATGCCTTCAAAAAGCCACAAACGCTTACTGCAGATTTAGACTTTAACAGCTATGTGTTTCACCTGTGCAAGGTGTCTTCCATCCCACCACGCAGCTGAACCTCCCCTCACCTCTTGGCTCTGAGGGGCCAAAATATATGCTGGGACTCAGCGCTGGAGACAAGACCACAGACTCAGTTCTCCTGCATGCTTCAGCATTGAGTGCTTGGCCCAGGCACATTGAAATTCAAGACGTAACGTTCAGAGCCACAAAGGAAAGGAGAAAGAGGTGGGAGGTGCAGATGCACGGAGAGACAATTTGGGAAAGCTGCACAAGGATGAGAGCATAGTCATTAAAACAAAGGTGACTGAGGAAGAGACATGAATTTGACAATTTCTGGATTTTTTTCTCTTTTAACCTTAACAGAAAATAAGAAAATGTGTGCCAAGAAGCTGCGTTGGAATATGAAGTAAACGTAAGCTTTCTACTGTTGAGAAATGTTAGGATTAAAGTTGCCTGGAGGTGTAATGTCAAGTGCATAGACAGAACGGTACAATCTTTAACTAAGTGATGTTATTTTTTCCTCAAGACCCCTACCTTACTCAGAGACTTACTCAGGACGAACGGGGACTGTTTACAGAAGGACGGAGGAACGTGCCTGGTTGCAGGGCAAGGAACGAAGCAGGAAGAGGAGCAGTGGGTTTAGGCTTAACACGGGTGAGGTACCGAGGAGAACAGCATGCTGTCCTTGCTGTCCTCCACAGCATCCCCATCAGATACTAGGCAACTGACCTTTAGTTGTCAAAAGTGGTCACTGTGCATGATTCTTCATTTTCTGGGTGCCCAATGTGGGACCAAGTCCAACCTGCAAAACTTCAGACCACACTTATTTGGAGCTGGCATAAAGAGGAGCTGTGCTTCGGGCACCAAACATGTCACGTCATTCTGGTGCCTTCTGAAAATTCAGACCTTTTGGACTAGTAACCCAAATTAGTGGACTTTGGCACTTCTTTTCATATTTGTGAAACACCCTTTCCTCTCACAGGTGCACTTTGCAAATAAATTCCTTGATGTTTGTGAAGCAATTACTCACCAGAGGTAGCATGAATACCACAGACTCGCCTCCAAGGACATTCATCAGTCACTTCTTAGAGGATAATTTGAATGGGGTACAGTAAATCAGGTATGAAACCCACGTTCAATAAGGAAAATATAGTACTTAATAACTACTTCATAGGTGCCCTGAATAAGGCCAGAAGCTTATGAAAAAGAATATTGTTTGACTATGTAATTACAGGCTGTACCGCTATGGGGATGCACAAAGGGTGAAATACACTTCTGAGCACTTGATTACAACCCTACTATCACTCTTTCACATGGAGGAGGAGTTGGTGTGTAATCTCCTGCGAGGTGAGTAATGGCCTTCCTGCTGTTGCAAAGCAGATCTTGAAGGGTTGGGACAATGTGCTGGTGATGCCGGGGCTCATGGTTCCCGCTGCTGTCTTTTCCCCGTATGGCATCAATGGCAAAATTGTGTGCCACACAGCTTCACCTGGGAAGGTAATGCAAGTAGCTTTTATTACCCTCTCCACTGAAAGAAAAGGACAAGTTGGCCTGAAACACATAGTAGAAGGCTAGGCTGATCATTTTCTAAGGGCTTAATTAGGTTACACTAATCTGAATTTGTATGGAGTTGTGACTGACCTTATTAAATCATTACATGTAATGAAACTGCATTAAACCTTTGCCCTCTACCTGGCCAGGCAGTGCAGAACAACAAGAATTATCTCACTATAGCTCTACATATGTACTGTCAATTACAGATATCTAATGTATAATAGAAGTAATAATAAGAATAAAGAAGAGGCCTCCAGTTTAAAAAAAATCAATCCTTCCTTTAGCTAGTTTATTGTATAAAAATAAATTAGCCAGTTAGGCAGGGCTTGATTTTGAGCACCATGTAAGCTTTTCTTGAAACTCAGTCCAGCCTCAATAAGAGGCTTGAAACCTAAATTATAGGGAAACAGCAGTTCTTTTGGGTAGAAAATAATCAATCTTCTCAATGTTAACACCTCCTTTCAAGGCTCACTGGCATTCCTTCTGAACTGTGTGGTGTGTCTATTTGCATAAAAAAAGGTATGGTTGTAGGTAAGTATTGTGCCTGGAGCTAAAGAAAGAGGCATCTCATTTGTGAGCTCTCTCAGAAGCAGACCTTGAGGGGCCTGATGGCTACGCTGGTCCTTGCCTGGACTCTGATGGTGGAGAGTCTCTTCCAACAAGCCGCCTGAGACTTCCTCTTGTAGCTCTTGGCAGGTCCCTCAAATCTATCCGTGCCTCTGGCCCCTGCCTCTGATGTAGGAATACTGATGTTTGCCCATCTGGGGTTAATCTCGCGCAGATGTGGTCATGCGTGTCTGCAGTGGACTCTGTCATCCCGACTTTCAAAAAAAGAGACCGAACAGGCATTTCTCTGGCAAGTGTTCTCATCTTAACTGATGCATGTAATGCCATTGATGTGATTATCATTTTTTGCATACGATTAAGAAAAATTACCTTTCCATATTTCAACACAGTTGTTTTACTCCAGAAGTCACTCTTCAGTAGCTGCCAGCTCGGTGTCTTTGGTAGGACACCTTGGAGTCCACCAGCTGACTATCAAGGCAACTGCTGGCCTACGCTCGTGTCGTGGTTCCAGCCAACACCCCTGTGCGCGGTTCACCGCGCCGTCCTGGAGACATCCTGCCGAGGAGGACCAGCGGGTTTCTCTGAAGGTTCAGCAGAATTGCTGCTGGGCTGAGTCTAAACGTGGACAATTCTGAGCTTGAAAGTCAGGAGCCAGAGAAGATTAAATAAAATATACAGCATTGACTCACTGCAAAGGCACCAAAGTTCATCATGGATAAATATCTGGTTAAATAGATTCAGTCAAATGAGTTAAAAATACAGAAAATCTCCCATGAATTGCCTTAGGCTGCCTAGTGCCTTTACTATTATGTGTTTTGTATTTCTTTTTAGACGCCTGTGGACTGAGGTCTAGGAAGAAAAGAGAGAAGGAGAATCCTGCATTCTGTGGGGCTAAGGGAAAAAAGTTTATAAACAATAACAGTTATGTGCAATGCATGTACACCCAAAAAGCTTGCAAAGATCTCATTTCATAATTACCGTGTGACATATCAGAGCCCAACAGGCATTGTTGTAATGAAAAGTTTTCAAGCCCCTCTGAAGTCATTAGCTGTTACTGTATTCAGGGAAAGGAATTGGAGACAAGGTCCCAGTAACTGTAATTTAGTTTAGAAGTGACTGCCTGTATCAGGTGAAGGAAATTAATCAATTTGGTGATAGCATCTGACAGAGTGATAAAGTTTGTTTAATACCTTTCGAGCTTTTTATGCTTTTGATATCATATCTCATTTTCAGTATGAATGTAAAACTCAATTGATTTAAAGAGATCTGTGCTTTAATTTACAGCAGATGAAGCTTAGATCATCAGATATCCACATTTCCAGCAATCATTAAAATGGTATAGTTGGTGGCCACCTTTCTAGACATTGGCAGACTCAGCATGTAAACACACGGAGAGTGCCGATTTCTGAGTGCTTTAGCCATTAATTTAATTCTAAACCATGGGCTTGGCTGCCTGCATGGAGGGCGACAGTGTTCAGGTGGAGCAGGAGATAAACTTCAGATTTATGTTCCAATCTACACATGCCCACCCACATACATGTCAGTAGAAATAATATAGGGCCAAGCCCTATGGATGGAAATAGTAACGCTACGCAGCTTTTGGTAAGATGTTCCATTTCAGAACTGCTCCCTGTTTCCCTGTAGAAGAGCAGTTGTTGCTTTTCAGCATGTAACATGCAATTTAATAGCAACCTGTGTATACCTGTGGGTACTCACAGCCCTTTCAAACAGCTGGGAACCACCATGATTTCTATTTCAATATCACAAAACATGGAACGACAAATCCAAGGCAAGAAAGCTGCCACACTTTAAACAAGATCTAGACACACAGGATGACCCCTAAAAGCAACTTAGCATTGCTCCAACAGTGACAAACCTTCTCCTGGGTGAAACGGAGCTCTGTTTGTCCTGACTTCCACCATTTACCTTTCAAAATACTTCCCGTGCCGTTTTCATTCATTCCAGTGTACAAGCCCTTCTTCTGCATGCAGCTGCCCCGTCCCAGTTTTACTCCTCAGTTTTTTCATCATAACAGAGTACCTCATCCTCACATGCTGCCTCACTATATCCTTCTGCCAGTTCATGATTTACAGCTGAGGAACTAAGAAACTGCAAAGTCACTCCCTGGAAAGCCACCGGAAAGGCACTTAGCACTGCCCTGAGCCGAGACTTTGAGAACAAACTATTGTCCCAGCTCTGAGCCATGATCTGAAGCCATCTCTGTGTCTATTGCTTCCACCAAACATGAATGCTGGTAACAATATTCTGGGTCAGCATATCACAGAACTGGGAGAACCAGGGAATCCTGGATGTGAGCATTTTTGAGCTGGAAGGTTAGTAGTTAGTGGTGGGACAGGCATCAGCATGCAAGAAAGTCACAAAATACCAGCATAACTTACATAAACAGTTTAAATTACATGTGGACCACTGGAGTTTTATGTGGTTGCAAGTCCTTTCCTCTTGCATTCACTTACTAATGGAAAGAACTAGTGTCCTGTGTGAAAACACTTAATGACACTCAAAAAAACCCCCAACACTAAAATTGTACTGTGCCCTAAAGGCCATGGAAAGCCCAAGGATACCTGAAAAATGGGCACCTGAAAATGGAAAGAAGTTCTGATGTTCTCTAAGTTCCTCATATCTTCTATGTTTGTCTTCATTTTGCTTATTATTATAAGGGAAGAAACAGATAGCTCTGTGCAGCTGATCTCTGCTTACTGTGACAATTGAGTGGGTGTCAGCACTATACAATCAAGCATTATGCAATCAAGAAGTAGCCAAGGTCATAACTGGATGTTTTTCACAGCAGCAGCCTAAGTCCGGTGCAGATTTTGTCCTAACTGCATATACATCTCTTTCAAAGTCTCACACTGGATGTATTCCTCACCTTCTGACTTTGTCTCCTTCTTGGTCATAAGACTTTCTGCATCATATGAAATATTTTGTTATTATGGGAAGCACTGTTAAAATCTGTTTTCAGAAAACAAAAGATTATCTAAGGGGAAAGATTTGTAATATGGTCTCTAGAGTAGTCACATTCTGGATTTGTATAATCCCCTTTTGAACTCTGCAGCAACCCTGGCCACAGGACACCCATTGTTCCTTACTTTGTTTTCCTGTGTTCTGTAAATTCTGCTCATAAAATGTCTTTGGAAGCCGAGAGAGAGAGCGAGAGACACTCTAGAAGCAGTCAGATATCTCAAGAGGTTAGTCCTAAAATTTAAGCTGTTCTGTATCTCCCGATAACTGATTCTTTGGTTTAAGCCTCATACTTCGGTTACAGGGTTATGCTTGTTATAATGTTATTTACATAGCAATACAAATGTGGGCAAGATTTTGCAGATGACTAAAGATAAATTCCTTAGGGAGGAGGTGGTTTAAATATAAGCAAAAAGCAATATAAATTCAACCTTTCTATAGCTAATGACAGTTTTTAAATGAATACCTCATCTGCAAAAAGGATGACAGTAAACCACACTAGCTATTGAATTTTGTTGATAGCGTTCTCCTTGGCTAATAAACATACGTCTCATACTGGAGGAGTGCGCACATGCATGAAAATGTTGGGAATATTCTGGCTTACCCAGCTCTGACACAGCATTCAACTCGCCAGGAATGTTATGCTTTGCATGAGAAAGGCGCATCTTTTGTGGAGCTTCAGATACTGCCTTGTTTTAACAACATCTGCAGAAACAAATCATGATAACGATCACACCTTATTGTGCATGAATAACTGCACTTTTCACGCTTTCATGGGAGTCTGGAAAAGGAAAAGGATGATCATAGCTGAATGAGAGAGGCATCCGCCCATGTGTTCTGCGGGAATTATGAGCATCAGCCACACAGCTTACGTGTTCACAGCAGGACCTAGGTACAACTGAGGCAACAAAGTCCAAAACTGTGATTAGAAAAACGACTGGTCCAGTGACCGCCTAAACCTGGAAGTACCTGAACTCTCGAGGTGCCTTGCAGTTGAACTCAGCCCTCACACGTCCTTTGGGTTATAACTCTGTGCACTGCTAAAACTGCCCCCCAGCCCCTCTAGCCCAGGCTTCACCCAGATATGGCTGCAAAATAGTGCTGTGGCCCCTTGTATTTACAATGGCTGTGTCTGCTGCCTCCTCACACCAGCTTTTTGTAAAATGGCCTGGTGGTTAGAGAGGGCAGGAGGGGGGGGAACTCCTCCGTCCTGTTCCCGGGATTTTTGTATAAATCGTTTTCAGTAAGACGTTACCATAAACCACAGGGGCTGAGGGCAGAACCAAAGTGTCTGTCCCTCCTAGGAGATATGTTCTCAGCACTAGTCCAGCTAATCATACCCTCTCTGCCTCATCCCGATGAAATTAATTTTGCACATCTTTCTGCACGGTTCTGCCCTGGCAGCCCCAGCTCAGCCTAAAGCCAGACAGGGAGAACACTTTTGGGGCCAGAGGGATGTTAATTCCCACACCTGAGGACACCGTATTGAATTGCACTTATCTGTGCAGCCATCGCCTAACCTCTGTTTATGCCACTCCAAAAAAAATAAAGGTCCTTTCACTTCTGGTAAAGTGTGCTTGAGAATTGAGACCTATTAGGCTATGGTAATATAGCTGATTTTATGCCTCAAGATACAAATTCAGGAGGAGATTTTCAAAGGCAGAGGGGAGTAAGTCTCCCAGTAGCATTTAACTTCTCATAGGATATGAGGACTAGCTTCTAACGCGCCTTGGAATCGCATCCTCTTTGGTATTGTTTATTTGACTCATGCCCCTTTCAGGAAGAAGGAAAACAATTCTGATCATTTAGAAAAACATAATTCTAAATGGATTCTGAAGTTTTGCTAAGCATCAACTTTAAGAGAAAATCATATTACTTTACAGCATTTCTCGAGACTGTATCAATTCCAGACTCCTTGCCATTATGCCATAGCTCTGGAAAACAATTCACAAATGTTAAAACAATCTAACAGAAATAAGTGAAGTAAGGATGAAAAAGAGTATTGTTGGGCTGGGGGGGGTTCTGCTACAGTTCCCATCCCCCTTTTGCTGTCATATGTGGCTCATGATCAGCATTTGGCTGTGCGTTTTGTTAGTATTTTCAGCGCAGCAGTAGAGTGAGCACTAATTGGGCTAATCATCGTGGGCTGTAATTTAACTCAGTAATCAACTCATAAACCAAGCATTATCAAATTTATAAACTCAGCATGCTCAAGTGTCCTTAGTGATAATGAACTTGCTGAGTCAGATTATTCCCTCGCAATTGTTGATAATGTCAGAAATAAATTTGGACTGTCTTGCATTTAGCATTTCCCACTGCTGTATTACAGGGACAAGAAAAATTTGCGATGCTTGAGAACAGAATCCTCAATGTGCTTAGTTTTTTTAATGTAAAGCAGAAACCACTTCAATTTTTGTTTGCTTGTTTTAACTCTGCAAGATGGGGTTCTTTTAATTGTTACTCCAGTGGCAGTGAAACCTTTCATTGCTTTGCATACCTCAGTCCCTTCCTCATAATCATCTTTGGGTAAGACAAGTATCTGGTATCTACAAAACTTCATTTCTACAGATTCAGAAAATTTTGGCCTCTTTACATAGGTCAAATGTTGTGCCAACAGAAGCAGGGCTGACTTCCTAACATTGTTGTATTAACATACCTCAATTTTAGCCTGGGGGAGAGGGAAATGATGTTGTTTGGAATGAGATGGTAATTTACTTTCCATGCTTTCTCAGTCCTAAGGCATCTTTTCAGGATGAGACAGCCAGCTGTGTAAATTGAAATTGGTGAACAATTGTCCACTGGAGGCTCTAACATCTGAAAAGCAGAGTTATACGCTCTTCTCTGTCCATGTAGAATATGGTGTTTTCATTTTACAGGGATAAGGGATTTACTGTTAAATTAATGGACGTTTCAAACTGCAGTGGCAACACATGTTACCGCCTGCATTACTGGGAAATAACTTGCATCTGTGCAAGTTATCACTTGGAAAGAAAAGCTTCCGGTTACCGTGTGATGGCATGAGAAAATAACACTTTCTACCCATGTGCCAGGGGAAATGAGGTCACGGGCTCCCACCGCATGCCTTGCAAGTGGATATCTCATGTACAAGTTCGGACAGGCATTAAATTGGTTATGCTTCAACTTCTGATTTTTGTTTTCATTAACATCTGTACTCTTACGTGGCCTGGAGCGTTTTGTCCTTTTTATAGCCTTCCTCAGTAAAGCCGTGGAAAGCTGATCTCAAATTCACATTAATGGCCTTGGATTTTCAGGTCATTCCTTACAGCAAAGCCTCCGTTCTGCTGCTTTTCTCATGGCAGGACACCTATACCGCAGTGGATATCCTTGCCTTCACAGTCTATCTTCACATCAGTGTTTTTAATTGTACTTGGCTAAGTCATGAGATCAGTCTCCAGAGTAGCTTAGACCTAAGTGCTTCTTGACCAGCAGGGTCAGAAAGCTACCCAACTGCAAGGCATACAGCTCTGCTGGTTAATGGGAGTTTATCCTTCACACCCAAAAAGCTGAAGTCTACATGCAGTGTTCAAGGTTTATGTGTGATCATACACTCTGATCCCTGAGCTTATTCCCTGTCTTCTAGAGCTGAGAACAGGATAAATAATAGGTCTTGTTCTTCTGAAGCAAGAGAGTGTAATTTACAGGGAGTAATCATAGCGGTTATATATATAGTTAAGGCACCTTCCGAAAAAAAAAGCCTTGCTTCAAGTGTCTTAACCTGCATGGCAAGACAACCTGGTAGAAATCACAGTGGTGCTACCACCAATGCACCTGTGTAATTGCAAGTTGTTGGTGTAAGGACAAAAGTGAATGTAGATGAAAAATAAGGGAAAATAATTGCGAGGCCAAATAACTCAGATTTTTCATTCATTATTAGAAATAGCACAGGTGTGATAGTGAGGCAGCTCCTCTTTCCCTTCAGAGAAGGACTTGTGTCTTCTTTTCTGCCTGTAGCAAAGCCGAGGGGTGCATTCCTGCAATCCAGGCTCAGAGTAACTTGCCCTGAGAAGAGAGAAATTTTGTTATGAACAAAGTTTTCCTATAAAAGGATTTCTTTTAAAGTACATTGATACCACTGAAGCAATTCAGAACTTCTGCTCCAGCTCAGGGTAAGCAAACACTGCTCTAGAAGCATGTTCACTACAACTCATTTTAACCTCAGCATAAATGTTTATTTTTCTCTCCTGTTTCTTTTTTTATCTTTCTCAGTTTAAGAAAAGACCATGTGGTAACACTGATACCTTGTCAATCAGATGACAGGCCGTCTTTTTCTATTTAGACATGGTAGTAAGTCATTCTGAGGAGTAAAAGACAGGTTATGTCCCTGAAACCTAGCAAAGCATTGAAAAATAGTACCCATGCATTGGAAAATTCTCCTAAATATCACTAAAAATGACAAATCCTAATTTTCTCAGGCCTAATCATGCAATAGATTTTGCACACAACTGCCAAGGTCAAAGGAAGATAAAAGACCTGGAAAATACCCTAGTCCATCGCATATATTGTTGTTTATTCCTTCTTTAATAAAGGAGTTTCAAGAAGCAAAAACATATCATTATGACTTAAGTGATGCTCCTATAATAACTGCTTTTGATTTAGGAGATAAAATTAAATTAGCAGATAAGCTCTTTTATTTCTGCTCAGCCACTAGCATATTCAAACAGGGTGTAACTTGTCACTTTAAAAGGCACAGTAACAAAAACAAACTGGAAAGCAGGCGCTTATTAATCTATGTTTTTGTACAGCTATCTGGAAACTCTGCTTAGTTGTCATTATTTAAAGCTCATAAACAAGATGCACTGTCAGTGATTCTTGAGACTGGAATTCATGGGAATTGTCTAAACAAAACGTATTCTCTCCTCTTATGTGTAACCAAATGCATAAATGTTGTTGTCTTTTTATTCTTAACAGATGGTTTGTATCTCCAGAGATTTATAGAAGAATTCATAAATTGGCATCACTGGTATGTAAGAAATGTGAAGCAGCCTCTGCTCCCATTGTTCCCTGACTGTGAACCTGCCACTGGCCGAAAGAGTTTGCTTAAAATATCAAGCTAACAACGCAGCTCCAGCGTGACCACGAAGCCGACCCTCCCCTGTTTGGGGGACTCCTCAGGACTAAATATACAGCTTGATAAATACGAATTGTCATCTCTTTCGATCATGTATTTCTATACCCTTTCATTCTCCTGCCCTCGCACTGCAGCCTAAGTAGACAGGAGATACTGATTAAGTAACTCAAAGGAAATGATTGTAACCAAATGCTCTGCTGAGCGAACCCTCCCAGACCTCCAAAATCATAAGTGAGCCGGTGCACTTGTCATCAGGAGCAGCATATTCTTCCAACAGCAACCTGTCAAATTGACTTGTTAGCACGGCTGATAATACTCCTGCATTTTCACTGCTAGAGAAGAGCATGGAACATCACATATGCTTTTGAATGTCTTACAAAGAGCACCAAAAAAAAAAGTGCGTTATTCGTACTTTCGCCGAAGATTTGTGGAAAGGCTGGGAATTGAATCCAGATTGCCTGGTTGCGTATGCGGGGCCTTATGCACAAGACCAGCCCCTCTTTTGAAGCTTGACGTTCTGGTCTTTCTCTATTTGACAGTCCTTTCCCTTGTTCTCATTTGTCTTTCGGGTGCACTGAGTTGCTCACGTGAAGATTGCTAAAATCACAGCACACAAGATGTTGCCAGATATGATTTTTTAAAACCTGTGTTACGTATATGTCAGATCACACAGGTACAATGTAAATATATGCTCTACTTAGCAGTAGATTAGTATGAGACTGCCCATAGGAAACTCACTTATGGAAGAAGAGTAGCCCACTCAGAATGTATCCAAGCAAGACCAAAAGAAAGTGAGTTCTGAGAAATTCCCAAGACGTATTACATCACTGTGGTATCATAGTGCTTTCCCTGCAGAATTAATAACTACATCTTTTGTACATTTCCTCCTCCTTGAACAAATACAGCAGCAATGTGGAGAAAGGGAGGTAAACTCAGTCTTTTTTGGAAGAATTAGAGGGAAATTCAGTACTGCGCCAACCATTTACAATAAAAATATTTTCTGAAAAAAAGAAAGTCCTGAAATATTTTCCAAAAACATTTAAAATTTTGATTTACCTGATTTTTTTAATGAATTTACCCCATAAATTTGACTTCTTAGAAAGAACTGTCCTCAGATCTCAGGTGCTTCATGATTTGTTTTTCTCCAGAAAGATACATTGGTCAAAATGATTCCCAGATGTGTATTCACCTTACAGTCTACATGACTGGGATGATTTGCTAAGACCTTAAGAGATTAGGATCACCGCCTAAAAGTGGAATCCACTGGACAGTGACCTTGTACTTGTGAAGGCACATAGGGATCATAGCCTGGAGCAGGATAAATAGCCATTTCACGCAGAGCCAAAGACCATAATCCAGCCTGGATGCAACAAATACCTGGATTTCTGTGGCCAAGTAGATAATTTTCTCATACTCTAATGGTGAAACAGTACTTGTCTTGGGAAGTGAAGATACCTGGCCATCCACGTTTAGAGAGAAGTCAAGGCAGATCCAAAGACTTCACTCTACTTGGATCTTACACACATCCAAAAGGAGTCAGAAACAGCCCTTCATTTTTCCCATTTTGTTCAACACTACTGGCGCTAAAAGACCTTTTTTTTCTGAATTCACTGATTCCCCATAGACAATCCGATATTTTAGTTATGGCAAGACTTACAACAGTCAAGAGTCCACTTTAATTGAGAATTAAGAGGAATCTGAGCAGCTGTGAGGGAGTCCATGGGACCAGGAAAGAGCCAAATCCTGGTTTCATCTATGAGATTCCAGGGAGTAGGGATGTAGCTTGATTTACGGGGAGGCGCAAACTCTCCACAGGAGAATGCAGAAGGAAGAGCCTCAGGGGAATCTTTGATGAGACAAAACAATCTAGACATAAATAAAGACTTCAACGGATTTGTCCCTTCATTATTTTGGAGCCTGATCCAAAGCCCCGTTAAGTCAATAGAAGAACTCCAGCTGGGGTTTAGGTGAAGAGCTGAGGGTGCAATTTACACACAACTCATGTCACTCGGGAACATTTCTGTATTGTAGGGAAATACGCTTGTTAAAGTACCGAGCTGACACTGAGAAGCATTCAGCTATTACAGGATATTCTTTCATTGAGTTACTTGTTGCTGTCCAATAAAATAAAATATAGGAAACCCTTTAGTGTTTCATCAAATTCTTGCTCATTTCAAAGAGTACCAATATTTCTGTGTCTGGCTCACATATTAAAAAGTTTGCCTGCGTATTAAGTTTCATTTTTTTTGTCATAGGCTTAGCTTCAGATCTTTCTATGACTTTTACTAGGGGCTATTTTTGAAGGATTCATGTCTGTTTTGCCAGTATAACCTTCAATTTCTAATGAGTGTTATTTCAAAAGAGACTTCTCCATTGGTAGGTAACAGAAAATATAGTTACCTTGAAATTTAATAAGCGTTATTTACTCTGTATCTACTAATAAATCCCATCATACATCCTGCTTTCTAAAATGCTAGAGGTTATGATCCCTTCCTATTTGGCATCCAGAAGTTAAAGAAACGTTTAATTATTTCACTTGGGGGAATCTTAGACTTTTCTTTTTCTACCTTTTGATTTTTCATTTGTACAGCCAGGTAACATTGTTACTATCACCAATTTTAAGAAAGTTTTTAAAAAGATACTGTATTTTTTCTTCCTTTTCAGTCAAACATTCTCCTTCCAAGATTATGGTGATATAATCAGATTTTAATCACAACACACAGATGTTTCATTCACTCTTCACTTCCCATTTCTTCAAGGCCCAGTACAAACCCAATTAAACTTATTGCGAAGGCTTTCCTTAGACATTAGTAGATTTTAGATAAGGAATAAAACATGCCATACACACATACATGTGTATGTGTGTCTATTAAACCATTTGTAAACAATGTTAGGTTTCGTGGTAAATGTATACTACTATAATGATACGTTCCTTTTAACAATATATGTGTGTATGCATATGTGCTGCAATAGCCCGTTCACACCAATGGGCTTTTTTAAGTCAATAGCAGATAAGAATCTGTATCTGTAGTTCCAGTGACCCAAATACATTGCTATCATCCACACTGGGGGGGGTGGGGGGGTGGTGTATTAAATTATATTGTAAAAGACCTTCTGGGTTGTATTTTTTACATTCAAATATGTTACAATAATTGCCCTGCAATTATTGCAAAATACCTGAGAGACAACTGAAATGAAATGAGTGCATGGGGTTCTGTGGTATGAAATATTTCTTCCCTTGAACTGCAGGGATCCTTTTAGTGCTGTTTTACTGTTAATAAATACATAAGAAGCTTTGTCAGTTTAAGGAATATTTTTTTTTTTAAATCATGCAAATTGGTTATCTTTGGGGAGGTTCTGAAAATGTGTTTGAAGAACTAATTAAAAGGCTGTTACAAACAATAATAAGCAGTACTTGCCAAATTATTTTCCGTTCATTAATGCAACTTGAACCATTTTTATTTGCTTAAAAATAGAAAAAATATGTTTCAGCCCAAAGTTTCTTCTTCCCCCTTACATCACTATTTAGATACTAAATATATTACGCACATAAAAATGTAAACATCAACACACGGAACCTTTCTCTTTTAATCATTTTAAATTTTGCTATTAATACTTCAATTTTCCTCACTCTGTGTGTGTGTGTGTATGCGTATGAGTGCATGCATGTGCCTCTGATCTGGCTTATACACTGTACTAAATTGTTCAGTAAATACACTGCAGCAGGATAAGGTCTAACTGGAAGAAAATTGTTGTGAGTTACAGGAAATTAAAAAATTCCTGCAATACCAACCCACTACTCAAAGTCAATCTGTGGTATCCCACAATCCACTCGGCTCTGAAGTCAAGCCAGAATGATTTTTGAAGAGTAATTTCAAGCCTTATAAAGGGTCACATCATGTATTAAAGCCATATTTGCTTCTGTGTTTTGTAAATTTTGAACTCATTACTAAACCTTTGTCTCTTATACTGTACGTCTGGCTCTGAACTCTCCTTCATCAATCTGATCCTTAAAAATCCAACAAAAAACATGCAACACATTCTGCACATGAAAAAGTGGTAAAACATAAATAGCTACAATCTCAAGGTGCCAGCATTTAAGGAAGGCTCTAAGCAGCTTATCTTTTCTTTTTTTTTTACTTTAGATAGGAAAAACTTGAGCAAGAAGTTGCCCCAAACTGATATTTTCTGACCACCTTTGGGAAGTGCTGAGTGCCCTCAACTCCTGTTGACTTCACAAGAGATTAAGAGAGCTCAGCACCTCCCAGTATCAGTCCCATGGATATATATCTATATCTATTCACATACACATACATACGTACATAATGAACTGCTAACAAATAGTGGATCATCTAGTCTTTTCCTTGGCCAAATTCTTTGTGAAAGGATCAGACTCAAGGTTAGAGGTAAAACCATATGCAATTTACAATAAGCAAAACGTGTCTATAAACAAAATACAATTGGAAATCTGGGAATCATTTATAGAGTGCTGGCAAAGTGCAGGCATATGTGTACAAAACAGTGCAGCACCTCTACAGATTTCAACAGTTTCATTTCTGAAGTTGCTAAACTAAGCCTTTATCATAACTTGGGACTGAGAAACAACACACTGTTAGTTAAAGACAAGACTTTTACTCCCACAGCACATTCAGAACTGGGGTGGGACTGCACATCTTAAATCCCAACAAAGCTGTGTGCACAGTGTGGGCTTTGATTCGTCTAATCTCTCTTCTCCTGAAGGATACTGTCATTGATCTGCTCGCGCTCAAGGATACCCACAGTATTTCATTATGTGCCTACATCACATATTTACACTGACTGGCCTAAATTCCTGCTGTTTTCCCTGAATACTTTATTTTTTTCATGATAAGAGTCCTGGAGTGAATCAGCTAGAAGAATCTGGAACAATCTAAACAGGCATTCAAGGAAGATATCCAGGAAAGTGGCTGCAAAATGAGGACGAGATGCAGCATGGGCAGGGACTGCAGCCCACAGCAGCACGCACAAGGAACCGCATGGGAAAACACCCCATCATGTGGCTTTCCCTCTCTCTGTCACATGGATGGCCCAGCCAGGTCTGACGTGGGTGGGAAGCAAGGAGAAGGATGTGTTTTGGCCCTGCTTTCTGCCCTGTGGAGCACATTGTTATGGTCAGAGCTGGTCAGGTAGTCAGCAGAGGAATACTCACTCCTCGTCTGGAAGTCGTGTAGACATTCCTGAGCTGCCAGGATGTGCTAGGATAGCTACAGAGACACCAGGCTGGGGCTGCGTGGAGCTCCGAGCTCTGCTGACGTTCCAACGTGTCTGCGTGCACTAGGCCAGCAGATATACACGTGTATTCCCCATGCCTGTACTGTCCTTTCTCTAGAGCTGCAAGCTCCAAGCGGCTCTGGAGACTTGGTCCAGTGGCAACACACTAGCAAGGGCAAGAAGGTAAAGACAAGCAGGACAGAAGGACAAGAGGAGAGGGTTGGTTTAATGTCCAACAAGTCACTGAGATGGAGGGAAGAAGAATCAATCACTGTATTTCAGCACCGGGAAGTAGTTTCACTGTGTGAAGAGTTGGTGCAGCAGCTATGATACCACCCTGAGACTTGTGGATCCTTGAATCAATTTCTTTTTCTGCCGTGGATGCCTTGTGAGGCCCTGGACAGCTCATTTAAGCTACATCTTCACTGGGGTGATGCCTCTACTTGTGGGAGAATGACTTGGCTGCTCAGTGGCACTCCATCTGCCATGGATGGTAGAAGTAAGGACTGAGCAATGCTATCTCAAACCTTCTGGCATGCTGGATGACTGAAGCTGGAACTTCCACTGCATTTAAGTGTTTGGGGTTTCAGTGTTCGGTATGGAGACAAACATTTCATCTCTGTAACCCCTATTCAGCCTGCAGCAGACTTAGGCATCTCTCTTTGTCCAAGAGAGTAATGAGTTATTTAGACTACACAGTCTCCAATACTGCCAAATTCTGGTTCTCTCTGCAGACAATAGAAAGTAGCCTTGATGCTTATTTTAGCAACTTGAACAGGAAGCTCAAATACAACCTTAGTTTCCCACCTGTAAAACTGGGACAATAGTACTCGTTAGAGCAAGTAGTATTCTATAGGCTGGAGAGGAGAAATATTTTGAGAAAGATTATGGGATTATCTCACGCTATTATGATGTGGCACATTTTCGTGACAGAAGTCAAAAGAACTGAGACTAAACCAGAACTGGACAAAATTAAAAGATTATGGAGGCTGCAGAGGAATTCTGTTGCAACTTGTGAGGTACTAACTTTGCTCTGAGACAAATGAGACAAATTCTTGTGTCTGATAATATGAGACAGGTGAGTGATGTATGTGAGCTCCATGAATCAGTGGCCATCCAAAGCAGGGAAATGGTACAATATTAACAGGTTTCCTACCTGAAGAGAGAAATGAATACATGGCATTAGAGGCGAAAGAACAACTGGCAAAAAACATATATTAAGTATATTTCAGTGAACATTGGGATAGTGATATAACATCTGGTCAAATATGAAGGGGCGGAACTCTAGGAAAGGAGAAGAAAAGTGAAAGCTTATTTTATTTTTATTGCAAAGAAATTATATTGTGTAGAAAATAGCATGATGGTGTTACAGTACTTAAAGGATTTAAACGTATTAATTGTTTATCTACATTTCTTAACATAGACATACACTCAAAGGATATTACATACTACTTCTCTCTACCTGTACTTATCAGAATAGTTCTGCTTCTAATGGAACACAGAATCCTCTAAGTCCCAATAAGATGTAGGCTAAATGACATAAAACAGTTAATGCAACTCCGCCTATGCTGTGATTATACATGTGGTTGTTATAAAATGATGTTGATAAATTTCTCTAAAACTGTACAACTCACATTTGGGGGTTTGGTTTGAGGTAATGTGCATCAGAACCACAAAACGAAGGAAGAGGCATGCTTGGAAGTTCTGTGTGTCTAATTTAGACATGTATTCAGCCAAAAGACATCTCCTTGGAGGCTGATAGAGAGAGTTTCTGCAAATTTCCTCTGCAGGAGCATATACATATGTCGGGAAAGGCATCGTTCCAGTATGTTCATTACAGCCCCTTGAGCGCTCCAGGTTAATTTGGTGGCAGACCAGGTGACTCCACCCACATACAAGAATCAGGTTCATTAGAGTAACTTTAAAATCTCAGTCTTAACAAATGCCGCAGCTTAGTGAAGCTGTTTCTTTCAGAAATCAAATAGCTGGGAAGATTCTAAAGACGTCCTGAAGAAGGAAATATACAGTCAGTTTGGATTAAAAATCAGACCTTCAGCCTGCTATACACGGGAAAATAAGGGTCTCCAAATCTTCCAGAAATTACACATTTGTTTCTGTACACATCCCCTTCTCCCTCACCTTTCCTGAAAAAAACAGGGAAACCAAATATGATAGAATATAATTATTATACTCTCCTTGTACATTATATAACATCTATTCAGCAGACAGTAATAGCTAACTCACAGGAGTGGTTTGAGGATATTTTGAAGCAGTACCCAATGCTTGCATATTATGGAGATGGGCACTGCAGGAAACCCAAATTAAATTGATAGAAAGAAACTTAGCTTGTTGAAATATTTGCACAACTGATGCAGATGTGATTTTCTCCAATTAATATAGGGTGCAAAAAGAAAAGCAAAAATTAACATGGAAAAAAATGGCAGTTCATAATGGGACAGTGGCAGCTCTGCCATAACTGTGGTTAGGATTGTTTCCATTATAAATCCAGGCTTCCACTCCAACTGCTACAAATCACAATAAAATATTTTCAGCTTCAAATATGGCATATATGGCCCCTGGCCAGGAAACTGTTTGGGCAAATTTTAGGTCATATGTCACACATCAAATATTTTTTTGCAAGTGAGTCATAGTTTGTGCATTTCTATTCTCATTATTTAGTCGCACCTTAAATAGCTGCTGTACCACATGGCTCATCCAGAAAACATAAAATAAGGCTAATTAAAAATATATTCCTGCACCTAAGGTCAAGTGTGAGATGTGAAAAACACCTCAGCATATTTTAAAATTTCTCTTATGACAAATTCAGAAATACAAGATTGGTTAATATATAAATCTTTGAGATTTACAGTAAATTGGAAATTTGCCATGCTGGTGAGATATGCGAAAATCAGTTTTATCAGAAATGTCATTCTATAGATCAGTGATATCACTGCAATGTGTGTCTGTCTCAGGACCAAATGCAGAGGGGACTGTCTTCGGATAACTGTTAGAAAGAGCATGAGAAAATGAGAGTCACATCCTTAAAACAGTAGTTCCCTGTATGTAAACTGCTGTATGTATTAGTGTTGGTTAAAAGGCAGTTTGGTTCTCTTTTGGGCAGTGTATATAGAAATGTCTGTCCTTCTCAGTCAGATATCTAGTGGCAGAATATCGAATTATATTAATTGACAGCCTTAAGCCACATGATCAAATGGCCTTGGAGGCTGGGTCTGTTGTGGTAGCTTTAAAATAAGAGTGCCTAGTTCAAGAAAAGCGATTCTTGGACAAAATCCTGGCCTCCACTGAAGTTAATGAGAACATTACGCCTGAATCCATTCAGCGCAGCATTTACTACCTTCCAGTTTGGTTGTGCCTACGCTACATGGTTGTGCCCACGCTACGTGGTTGTGCCCACACTCTGCAGCCTGGACCCACTGTTGTCCACTGTGTCCATCTGCTCACTGCTTGGCAAAAAAATCTTGGGCTGTGCCATTTATTTTGGAGAAATTCACGCACAAGAACAGGGGGGGCTTCAGCAAATTCCAGTGGATGTTCTGGACCGGGACAACTGGGAGGCCAGCACTGGATACAGCTCCGGAAAGCATGTCCAGGATAGACAGTCCTGGAAGACATTTAAGGTTTCCAGTTTTCCATTCTACATTGAGTGTGTTTCCTCTTTCTTACAAAACCAAACTGTAGAAAGGACTAGATTTATATAAATCCTATCTCTGCCACATTTTAAGAACCTGTGTATTACAGCATTTTTCTTTAAAAGAATTCCTCATTTTAACATGCCTGTGGATCAATGTGTAATTCAATGTGCTTTAAGCATGACTGTGGAGAAGTATTCATGACCAAAGTTAAATTTTTCTTCACAATGCAACATATGCATATCATCATGGGTAATCTGGGCATCGCTATAGTGACTAACATACTTGTGGTACTGCTCCTCCAGGAATTTGATTCCTAGCAATATAAGATCAGGTTCATTTGATGTTTATATTGAATCTTGCCATTGGTTTTGCCATAATTGGGCTGCTTTTGATAAGCCGTTAAACAGTTTCTGGAAAGTATTCAAGTGTTAAAACATCTTTTTATTAAGCTAACGAAAATCACTAGCCTGATATAAAGAGACACAATTATGAAATCCACCCTGGAATAGCTTAACATCTTTCATTTCATCCTGGTAAAATGACAATGCAACTACGCTTTTAAATAGGAGCCATCCTTTTAAAGGGTTATGACTGAATGTTTTAGGTTAGCTGTAAATTTTAGTAATACTTTAGGGAAGTCCCAAATGTAAACTGATACTTGATACAAAAGTACCAAGCCGCCAACGAATCATTAGAAGTTCCTTCAAAAAAATAGCAACCAAATTAATATGTAACAAAATTATGACATTTCTATAAGAAATGTAAAGGCACATAAATGGTCAAGCTCCATTTATCAAAAGCCATTAGAAAAAAATCTCTGTTTTTATCTTACTGGACATAATACAGCTCTGGTCTAGCCTGGAAGTCTGTACTAAGAGGCAAGTTTGACAACCAATATAGATGTATTCTTTTTCACTTGTTTTTTTTAAGTAGCCATTCATAGTAACTTTATACTCAGCTTCTTTGAAATCGTGGGCTACAGATTTTGATGCGGAACGCTGCAAATTATTTCAGCTAAAGATGAGTTTGATCAAAATTCCCATTGACTTCAGGGAGCCAGGAATTTAGTCCCAGACTCAAACACCACTAGAATGAAAGATGTTAAGAACATATGCTGAGATTCAAATGCCAAAAGCATTCCATAGTCCACTTTTAATGATGCAGAATTTACACTGTTGACCCACCAATTAGAGCATAACCTAAACTCCTGTCATCCGATTCCTTCATTCTTTCACATTTTGGGTACATGGAACTGACATAATCCAAGATTTGAAGCCAGATAAACTCACATACTCAAGCAACACATCACACTAACCACTATATTAATTAAGTGGGGTAGCCATCCCCTTCTGCTTTCTAATGGCTATTTATTTATCTAATTACCTGCTGTTAGAGAAAACAGAGACTCTCTAGGAGCCTGAAAGGGTAGAGGATGGAAAGCTGAATTAGCTTCTTACAGAATAGATGTCTCCATCACAAAGTTGATATTAGGTGTGTACTTGAGGTGCACTTTTATGGCCACTTTTATCTACAGCATGACTGTGAAGCTTGAACATGCACATGGGGCAAAGCTGGACCTCCAGGTGACAGCTGCTATCTATACAATGCTATGCATATTAATTGCAAAATTTCCTTCACTTTTATTGAAAAATAAGTGTTGAAATTCAGTATGAAAAGCCTCATGTGCATCCAGAATAATTGTTTTCCGTCTGGCCAAGTGAAACACTTTTATCCATAAAGAGTTTGTTTTTTCAGTCTCTCAGAATTTCAGAAACAAAACTTGGAATATCCTTTTATTTACACAGTTTTTAAACAATGATTTTGGCTTGTTTGTTTTGGAGTTGCCAGCAGGCCAAGAAATTACTCTTGTTCTTGGTGATCTCCCCACTGCTAGAAGGCAGCATGGGAGGGAAACGGCCTTTGTGCAATGTGAGAGATGAGAAAACAGCGAGCAAGACTGGGAAATAAAAGGCAAGGGGTCAGAAGCTGGAGCAAGGAAGGCGTGAAGGCAGAGACAAGAAACAGGGAGAGTGAGGTTATTTCCTTTCATGCTCTGGACTTCTGCCTCTTACTGACCTGGTAGTGTGCATCCAAGCAGTCCCTCAGTGTGGAGGATAATGAAACTAGCTAGCAACCCAGACCCAAAGACTAAAAGGTAGTACAAAGCCCCCACCGACAATTATAACTGACAGCACGTCATTTTTAAACAGGTTCCATTCAGATCTAGAGAGTGGAGAGATGTTCAGTTTTTCAGCAAGGCAAAATTCCATGGAAAGCAGGTATTGCTGGGGGCAGAGGGGGTGGAGAAGTTAAAGGGACATCATTCAACCAACTCCAGCTTTCTGTCAAAAAAAGCCTCGTTGGAAAATATTTAATCAATCTTGTTTAGGGCGTATTCTTAGACTTAAGACCATGCACATTTGTTAAACTTTCGCATTCCCTTCTCCCTGTTTAATGTAAATCTTGAAGCTCAGTTAAACCTGTATTTCTCTAAATTGTAAGTGTGGTCTTAGTGTAGGAAGAGGTGGTTTTAACATGGAAGTTAGAGCTGGGGTTTAGTATGAAAGGAGGCAGAGTCTGTGAATGGGTTACATCAGCTATAATGGGCAACATCAAGTGTATTGACAGACTACATACATGCCTGTATTTGAATATGATCGCAGAACAAAACTATCATTGAATAAATCATAAATAAATACATAAATACTATTTCCCTTCTTACATAGATTTTTAGCCTGTAAGCTATGGTTTTATTTGCACAGAAATATCTTGCAACTGTGCATGTAAAGATAATTAAGCAGCCAGACAATGCCTTTTCTGTTCCTGCATTTTAGATGCAAGTTCCCAGTGCAATAAGTTAGCACAGGCTAATTTGGGGTGGGAGAAATCTCTATTTCACAGCTCGTGTGGTCACCTTCCGATTGACACTTCGTAACGCTTCGCCTCCCGACAGAACCAAGTGGCCTCCTTATGTGTGCATTGTCTAGGACCTTACCAGCTGCATCATTGCCGCTTTTTCCGAAAGCTGGGAAGCAGAGAAGATCAGGCCATTTTTAATTGCAAACTCTAGAAGGAAGCCTCCTTGTCCAATAACTTTACAACACTAAAGCCAGGCATTATTCATCTGTTCAGATCTCTGCAGTGTTTTTGGACCTCCTTGCTGTTTGAGTACAGGTAGAAGGTCTCAGAGGTGCTCATCAAGAGCTGTTGGCCATAACCAAACCACTCAGCAAAACCACATCCTTCCATACAATAAGAATCAGGATTGAGCTTTGACTTCTAGCACCAGTTCAGAGTCAAGTTTTGTTGAGGAGGGTACACAGAGCATTAGAGACATTACTAATCTCAGTATCAATGACTTTGAGGGGGAGGAGACATCTCTTGGAAGCCAAGATCTCTTCTCAGCACAAATAAGAGATGCAAGCTGCAGAAATACCAGCATGGATTTATAGCCTCACAGCTGTGGGGATCTGAGCTGTTATTTGTGTCTGTACTGCAAGTGGGGTAAACTGCTACAAGGCACGGGAAGGTTTTTATTTGGAACTGACTGATTCAGTCACCTCAGGTAGAGGTAAATTGGTAGTTGTTCTGAGTTCTCCACAGTCCACCTCTTCAGGTTCATGACATAGCACAGAAATGCCAAAGTTTAAATTCTGTGCCTGCCTTCCCTTCCCCACTGCCCGTTATATCCAGGCCAACTCTTCCTCACGAGGATCTCTCTTCAGTGGTGTAGACTCAATTGCTAAAACCTTACGTGGAATCTAGGCATCACCCAAATGCGCTTGCCTTGAGCAGAGCCCTCTTTGAGCACATAGCTTGCAGGACAGGTAGCGAAGAACATTTCACAGCCTGGCGTCTCTGCTCTGTAGCTGGTGTACTGTTTCACGGAGTTTTATCGCAGCACTACAACAGGTGCATTTCATAGCTTTCTGTCAAGGAATTTCATCTGGTGCAAAGCATAACATCTTGGCAATAGGCAAAACTCTTTCTGGGGAATATTTTATAGCATGCACATGGAAAGGCATCAAGAGAGTAAACACCAATTAGGGGAAAGGCTAAGAACACTGTTAACCCCTAAGGTTCCAAGTAATCATCGCCAAAGTCTATTTATTCAACCGTGGAATTTGTATACAACCACAGGGGATATAAAATGGAATTGAAATCCGAGAAAGGGCTTGACTAAGACTCCAACATAACAAGGCAGAGCTACTTTGTTCATTCTAGCAAAGGTATCGGTGCCCCGTGGATCACACAACGTAGCAGCACTTCTGTGCGTGACCCTACGGAGAGCCTTGCTAGATTTCTCTTTGCCTTTTTAAATTAACCCGCAGTAAACTCTGTATGCTGAACCTGCTCACAGAACAATGGCAAGTCTTCAGAAGTAAGGGCTGTCTGAAGAGGAGAAACGTGGAGCTTGTAACCTGCCCCTGCAAACATGGGCAACTGAGAACCCACAGTAAATCTCTAATCCTTCACCATCAGTCAGAAAGCCCTGGGAGGGTGCACAGATAGATGCATCGAACAGGAAGGGCAAAATGAGAAAGTGTACAGTCTCCACTCTCTGTGGCAGTGCCAGCTACGGTGAGGGCATCTCACACTTGAGGAGAGAAAACATCTTCTCTTTTAAGCAAAGAAAAGTGAGCAAAGACCATCAGTCTCTTGCAAGCGACCTCCTAGAGCCTCTCTACCTCAACTGATAAGACTTCAGGGCTGGGATCTACATCAGCCTCCCCGTGCCCGGCAAACAGGAGAGGGAACAGGGGATCCGTGGGACACAAGCCTAACCATGCAGAGCCCAGCAGAAACCAAAAGACATCTAAAACAAACAAGGCAACTTTGGGGAAGGAAAATCAAGATACAGTGAGCTTCTGACATTCATGTTACAACAGCACCAAGTTTCTTCTTGCTCTACCGCCGCAAAAAGCATAGACGCTGAGAGCAGGGCTCCCACCGCAGCAGACCGCAGCTCCTTCCCCACATCGCAGCCCCAGGCACGTCAAACAGCAGCTTCTGCGGGGCCCGTTCTTATCCCTTACCCAGCCAGTGCCCGGGACACAGACAGGCCACGGCAGTGCGCGGCCCATGGAAAGAGCTGAGACTTGCCGGGGCCGGCAGAGCCCAGAGCTGTGGTCCAGCACCTGCACAGGAGATTAACTACATGTTGTTTCCCCTGTCTCACTCATCAGGGGTGGCAGGAAAGGGCGGACACTATCAGTTTTGGGGACAGTGTTGTGCCAGCATCGCTGCACATCTCTCAGATCAGGTATCTGCCAGCTCTGGGCTCTGGCAGAGGACAACGGCTGTCTGTAAACAACCCAGAGCTGTAAACAAGTGTGAGCATTTGCACAGCATTAAAATATGGACACTCTTGACTCTTGTTGGTTTTGCTTTTACACCGTTGCACTATTCATTTTAGGCTTCTGAATTTTTTAGTGGCTGCTGTTCATTCAAAAGTTTGCGTGTCTTCTGTATCTGTTACAAGTGTCGGTGTCTACATTTTCCAAGTCTCTACTCATGTCTACTATATTCTATTAGAATAAAGAATTTAATGAAAGTTTGAAAAAAAAAAACCATGAAAGCACACTTCCTAACCATGGAAACACGTTCCTCAACCACAGAGATGAGTATGACATAGCATATGGATATGCATGGAAACTTTAAAGCAATATTGCCTGGAAATCTTGGGGTTTGGACTTATTATAAAACATTAAGTATCACAAGTTCATTCTGAATACAGTTTTTCTCCAAAATCGCTAACCTTCATCTCTGTCCATACAATATTTCCTTATGCAATGTTTTATCACCTCTTTCTTGAAAATACATTAGGATACCAAGATGTATTCCATTCATTATTTATCCATGAAGGTTCTTCCGTTTTCAAGAAATATTCTCGTTTGTTATTCTCTGCAGAATCAGTAACATGAACGCAAGTTTAACTCAATCTTATTGAAAACAATACATTTCTCATATATACATATATATATGTATATGCTGAGCCACAAACACATCTCTAAGTTCATTAACTTTTGTAGAGGGCTACCAGCATTTAATTTGATCTGGAAAGAGACAGGGACAAAGTGAACCAGTCCAGCAGTTTGCGGGCTGTGAAGTGTTAACCGGTGACATCATTTCTAACAGCTGAGGACTGCTGTTAGCAGAATCAGCTGCTTCAAAATTGGTGTGCTTAAAAAACCAGTTTACAGGCTGCCCTGTAGCTTTTGGGGAAGGTGGAGGGGGGGAAGAAATAAGAGGTTTTATAGTGCTTCAGCTGCCTTTGATCCTGTGGTTTAGGGTGTGTTTGCTAAAGAAATCAATTTCTTTTGATTTAAAACAAAAAGTAGGGTTAAACTCATGCCTGATGTAACTCTTATGGAGTTACACTAGTGATTAGTATTTTAGGGTAGTGGCGCAAGCTATCTTAGGTGCTGTGCTTTCTTTCAAGCACCTTTGAATGTATATATGAAATTCAAGGGTACCATAAACTAAACAATATTAGGAGTTGTAAATACAGTCTGTGAAAAGAGCATAAGAATCTAGTAACACAAAAAAGGTGTTTTAGTCAGGAACAAATCTCACAGAGTTCTGGATAGAAAGATGTCACCATCACTGAGAAGGTCTTTTTCATAAGGATAACAGGAACAAAATTCGAAAATGCACAGATGATGGAATGCCATTTTTATTGCTCTGGAAAACATCCAGAACCAAAGTTGGGGAATATATTGAGCTTTCTTTTCTACATAGATGAATCCCTGTGAAGTGTAACCTATACCCCTGCTGCTTTGTGTGCAGTGGATTTCTAGGGGGACTCTTTGGAAAGAGGACAAGATTATTTTCTGGACTGAAAGCAGATTTCCGGTTTGAGAGGTGTCTAAATGAAACGTGGGGGAAGCACTCCTAAACTGGATGCTCTCCTGGTATTAAGGAAATACCTTTTAAACAGTTTACCTTTCCTCCAGTACTAATCTTTTACCCTTCCAATACTAATCTTTTGCTCAGAGAAGCACACCTTAGAGACTGTTGCTATTTTTACAAAGCATTTTGTCGTATTTCCTTCAGATTTGATAGGTGAAGCTGCTATATGTTGTGTGATGCAGTGCACCTGAAGGATATTGTAAAGCCAAATCACATCTTTTCTTATCTCCTTACTGTATCAAATTAGATAACCAAAAAGATTCCTCCTTCCATGGGTATTAAAAATGGGATGTTTGGTGTTCTGATGGTATAACTTTTTAGAAATGCAATTTTGTAAAATACATATAATTAGAACCAGCAGTATTCTTTTAGAAGAGAAATAGGTCTGGGTAGAGTTCTTTAGAAAAATCAGTCTGCATTCACCAGCAATTCCAAAGAATTTTTTCAATATAGCAACTTTTTTAAGCAATAAATCATCATTACTTTATATTACTTTACATAGAGAGATAACTTATACTCTGGCTGATCGACAACTTTCTTTTTCAGCCTTTGACATCAATTATCTATTATCTATTCTTCTGTCAATATCTGCTGTCTAAATCTCATGCAAAAGAATTATACCTTTAGAGAGGAAAAAGTACCTTTACTAACTATCCAACATTTGAATGACTACATTTATTCAGTGTTCAATAGGACTGGGCAAATAATTTAATCAGCACAAAGCCACCCCAAATTTTTTAGAGATAATGAGTTTTTTCAAGTCAAAACTTGAACATCTTTACAATTCCCTGGGGAAGCAGGGCCCCTGGGCAGGAATATCTCCGACGTGCATATCCCCTGGGGCTGCTTTGTGGGGCAGGGGGGAGGAAATCACTGGGATATGGTCCTGTGCCTTGCAAGTGCCCAGCTGCTGTTACAGCCCCTTGGAAACACGGCCAGCGGAATAAGCAGCCTGGGGGCTACTGTAATTTAGGCCAATAGCTTGCATGGTGTTATGTTTGCAAAGAATCCCCTCCTTTGGCCTGAAGTCTTTTCAGAAAAGAAAAGGCACCAAAGTGTTCAAGGCCTCGTGGACAGTGGATGGGTTGGGTAAAGGGGGAGACGGACGCGCACAGCCCGCTGCCACGGCTGTACACAGCTCGCCCCGTCACAGCCTGGGCACCTGGGGCCTGAGCAACAGCCAGGGACGTGCTGGGAGACCGTCGAGCCTCACCAGGTTTAGGCCAATTCTCAGATGCTCTCCTCGTGCCGGTTACCCCGGGCTGGACCGGAGGTTTGGTCTGTTCTGTGCTCTGGGCTTGCACGGACTGTTAGAAACGGCAATAGGACAGCCCAAGTTGAGTTACCATATAGTGGGACTGCAACTTTTTATACACGGTTCCTGATTTCTAGAAGTGGGTATGGTTCAACAAAATAATCGAGGAAAATCACTTCACTAATGGAAAAGCACATGCATTAATAAGGTAATTGTGGGATGGGCTGAAGTGACACTATGGGAGCAGTTCAGGTCTATTGAGCATATAATATGCATTTAAGAGGACCAACTAATCGCATCTCTTCCAAATCTTCCAAACAGCTTTCCGGTCTTTGGAACATTAATAGTGCTGCACAGTGAAAGAGGACGTACATTTAAGGTGGAGCTGAGGCTTGTACTCAACCCAAATTTTCTAACATCTTTTTTTCTAGAAGACTTTTCTTTTAAAACGTAACGGCTTTTTTTGTTGTTGAAAAATTGAAGTAGTATCAATGTCTCTATTCCACATTTCTTAAACGTCCACAGACCTGGCTGAGATGCTTTGGGAGCTCAGCATCAGGTTTACTTTCGTCAGGGAAACAAAAAACTGCCAGCAAATTCTCAGTTAAAGCAGCCACCACTCCTCATGGCTTTTTCTTTAGGCTGATGCTAGCTCAGGTCGGAGTGTCCCAGCTTTGTCATTGTGTGTTTTAAAGCATAATTCAATCATAATTTTCTCTAGTGTCATTGTTTCCACTTTATTTTCCAGCATTGTTATTTGAACACAGTGACGTGCTTCCATAAATCTGGAAGGACAGAAACTGGCAACTTGGATTTTGCACGAATGTCTTCTAAAATAACAAAAGAAAAGGTGAAAGTAATCAAAAGCCCAGGCACACACCACAGCAGATGTTGAAGCAGGATACATTAGGGCTTCTTGGCAGCCATTTAAAGAAGGGCCATTGTGATTTGTAGCAAGACGGGTCTATCCTTTAGAGTTCTTTTGGTGCTCACCAGGACTGTCCTGCAGACTGGGAGCGCCATTCTGCACTCTGGTGACCTTGTTCTTCATGCAGCAGAGGGGGAAGGTGCTTCTGAGCTATTTTTCCACTGTGGCCAGCTGTGACCACTGAGTCTAACCAAAAAGGTGCCAAGGTGGAAAATAGCAGGAACAAGTTCACCTGGGTGCTGGGGCACTTGTTATATACCCCAGCTGCAGTGGCTGGGGGCACCAAGCACCATGCTGTGCACCCTCCTGCCCTGCATCCTGCCACTCCAGGCAAATCTTTGTCTGCACCCAATTTTGGATGTCTTTCTGAAGCAGCCCCTGCCAGAAGGTGGGGTTTTCCCTGGTTTATGCGTGACACTGATGTAATCTTTGCATTTCTCAAGATGCTAGTGAAGGTGGCATTAATGCTAATAAAGGACCATTGGGAATTCTTTCCCTATAGTATATATACACACCTACAGTCAACTCTTGTTTTGCAAGGGCCACAGCAAGTTTTCACTGCTGAGCAGCCTCGCGCTCAGACCATGTATTAACAAACATCTTAAAATGGTCTGTTCTTTGTGTATTATACATATTTATAAGAAGAGATAGTACACAGTTTTCTACGAAAGAACTCTGTCTTCTTTGTCTACAGTATCTATGAGCTGGTGCCCTGGTCTTCACTGAGTCCTTCAGGTGCTAATGAGTAAAAATATTAATCGATAATAGCTAAAGTTCAAATATTATCAGAATTGTGGCAAGTAACTCCTTTTACAACAGTTGCCACAATTTTGCAAAGACCCTCCCTCCCCTCCAGCCTTTACAAAGTCTTGACTTTGAGACAGGAAACCCCATTAAATGCTGTGCAAATACCCAGGTTCATGTTCTGGCTCCTGTATCTCCCATGGCAGGTTAGACCTAAATTTTATGTTGCTGTCAAACATTTTGCAGTTTTCTGGAGACACTTGTTCTGCAGCTTTGGAGAATTTTTAGTATGATTTTTACTAAATCTAATACAGAAGATGTACTAATAAGATAGTATCATAATCACTGTACCATTTTGTTTGATAGTATATTCAGTTTGGTATGCACAATCCCAGCATTTTCAAGCCACAATACGTTAGTTTCTTGTCTTTAGTCATCGCAGCTCAAAATGGTCAGAAGAGCCAATACTGGGCTGGATTCTACTCCTTGTGTGTTACTCAGTTAAAAGCTGAGATTCTGAGTGCGAGTTAGCAGGAGAGTGAATTTCCTTGCAAATGCTGCAGTCACAGAATACGGACACAGACTTCTGCATCTCTCCTTCGTATCTTAGTGGTTTGCTTCTTGAAAACTCCTGGTAACCACGAACAGAAGACCCCATCCTTGAGACTGAACTCTGTCCTGTTTTCACAAAAGCAGCCAGATCCTGAGATGAATAGCTGGGACTTAAAGCTCTTTCAGAAAATGAAAAACCCTGTCAATTCTAATATTTGCTACCAGCTCAGAAATAGCATTCTGTAATATTTTTTCAGTGCTTTTAGCTCCCAGTCCTTCAAGGAAGGTTTGTGTTTCACAAAGACAAAGATACTCTCTAAACGGGAAAGAGTTCCCCACAAAGCAAGCCGGTTTGTGGTTTGATGGGTGATGGCTTCATTTCTTTCATGTTTTATCTTCTAAATATTGGCTTGATCATAATATCCAAGTCAAGAAAAGGCAAAAATAATCTCAGCCCCTGGGAATAAGATTAGTGGTTGTTTACCTGTGAGTTTTCTTCTAAAGCCTCATTGTTCAAAGGCAGATAAATAAAACCCCATATGCGGTAGACATTGAGAGAGTATATGTATCTATACGCTATACAGAACTCTGCCATTAGCTAATAATAGCATTAACAGTTCAGAAGTAAAAAAAAAAAAAAAGTCTCTAATACTTAGCCTTAGCAGCTGATAATGTAAAATAGGGTGGCATTTGGAAGCATAGGATGATGCCAGTCCCTGGGGAGAGAAAGGTGTTAACTTCTAATAGCTTTTCAGTAATAGCCAAGCATCTGCAGTCCCCCATAAAAAAGGGTTTTTAAAAATTAATAGAGCTGAATGTGCTTCACACTGAGGAGAATGCCAGATTAATAAGCGCATTAAGGACCGCTTTGGATTGGAAATAATTATGGAAGATGACAAGGAGCAGAGGTGGCATTGGTGGTGCTTTCAGGAATGCATTTTAAAAAGCAGTTTAAAGAGCCTTCAGATGTTGGTATTATCCTGCGTGACCAAATTAAGAGCAAATGAGAAAAGTTTATCTGGCATTTTGGAGTATTGAAAGGGCTTAGTGTTATAAATTATACAGTATGAGGATAGGCAGTGGTGAGTAAATTCATGTTAAACATTATTGGCAGTTTAAATAGCAACTGCCTTATAAAGCACTAAATATTTTAATTTGGAAGTAAAAGTATATTCAGTCCCCTTCCAAAAAAGCATGTTTGACTTATTTATTTGCCAGCACAATCATTAGACATTTTCTCGGTGATGAATTGGTGTATATTGTTCCCAACAGGCTGTTGTAAATGTAGAATAATAGAGATGGGTTATAGGTTTAGAATTGATTTAGAGCTTTACTGATGAAAAAGTTGAAAGCCACAATGACATCTTAATCTTTAGCTGCAGGCTAGGCTGTACGCATTCAAGGCTATTTCCAAATGGGTCTAGTGTTTATCAATATTTAATCGTCTTGTTTCAGCTCCTTTTTTACTACTTGCTCTTTCAGCCTTTACAGGACAGATATCTCCACAGCGTGTTTCTAGATGTTATTGATAAAAACCAAATCAGGCTTGGTTTTCTTGATGATGTTAATACAAACCAAACGGAGTTTGGTTTCTTGATGATATTAATACAAACCAGGGCTTCCAAGTTTTACTGTCTACATGACACACTGACACAGCAAGGACTTTGTGCATACATTAGAGCTGTTACAGTCCTATCTGATGGGTCGTTAGTACAAAGACTGATATCCACAAACCATGCTAAGCAGGCCACAGCGCTTCCATAGCAAATAAAGCAACAACAAAATGCTGTTTCATGTCTCCATAATGATCAGTTTCCCTAAATACAAAAATATTAATGAAAAAGAAGTAAAGCATTTACATGAGGACAAAAATCTGTGCAGACTTCCAAATTGGTTTTAAGACTTTTTCCTCTTAGTCTAAATGTGTGGTGCTTTTTTCTTTTACCTGATCTACTATTTGCAAGAAGTTACAAAAAAGAATGCCATTAATATCCAATTTTCTAATAACTACTTTCAGAAAAAGCAAAACTAATATTGAAATATCTTCTAGGTGAGTGATACTTGTAAAGAGGCAAACTCCACAATTATAGCAGCATCTTCCATTAAACAGTTCTAAGTACCGTATATGCAACATGCTGGAGACTCATTATTTCAAATCCAACTTCTCAAAGATTTATTTTTCTTTTGAAACAATTTCTGACAGCTTTTGATCTTCTAAACTGAAAAAAAAAATCAAAGAAATCTGTTTCTCTGGCATATTAATAGCAAAGGAATTTCTGGATGCTGCAAAGTAGGAACTGAATATAATAGCATCTCAGTTTTATTCATCTTCAAAGAAAACCAAATATATTTTTGAGACTAAAAAATAGGATACCCTACAGATTTTGAAGGGATTGGATAAACCTCTTTTCACAAGAAAAGATGACAAGAAATTCATCTTGAAGGACGTTCACTATGCCTCTGTCCATTTAATACATTTACAAGCCATCTGCCATGAGTTAATCTGGCTTTTACATCTGAAGCAAAATTATTTTATAATTTGGGGCTCATATGCTAAGAGATTTTTTCTTTTCCCAAATTCTTTGGATATTGTAGATCAACCTGCCAGCAGATGTGGCACGAGTGTATGCTGTTGCCTAAAATTTATGCAAGGGGTTCATTAAAAAGCCTGTTGTAAAAGTTATATATAGGAATCTTAAAATCTTTCATTCATGGCTTCATCGCTCCAACTCTTTGCAGGTGTAAAAATGAAATAATTAATAGCAATGAATTAGGCAGTTTTCAGGATGCGTGTGTTGTGTGTGCACATGTACATCTATAGTACTACAATAAAACTAATACACGTTCAAACCCTTAAGAACGAAATACTTTAAAGCCCACATTTTACAAAGATTCATAAATTTTGGCAATCTTGTAGAGTTTTTCTTGTACAGCTGACTGGTCAAAATATTATCTTTCCTTAGTACCATTTTGCTAGCTGAGTAGGTCCAAAACATTCATCACACACAGTCATGAGCTTAGCTATGGCTGCCATAGGAAGTTGCAATCCCGTGAGTATTGTGTTACTTACAGTGCCAAGCTTGTCAAGAGGAGGTCAAAGTGATATCTCAAAGAAGCAAATGGCCATTAAAAATCAGCGGGGTGTGCTAATTTCCAGAGATAAATTATACAAGAAAAGATAATTTAGACTGTAGACAACGAAGGGAATTTAGACAATGCAAAGAAACTACCGTGATAGGGCTGAAAGACTCTTGCTATGGAAACTGCTTAATTACACATCCTAGGTAATGTAATGAAAATCATAACACGTGCATGTCATTAGCATCCAAAAAAGAACAAAATAAGGAATTATGCACATTAATGTACATGAAGCGAATTGCAGAACCTGCAAACACTCTGATAGTCCAGAGGATTTTATGTGTATTAGGCCATTCAGTTGGCCTATCTTCCTATGTTTAGTAGAGGCAATTCACGGATGGCATAAACACTGCTTTTCTTGTCTTCATATGTGTAAAGAAAAGGCTGATAGGTTTTATTTTATCTTAAATAACAGAAAGAAACACACCTTGATAAAAATGCTTAGCTAGCATAAATTGCCATTGTTTAGTTATCTGTGGCAAATTATGCCAGGTGAGATTCAAAGGATTCCAAAGGTGGCACTGCTCTCTGTGTGATTAGTCTTGAAGTCACAGTAGAGGTTATCCTAGTAAGATGATGACATTTGAAAAGCCATGTTTTAAGAAAAAATAAAGGAAAACAGACGTTTTAAAAATCACATTTAGGGGGAAAAAAATGACAAGCATTTGACTCTGCATTAAATGGATTCCAAATTCACACAAACCACTACCAGTTACATTTTCTTATGTCTTGTTTTTCCCCAGAATGTCTCTTTGTAAACATCAGTTTCACAAAAAAACCCAGTATCTTATGGCAGCCACCCGTATTGCACTATAACCATTAAATCATTCACTTCTACACAAGTAGTTCTAACACTTGTTGGCTGAGTTTCATTACAGAAAGAAATATTACTTCTTATAAACTATGCAGCACATAAACATGGGGTGGTATAAAAACAGTGCTACCTTCAAACTAAAGATTTAAGGCACTGAAATTTATACTGAATATTAAAGAAAGATTGCAGAAATTCATGTGAGAATATATATTAGCAATGGTTGTTGTAGAATAACTCTAGATTTCCATGAATCACCCAGCATGATTAAAATAAGGAGGAACTAGAGTGTCAAGTCTTGACCTAAATGCAGATGTTTTGAAATATTCCAAGGTTACAATTTCACAGTTTTTGTCAGGCAGCTGCAGAAGTTAGATTTAAATTTTTCTCTGAGTTTAGAGTTGACATTTCTGTTTGGAGCTTCTGACTTCACCACAAATTCTCTCTCTATGTAGGATGGGTAACAAGCATTGCTAAATAAATTAGTTCCTTGAAAGTTCACACAGTTCTAAAGCCATAAAATGCCTCCCAAAACTTGGCTTAAAAAGAAGAAAGAGAGACAAAAAAGTGAGATCTAGTCTACCAAGAATTTGAATATGTTCTTCAAGAAGATTTTTGGTAGATTCCTCAGCAACAATCTATTCACTCAATGATCTTCATTTTCTAATTTATCTGGAAGTACTATTCTCTGTACTGACACAATTTATTAACTGGAATTCTGTGATCAGAAGAATGCGACAGTGAAGAACCCCTACAAATAGACAAGGCTTTACAAATGCAGCAACCGTTCATGAAGTCTAGAAAGTCACTATGTGATGTCTGCTCTTCATAAAAATCCCAGAAAGCTGGAGATTTATGAGCTATTATAGCTCACCTCATATAGGGAAAAACTGGTAAATAACCTGCTTTGACATGGAAAAATCAGCAGCTGTATACATGCAATCTGATGGTGAACCAGCAAAATTTTACAAAATATAGAAACTCTATCAACATAATTTCATACAATTATTTGTAAATGCTAATACAGAGAACTTAGTTTTCTTGACTCTGCCTTGAACTTAATTTATTTGTAATTTTTTTGGAGCAGGACTGTCTGCTCCTTTGTCTTTGAATAAGGGCTAACATGATTTTTATTTGGTTTGCAGTCATAGCCACAGTGTTAACAAGAATAAAAAAATTCCAAAACTTCTGTATAATATTTTATAAAAGTATTAGCAGAAGTGGCATCAGACTCAAGGTATATATCCCAGTCAAAAATAAGCATCTCCACTATTCCAGTATGTTTGAATATAAGGCGTAGATTAAAGCCCATTCTTGACATAAAGGGAAATAAGGAGGTAGTAATAGTTTTTGTTGAATTTTAAATAACTGGCCAAAAATTTGACTGTTGTAGTCCAGACCTGTTGTTCAGAATTAGAGAGGTTAAAAATGAGTGTCCCAACCTTTGAAGTTATAACAGGCTTAGACACTTGCTTCAAAAGAAGATAGACAACTGTCCTTTGCATATAATATTTCAGATGATGAACCCTATGTTATAAAGAAACTCCAGGCAGGGTTAATTCTACTTGAGGAAGCATATGTTCTTGTAAAATCATTGTTCATAACTCTGACAACCTCTATACCACCTAAAATATGTTGAGACACACAATCAAATATATTCTCTTTAACAATCAAATAGAAGGAACTAGACAAACAAGAGGGAGAAAGATAATGAAGTAATGCCTGTGGCTACTTAAGATAATGAAGTAATGCCTGTGACTACTTAATCTCTTCAGATTTGTAGTTGTACATCAATAATACCTCTGTGTAGGATATGAAAAAGTACACGCACTGAATAAATGTCGCCGTAGACTTCAAAACCTGCCATGCTACAAGATTTCTCTTAATATTCCACATAAGTACTCTGTGTGGGTTTGCTTTATATAAGAGCATAAAATAGTATTCATAGTATTTTTTAAATGACGTTGAAAAAAATAAGTAGCTTTTCTCCCTATTTTTTTGCAACAGAGTAGTTTCCACAAGGAATGTGCATAACTGCCTGAAGGGAGGTATAGAAGAGTTTGAGAATCATGTCTGTTTCCCTTAGTTTTCAACTGGCATCTGCCTACAGTAAAATTGACAGCTGCATCTGAAGGACCTACCCTGAACTGGAAAATTATCTGGTTTTAATACAGTTCTTTTGAATTTTATGAAATTACTGTCGGGTAAATAGCTGCCACTTAAAAAACTTCTTGTGGGATCTTGCTAACATGAGCTGAAGTGAGATAGTTTCTGGCAAAATTAAATCTCTCCCACCTTTGGGCCAACAGTCCTGTCCAAACCGGATACACCAGTGTGTTAAATGAATGCAAATATTCATTGACCAATGGACTGAAATAAGGGGAAACTTTGCTGTGTCTTTAGGGATGAGAACAATGTTACAAACTGGCCGAGAAGTAATTTAGGGATAGGACCATATTTCTGACAGCAGGAAAAAAGATGAAGAGCAGTTGCGCGCATGCATGCACATGCGTGTGTGTGTGTGTGTGTGTGTGTTCTGGACCTCCAATCTGAGTTAAAAATACCCAAAAGGGGGGATGCCAGAAGCAATCACAACTTCTTCTGACTCTGAGTCCCTCACATCCTGAGCCTCCTCTAGCTCCCCAGCAGTCTGACCCAGCACTGAGATCCCAGAGCTTCTCTCAGCCCCAAATCCAGTTTTTCAATTCTCCTGTCCCCAAGCCCTAAAGCACCCCATTTTAGAAGAGTTACCTTTCTCCTCACTAATGCACCCTTTTACCCCAATCTCCTTAAATGTATAAAACATTAGCTTCTTTCTGAATTGACACTACCCTGACCAGAAATGTGTTGGTAAAAGGAAAACATATCCAGGAACAGGCAGGTGGTTCTAGGCAAGGGACAGGAAAAATTGTAAAGCAGATAAATCCAGTCAGTGTCTTCTCTCTGCTGTAATTCTTGCCAATATCATGAGCCATGTCAGTAATAGTGTAAGAGCAGTCAATGGAAATGAAATCTCTGGATGAGTGCCTTGCCCACAGAAAGCCCAGAGGCAGACTGAATAATGTGTGAATGCTGTATGGGAAGCAACCACGCAGGATGCACGGAAGTATTCCTGTGCTCTCCACCAGAAAAACCTTCAGTTCCTGCTCCACCACCTCCCTGCTAATGAAGGAGCTGTCAGGAAATTGCAGGGAGGAAAGGACCATGGTCTAGTGACAGAAGCATGAGGGGGATTGGTGGGTCAGTACCAGCAGAGATGTCCTCTACCATTTTTCCGTTCTTCACAACACCAGCTCCTTCAGCCCTGCTGAACAAGAAAGCCACACAATTAGATCCAAAGGGATGTATCTAAAAGCATATGAAAAACAAGGATCAGTGCCCCATGGCTTTTCATCTGTGGTCCTTAAGAGTCGAAGTGACCGTTGCCAAGAGGGGTGAGAAAGGTGGCTAAGAAATACACTTTCCATAGAGACAGCTCGGTACGGAACGGTCCAAAAGAATCCATATCTAAAGAAACCCTACGGCATAGGGTTCCATATCTATGGCACTGGCAAGCTCCTAAGCTACTCAGAAGTCTTTGGCTGAAAGTTTCTAAATATTTCCAAAAGCTGCATCAAATTCTCAGCTGGGTGGGGAGCCAAGCAAAGCCAGGCCAGGTGCGAGTGCATTAGCGGCTTCCTGCTTCTGTCGTCCTCTTGTTTCCAGGCTCAGATACATATGGAGCGTCTGAGTGCTTATAATTCTTAAGTTCTATTAATTCTGGCCATTTGCACTGTTTTCAGGCTGGCACCGATGTGGCATGGGGAAGAACAGGATATTCCCTCTGCACCGTTGTTGTATTGGCCATCGCACAATAATATTTTACAATAGTATTACCAGTTTTCCACCAGTCACGTTTCCTCTTCCAGACTCGCTGCCGTTTCAGGCATGGCAGTGGGTCTGTAACCTTAGAGAGAAAGTGTGAAGCCTGAGCTCAGACAAAACTGCAAGGCACAAAAATGCTTTAGTATCATTCAGCAATGATAAATTGCCAGCATATATTGCATATAGATAGGCAGGTGATGCCTGTACAACTCGCTCTCCCAGAAGGAAACTAAAAGCAAACCTGTAGCAGACCTGAAAAAGAGACAAGGTATATATAGCCCAAGTTCAGGTGAAATTAATTCAGATTTAGTTAATGATTTTGTTTCTTGTATTACAAAGTCTTCCTATAAACTGATGATCATCTTTACTATCTTGAATCCTTTCAAAGAGAAAAGAGCATTAAGTCAGCGAGCTGACAACGAAAAAGGAAAGTATCTATTTGGCCACTTAAGTCAACGTTGTAACCTTTAACGTGTCTTCTCATTTGTGTTACCATATTGCTGAGGCCAGAAAACTTTGCTTTGCCACAGAAGACTTGTTTGTACCTGCAGGGAAAAACAGACTGTCGGCAAAACTGAATGGAAAGTCAGACAAGAAACCTGATTTAACATCTCACTCGGACAACACCACTCTCACTGGATTCAGAAAATAGATCAAGATGTTCAAAATAAGCTTCCACCTTGCAGTGAGACAAGTCTACTCTCACTGTTGCTGTCACCAACTTGCCTGTATGTGTGATAAGCATTTCAAAGTGAGGTGCTGGAAGATGTTTTGTTTTGTCGCTGCTTACCAAGCTGGCAGTGGCCAGAGCACATGTCAACGCACCTGAAGTTACAAGGAAATTGCTGAAGTGTGGAAAGTACATGAAGGCTTACACAGATGGTGCCCATTCAATGACAGTTTGTTTACTTGATAGGACACCTCTCCAAAGCAGCTCATGATGACCACTGGAAACATCATAGTAGTCACTTGGAAGCTCTGGCAGCCAACATCAAAAGCATCCTGGATGATTTTATCAGAGCTTTACCAGTAGAGTCACATCTGTTTTCAGATCCATGTAATGAAATGACTGACAAACGTGAGTAATGACTGTCAAGAGCAAAATACTTGCTTAGTGCTTTGAACTCCAAAAATTTTTTTCATGATGATCCACGTGAACATCATCTTGAAATCTAAGCATGGCTTTGCTGGATTGTTTTCTTTCTGATTGTTTTCATGACTAAATTATTTCAGCTTACATTTGCAAGTAAAGAGACTAATGGCTTTGAATATGCATGCTAAAACTGAGATCTCACCAAAAGAATTCAGTTTTGAATGTAAATAAGAGTTGCCCTTCATTATTTTTTGGCTCACAGTGACAGAAGAAGTGAAGCAGGGGAGCACTTCTCAGTGTTCAAATGTCATTTTCTCTAATACTTCCTTGGAGTGAGCAAAGAGAGCGATTAGATAAGAAATGGCAGTGCCGCTCTGGTTGCAACCTGGCTGCTATAGAGAAACAACAAACTACTTGAATCGCCTAGCAAAGGTAACCTGGTGCTTGAATTCAAACAAGACCCTCTTACCTGATTAGAGTAAAAAAGGAAGAAAGAGAACGCTGAGATGCAGAGAGTACATTATATTCTTGATGCCATTCACAGCTGGACTTCTGTGAAGTTGGTTTTCAGTATAGTGTTAGTGAAAACATACTGTCATTATGAAATATATAAAAAGAGATCTCTGTTTAAAACTGTCATCCACCCTATCAAACCTTCACTTTCTCTCTGCCAAAAAGCAATCTCAACCATCTCAAATTGTAAGTACACAGAAATGTATCAATTTCTCCTTTGTTTTAACAACCAGTTTAACCTTTTCGGGTTAAAACAGTCCGTTACAGGTACATTACAAATCAATTTACGTAAATAATACTTCTCCAGATTCCGTGTGTCTAAGGAATGACAAAACACTAAAGGTTCAAAAAAGCTTTTGTCAGATGTAGAATTTATCCTGGAACAGGTCCACTCGTTTTGAAGGCTTTCTTAAGAGAAGGACTTCTGATCAGCCTCAAGGCTCACAAAGCTTCCATGATAACACTGGTTTTTCTAGCTTTTGGAGGTTAAGACGTTGGCCTTAGTATACCCATCTGAGAAAAGGATCTAGCTAGTCTCATCTCTACATATTGTTACATTTTATTCGTGTTTGCAAAGCACACCAACACCTTCGTGTGTAAAGCGCCGGGGAAGGAGATGCTGCAAGAGGCAAGAGAAACAGGGAGCTGAAACGGAAGTTCTAAACTTGGAGGATTTTCCAGTCTGGAGCAAGATCTCGTGATTCTCATCCCGTTCATTTGTTACCCCAGCTTTTGTTATTTGCAGACTCCTAACCAATGAAAATATGAAGAAATACTTTCCAAAGCTTTAATTAAAAACTTCTACACTCCAGTTACTTAGGCTGTCATTTAATTCATATTAACTGTAATTCTGAGGCAAAACATTTTTTCTTCTTATTTGGAAGCTTAATAAACCAGGTAACAATGGAAATACTCTGTCTCCTGTTTTAAATAAATTGTTAAGGAACGGTATTATCCTGAAACCTGAATACTCACTTTAAAGGGGAGAGCAAATTTCATTACATGATCCATCTATTTATTTTAATCTGATCATTCTTTGAAAAAATGAATGAGAATTTAAACACACACAGCACTTTTACAAGGAGCAACTTTTTTTCTAATTATGTATTCTTTACTTATTAATCAGTGCTACAATTTCCTGTGACATTTAACACAGACACAAGTTATTTTCATTCCAAAAGTTAGCAGTTCACTGTATCACTATACACATGGCACAAGCATTGCAAATGTAAATAAATGTAGGCGTCTGGGTTTTAACCACTGCTCTCAGAGAAATGTCTTTTTTAATGTGGTATAACTTGCAATCACACTGAATGTCATCACAGCTTTTGAGAGTGGGCAAGTCTTCACGTAAACTTAATTTTTCACAGAAAAAAATCCTGGCATTTGTGCAAAAATAATGAAGCCCATAAAAGAGGAAAGAGAGGAATGTAGCTAATAACCCTATTTATGTTCTTATGCGCTACATTTCATTTACTAGAAATAGCATGACTAAATTCTAATAAATAAATATACTAATTGGTCATTGGAAATGCAAATTTCAACAACAATCTTTAATGCAGTATAATAAAACCCATTACAAGCACCAGCTTTGTAGATGCTTTGATTGTAAATAAGAGATTAGTTTTAAATTCAGATGTGCTGAACAGGTTGGCATAATTTCAGGTAGCAGTGGATTTAGGCTGCTTGCCAATCTGTGGGAAGAGCAGATATATTAATACCTGCACTGTTTCTACTCTCATATATTCAGTCTGAGTATTTGCTATTTGCTACATTAAATTACATTGGATGGCAGACATAAATATGGTTTTCATCTTCCAGTTTCTTGCAGATCACTTGTCTTAGTTTTAGTAGATTCCATGGGGCCATATTGTCTCAGAGGTTGTTTCACTTTTCCATCATGTCCAAAAAACCTGTCTTGATGACCACAGGATAAGACACCTTCTCTCTGAAAATGAAAAAATAATGTGTCATTTCCCTTGCAGCTGGGATATTGCAAACATGTGCCTTCACCATCCTTCATTTTCTCTTTCTGTGGTATTGTCCACCCCAGTTCCCATGAGATCAATGAGCAAATTTCTCATCTGCAGATGGTCTCAACTATCCTAGCTCCTTGCCAGCTTACGTTGGCCAAAGGTCTATTCCTGGCCTGACATGACTTAAATTACCACTGAGAAAGGATATACGTGTGACATCACTTGAGCAGACAAAGATCTTGGTCCTACACCATGCAAGACAGTAGAAGTTTTGGCCCTAGTGCCAAAGGGAGAAAATCAAATACTTACTTTTGGATAGGGCCACAACAATGTGATTTATAGTAACGTTCCTCACTAAGCTTTACTGGTTTTAAGACTTTTATCCTTCTAGGCCGTATTTCCATGGCTCCAAACTTCTACCCAAGCCTCCATGGGAAAAGAGTATCTTACAGAGCTGTTACCACAAAGTATCTTATCAGCCTGAACAGTGCTGCCCTGCTGACGGTTTATCAGAAGGTACTAGAGCCCTTTGAGCTTTCCCAGCCTCAGCCAGCTGTCTTCCTAAGATGAAGAATTGACCTGACACTTGAGTAAATGTAACTGATGAGTTTTGCAAGCCACCCCTTTCAGATTTTTTAAAGCACATGACAGCCTAAGCTCTAAATCACGATTGTATCTATTTTATTTGTTTATATCTCAGCATTAAAAAAAAAAAAAAATTACAGCTGACTCTAAACCACTAGGCTGTGTGGAGCTAATCAGTGTGACCACATGTTGCTACCACTGGTTTCCTCCAGTCCCCTCACCTCATTTTTTGTCTCACATACCCACTTGTTGCGTCCTGCCTTAAATTGTAAATTCTTGGGTACTGGGAGTGTTTCCAGTTCTGCTTTAGCACACCCCCAAGCACAGCAGTCTGAGTAGGATCTGAGGGACTTTTGTAATAGGAAAAACTAGTACTGAAATCGGGATGCTTTGGCCAGGAGGGGAAAAGCCACAGCAGGGAGAGTGATTGAGGTGTCTAAAATGAAGTCTCTTTTCCTAAAAAAAGGCCTGAGTGGCATCTCTGAGTGATGATATAACACAGTGACAGATCTTTTTGATATACCACAGTACCTGAGGTAGACAACTTTGACACGTGGTGCAGACACTTTGGGGCAAGTCATCCCTTCTTGTCTTCAATAGCAGACAGCTGCCTTCTTTACCTTGAATTTTCCCTCACATTCCTTGATGACATACAAGTTTCCTCAGGAATTCTCATGGCTAAGTCCCTGCAAAAGTCTGGGCACCTTGAGAAAATCCCGGATGAGTGTTTTTCCTCTCTCTACCTTGAAAGGGCAGTAGACCTTCCACAGCACCCTCAGTTGTGTAAGAAACACCCTTTTAGCAACATTTTGAGAATATCAAGGTTGTTTTCTCGTAGGAAGGAAAGGTAAGTTTTAACTGGCTTGTGGTAAACTTTGGTACCCATGGGATCCAAAGGACAGGCTCCAGTTTTACAGACCTCAGACATTTTTGTTTAATGTTTTTATCATAACCCACAGCAGACTGACTGACACTCCTGCATTTTTTATAAACTGAATACTGTGTGAAGTAGTCATATAGTTTGGTTAATCATCTAGATCTCCCTGTGGGGCATTTTTCGTTCTGCAGCATTGTCTTTAGCAATCCAAAGATCTTTATACAAATTTATCAATTATTTATGAAATGAGTACTTAACTGTAGTACAACAGATCCGGAGACCAAAATTCCTCACTCATAAAAGTAAGCCAAGCTGTACATACTTCAGTGAAGACCTGCCTCCTTAAGCTTCTGCTGCGTTTGACTGCCAGCCTTGAATATGCTGCAGTTATTAATAAATTATCTTAATGATTGTTTTTAGCTAAAACAATAATTTGCAAATTTCCTGAATACATGCGCACACAAAATTGCCACGAGGTTTTACATTTTGATCTTTTATTTCTCATATCCTGTTGAATGCCCTACATAAATTATTCATTTCTAGCCTTGCTGTGTCCCTTTCTCTTAGTTATGGCTTGCTGATGCCAAAGAATAAAATGTGATTCAGCCCTCCGGTGCATGAAGAGGGCCCACTGGGGCTGGCTTTAGTCCACTCCCTGTCATTGCAACCTGCTGGGTTTGTGCAAATAATTTAGCTTTGGGGCTAAAACAGCTAGACTAGGTATTTCCAAGCTAGTACGATATTAATGATCATAAAACACACTTCCTGACTCTGTCCCCAAGAGACCTTTTCGAAGTTGTTTTATGAGTGACTAGGGAGATCTATTAATGAGTGAAGTAATTGTTACCTGTGGGCACAGATTTAGAACAACTTCATGCTTCAGATTCCAAAAGCAGAAATGTCTTTGTTATAACCATGTTGTGTGCAGCAAACAAAAGGGATGCTCACAGAATCAGAGATATGGATGTTAGGAGTGCACAATATGTATTTTTTTTTTACATTCAGAAAAAAATCACTCAGATAAACAGAAGATTTGGTATCATAAGCTCTTGTAACCAAAAAAAAAAAAAACCAAAATCAAAACAGTAAGTGGAGTGATTTTCCATAAAATGAGCAGGGTGAAATCTACAACACGTTGTTTATTTACAAGCATACACAAAATTAAACTACATTTCCTGTTTAATTTACAGTATTAAACAAAGGCATAATATCAGATCTTGATACCACTATGCTAATTCAGTATGTGCTCACTTTTGGTTTATTTCCAATATTTAGTTCTTAATGTAATCTTGTGTGCTAGTCTGGTATATTTACATAGTTGCACACATATTCATGAGATGATATTATATAATTATAGTATAATCTATTTCAATATAGCCTTTTTGCACAAGACCAGCAGCATACAAGAGACTCAAAAACTCAAATGGCCACACAGCTGTCTTGTGCGATGCTCTTTTTGGTTCTTTGCAATTCCTTAAAGAGTTCAGTAGTGCCCCTGCTCCATCGCTGGGCAGACTAGAGGACAGGGAGGGGTATCAGGGTTGTGGGGAGCATGGCTTGTACTATGTTCTCTGTTTTCCACAGTCCTTAAGGGGTAAATATAACTCCAAGGCAGTCTTGAGGCTGCTGTTAATCCAGGAGCCAGGTGATGTCCTGAACATATTGAGAAGCCGTGAAGCACAGAGGTAGCTCAGAGGTATGTGAACCAGGGTCTGGTCCCCAACATCACATAAAGAGAGGAAAAAAAGAGATTGACAAGAATTCTTCCTTTTCTTTTTAGCTCCTCACTCTGTTTAGAGGGCTTTACTGAAATGATGTGACTATCATGATATGATGTAACACTTACGACAAGCATATGTACGCATATGCATGCAAAAACCTTCTTTCCAGATTCCTCCCTTGCGAGTGTGAAAATGAGGTGTCTCTCATTGTCTGTGAGAGGTGGCATCACCACCCCACCCAAACTTCCCCACAGTCCCTCAAAGATCCATGGTCCCATTTTCTCCGCCGCTGCACTCACTCCTTTCCCCACAGTTCAGCTGAACTTCTCGCTCTCCAACAGCTACTCATTCCTGAAGGACCTCAGTGCCAAGCACTCCAGCTGCCTATGACCTTTTGCTGAAAATCGAGGTGTTCCTTTGTATCATCACTGACCCTATTTCACTGGCATTGCACTATAGTACTTGAAAGTTCTGGCCATCAGCAGCTATGCAGCACTATGTAGGTTGGAACAGACTTGACATCTACAGGAAACTGTCTTCTCTACAAGCGTGTATTTTTTGTGTCTCCAGGTTGTAAGCAGATACCATTTTATACCTTTTTTTCCATGCCATTATGGGCCAACACAACAGTTAAACATGAGCAGTATGTCCAAGGCGCTGGATCCACAGCAAAAGAGAAGATTCAGAGAGAGAATTCTTTCAAAGATATAACAAATGTTGTTTTCTCCTCTGCCTCCACTGCCCGAAATCCCCCAACAGCCATAAGACGATGAAGCAAGGGGAAGGAAGCACCTGGCTTCACATAGCCCGCTGTTGTCTCCCTCAGGAGGAGCTTTTAGGGGCCCCTGCTGTGCTGTCTTAGAGGAGAAACTCAGGTATCAGCTCCCCTAGCAAGCAGAGGCCCTTGCACGGGGGACAGGCAGACTCAAGCAAACCGAGTGGGGAAATGGGTATTTGCAGAGCAGAAAAACATTTTTTTGCAAGTCATTTTCTCTGTTCCCTTTTGGTTTCACTTCAGCTGCTTGTGGGTCTGTAGCTGTCCCTCCTCAAGAGCCAGTTTTATCTTCTGGTGGTTTGAACAATTTAATCATCATTGGAAAGCCATTACGGTGGGTTTCATCACCTTCAGGCACACATGGCCATTACAGTCCTTCTGGAGTATCCAGTGGGCAGAACACAAGGAGATGAATCAGGAAGGAAAAGCTCTAATTTCACACTAAATGCCTTCAGAAATTAGTGACGATGGTCTAAAAAGGTTTAAAAAATAGCTGCAAGTGTCATGGCTATGGTTCATTATAGAATACATTCAAAAGGCTGAAGAGCTCTGGGTACCTGCTTACAAGTACTCAGTGGTTACAGTAGTCAAGACAGGTAGGGAGGTCATTTAAAGTGTAGTTTAATGCAATCAAAAAGAAAAAAAGGTTTCTATTCACAAAGGGAAGATGACTAAAATAACACCCAGAAAACTGATATAACGGATATCAGAATCTCACCCAAAGAAGCAAGAAAGGTAATTACCAGATTCATGTCATACAGGAAACACATGGTCTAAATTTTGCTTTTTGACAGAGCTCGACTCTTCTGTGAGATTCTATACCAACAGTTGTCTTTTGATGCTTTGTGTGTTTCTAATGAGTTAATATAAGATGGGGTCAGGGCTGGTTTATGGCCAGGCACGCGACAAACAGAAAAGATTTTCTCAGTGTTCTTGAATACAAAATACACACTCAGTGAATGCATCCTTGGTGTAAAGCCACTGAAATAGGGTATTGTGTAATAAATCATTTTGATTTTACAGTCTACAGTTGTGGAATTGATATTCAACTGACCTAAACTGGACCTCATCTAACTAGCTATTTCATTTTCTGGAAGATTTTCCTTCCTCAAAAAGTATTTCTTATTTTGTTGTGGAGTTTGCATTTTATACCAAAAAAAAAAAAAAGTAAAGCTATAGCCCAGACCCAGCTGGGTCCCATATAGCTGTTTACTGAAAATGTGAAATTATGCAAGCCTTGATAAAACTGCTCCGTGGTTGTGTTTTGGAGTCTTCAGAAATGCAGAACACAGTGAGCGCTCGGACAAGGCTTGCTGTCCTTTTAGATGAGATGGGAGGAAGAAGTTCTTCGCTGTGAGGGCGGTGAGGCGCTGGCACGGGCTGCCCAGCGCGGCTGTGGGTGCCCCATCCCTGGCAGTGTCCAAGGCCAGGCTGGATGGGGCTGTGAGCAGGCTGGGCTGGTGGGAGGGGTCCCTGCCCAGGGCAGGGGGGTTGGAACTAGGCGATCTTTAAGGTCCCTTCCAACCCTAACCATTTATGATTCTATGAATAAGAGAAAACCACCACCTATACTATGAGAAAATTTTTAAAGCATTTTCGTTCCTAAAGTCACAGATTACCACTTATGGGCTTTTGTTAAACCCTGTTACACATTTAGCTACAGCTTGAGTGCCTAAATAGGATAAAAATATAACTTTTTTTTCTGCTGAAAGGTATGAATTCCTGAATGGCAATTTAGCATATACACTTCAGGGAAACACTGCATGACTTTTCATATGATTTACATTAACCTTTCATTAAAAAGGAGCGTGATTTGGATCCTACTGCATAAGAGCAGAAGAAAGTAAATGATAGTCTCCAGAAACTGGAGCCTTTTTTATCTAACTGGAGAGACTGAGAATTGCATTATTATTTGACATTTTCTCCCTCGTTTTCATCTGTTAAGAATACTAAGGTAGCTTTTGGGAGTAACAGGAAAAAGCTGGGGATATTTATCAGTTTGGGGAGGTAGAGTCACAGGGAGTGAGGGGGTCAAGGGCCCTCTCTCACATCTAATAAAATATCCAAGATTCTAGTGGGAGAAGGGTTGAGTTTTAGAGCTGATCCATTTAAACCAGTTTGCCCATTAGCCTGCATACAATCAGGAATATGGGGCTAGAAGATAGGTTCTTGCCTGTTGGACTCAACACCAGCATCACTGGCTAAAATCTACAATATTCTCACACAAAAATCCAGGGTAAATAGGGATATTGGTCCCTGCTGGCCTTAAAATCTATTAATATATGTCCAATATAGCCACTTCCAAATGAAGATCATCTACCATGTAATTTTCAGAGAGACTGGAGCCGTGGCAAGGGTGGGACAAGAATAGCATCAAATAAAGGCAAATATTCCTGAAATCTGCATGCTATTACTTCTGCCCAGAAAAAGGGTCTGCAGGTCCAGGATGGTGGTAGTGGGAAAGAACATCTGGCAGCTGGAAGGTAACCAGAAATAAGGAACATATGGAAAAGGGGCTGTGGAGAGGCGGGGATGGGGTTATTTCCAATACCCTGTGTCATAATGCCTAACCCCAGATTTAGTAGGGGCCACTGAGCGGGTTTGTGTGGTTGCCAGTGCTTTGTGTAGCATTATTGTTGCTTTGTTTTGTTTCTAAGGAGAATTACAATCTGTTACTATATTGAATACGAATTTCGTACGTGTGTAGAGATGCGTGTGTTTCTCTTCTGCTTTAAGGCATGGTTTTCAGCTTCAGAAATAATTTTCAGATTCAGAAAGGGTGGAAGAGCCAAGGAAATGTGAATTGTTTGTCTACATTATCTGGGAACTACATGACTTGCTGTTTCCTAGGGAAAGCTCTATAATTTGATTGCAGATCTATATTTAAATGTGGGAGAGAGTCTAAAGGGGACCTGACACCTCCACTGTGAAAATTCAGATAATACAGACTTCAGGAGTTTAGAGTTCAAGGTATTTACATATTGATGTTTTCCAGCACTGGTGCAAGCAATCTAACAGCACAAAATGTGCTACCAAACGACTGTTTGGTTTGGGCTGGGGGGGTTTCAACTCTCATTTAAGTGCGAATTCCTAGATATCTGAATTTACAAAGGCAGGTCCACTGGATTTCCATTTGCATATTTTTGGCAGCAGTCCACCTCATTAATGCAGGAGAGAATCAGCCAATATTATAAGAAAAACACATATGACACTCAAGGGAATTAGAAATATATTGTTAATTTGACGGAGTGTTAATAGGCCCCCTAATGTCACCAGTTTTTCCTAGCAGTTGTCTGCAATGTTTATTTCTTGTTGGACCAACAAAATTCCGGTTCATATTATAGATATGAGCTCCACAGTGATGGTGGATCTTTAAGAGAGACGTGTTCTCCAGTGGGTTTTCAGCATTTAGTACTCCTCTTCATTTTAATCAAAGAAAAGTCTCCAAGTCGAAGGAAGGAGGAAATCAAGCTCTAACTTAAATCTCTCATGTAAAAGTAGATATTATTTTTGAATGATGCCTCCTGAGAAACTTTTCATTGACCTCTAAAGCAGAAAGGCTGCAATGGAGCGGTTATCAGGTTTGACTTTTGTGACCCACAGCAGAAATCATTGTAGACTAGTGGCTAGAGGGAGATTAAATTCAGAATGTCCTGTAAGCTGAAAGAAATATGAATCTAAGCAGCGGTCTTTAAGAAGCATTAAAGAGTGTGTATAGAAACTTAAAATTCCTCTGTGTTGTTACTTGGTATTTCTTTGCCGTTCTTCATAGGTTTATAAAGGACTATACCATTATTTTCGACCTTTTACTGCTAAGGGCCAGGAGGTTACAAGTTTTGCTCTAGTAATTACCTATCAGTCTAACAAAGTAACCTTAATTAGTGGGATTCTTTCATACCGTATATAGGAATGGGGCATGGTGTGAACACGTTATTATGATTTAACACCTTGCTCAGATCTCATGTATATCCTTTGTCTTCTGCTGTCACCACTGTAATTAGGCAGCAGAGGTGCAATATATTCAGATTTTTTGTCAATACCTGCCCAAAGCTCTAAACGCATGTGTGATAGAAATGAAGGCTAATATGCAAAGAAAAGCTATAATGACCACTGGAGACAACCGCGCTCCATTTAGCTCACCGTAGTGAGCTCGCTCTAGAGCACATGCTTCGTTCGTATGATCACTCTGGTTTCATCAAGATGGGTTATTGCTTAGAAACTTAACCCTTCTCCCACTAAAATCTCGGGTATTTTATTAGCAGAGCAGAGAGGGCCCTGGTTTTTTTCTCTTTCATTTTAGTGCAAATCTGTTTTATCTTCCCTCAACCTGACTTTTGATTAGAACAGGTTCAGGAGTGCTGCAGACGACAGTAGTATCTCATAGTCTGTGGATTTTCAATTCAATTTGCACTGATTAATCAACTTCATTATGTATAAATCCCAAGCAGGCAATCCCATGCATCTCTGTACCATGCTTCCCTCCCTCCCGCTGTACCTCCAGTACACCAGGACTTGAGAAAACCTCTTCTTACTGAACACTAGGGAGAATGTTTTCCATCTTTCCCTGTCCTTACACACCGGGATCACATACAGCCAGTTATTTTGTGTAAAGGTCACAGGAAAAAATTCAGTTCATCTGTGCAACTAAGTATTGCTAGAAATACTCATTAGATAAAAGACTGGATGGCACACAGTTTCTTAAAATCTTCCCGTTCCCTCTCATTTGTTTCCTGTCTAGCAATGAGATCGCAGTCCCCAAAGAGTCTCTCCTCCTGATCCCAAAAGCAAAATTTATTCACTGGGGGATTAAAGCCATGCTGTATGATACAGGTAACTAATCACCACTAATTACATAACTCAGACATTAACTATCAAATAATTTCAATGAAATCTTGTCACCAAAAAAGGAAAACAGCACAAAAGCTTTTATGAAGGAAATGAGATTTTTTTTTTTTAACTTCTGCCAAGAGACAGTTAGAAAGCAGAAAAAACGCAAATTTCACTAAATAAGTTATTTATTGTAAATCACATGATGTCATCTGCTTTCTTCATCAAACATATGTTGTTCAGCAGATAGCACAAACTGTACCCTCATTATATGAATGACCTGCTTTTATTATCATTTGTACTTTTCCCTCAGTGTCTTACTTGGAACTATCAATCAACAACACTTCACAATTGCTGCAACAGTAAATATCTTATTTCTAAGGATCTCCATTGCAATCCTTGTTGTGATAAAACAGCACTTGTGCCCAGTGAAATTTGTGAGCTACCAGTTTCTAAAAGAACTTTTCTTATCTCTTACTTTTTTTCACAGCCTCATGGGAAATCTTCCTCCAAGCCACCTTAGGATATAGATCATTAAAGCTGTGTACATGATGAAGAGCCATCTGGGAGGGAATGGATGCTGCTACAATACATAGTAGGAGATTGGATGCAGAATACACAGGATATGTTTGATGGGGGAGGGATGAAAAAGGATGAAAGTGGCATTTGGGAAGGCAATCTAAGTACTGGAAAAATATAAACTATTACAAAGGCATACATTAGGCTTTAAATTAAGTTGAACAATTCCTCCCATTAAAGTCCATGGGACTTCTTGAAACTAAAGTAATAATTAATACGAACTAGAGTACATATTTTGCAAATAAGCCAGGCAATCACCTGAAGTAGGTAGTTAAAAGTAGACATCTAGATTCAAGTGAATTGTCTAATTTTTTGTCATAATTGGGGGAAAAAATAGGCACTGCAAGAGCAACTCATCCTATCAAAGAAATCTAAAACAATCAGATGAATTGCACCTTATTCTTCCCTGTTGACTGTGACAGTCACGTAGGAGTCCAGACTCCATCCAGACAAATAGCTCAGATGAAGAAGTCTGTATTTCAAGCAGCTGAAACTAGGTGAGAGGAACTTTACCCCATGTATGTGCATGTTCCATCAAACTCAGAGGAGAAATAAGCAACAGAGGGAATAAACAAAATTTTGTCTTAATAAAAGACACATCCTCATATAACTCTGTAGTTTTCATTTTTGTGATATGATGGTTCTGCTGCTCAGTAGCTGACTGAAAAGTGAAAACTCTTCATACTGTGAATTATCCTTTAATGTAATTAAAAATTATTGTTATACAGTTTCAGGATTTATTAAATGCTTTTTTAGTTACGTCTTTCAGTTATAGTATGTAACACAAAAATATTAAAAGCCATCTATCCCAGAGGTAAACGCCATCCTTTACGTGATGCATAAGAGTCAATGTGCCATAAGTATCTACTTTACATATTTTTACCTAATGAATACACAGTGAGAATCTCTCATTAGGTTAATGTGTCAATATATTCATGTTACATCATCAGGACAGTTTAACAAAATAAATATATCAACATAGGTACTTTATGTTTAAAGACACAGAGCTAAGAAAAGAAGTACTAGAGTTTAGAAAGCTAAGGCAATAAACCATGTCTGAAGGTAGATATGCAAGATGATTTCTTTTTTTCCACTGGTTCCTGTGCAAGTGGCAAAGTATTTATTTTCCCCAATGGGCATTCTTGCCAGAAAGGAAGATACATGACTAAAAAACTGCACAGGAGGAAAAGCTTTCACAACTTTGCTCCTTTACAAGTCATCTGTATGTAACAGGGCGTTAAAAACATTTTCACATTTATGTACATTTCCATAGTATCCACCAATACAATATCTCAATACTGTGCACAAATTAATGTGCGCCTACGCATGGCTCATTTCTTACTCTGATTTCTACCAGTGCAACATCGACTTCCATGCACTTATTTCAGATTTTCACTAAAGGAATTGAAATTGGAGGCAGACTTCTCTTTGAGCAGCACTCAGCATTATGTAGTTCAGCAGAATTTACTCAGTTTCTATTAGCACTTATTCAAAGTTGGCCACAAGTGTCAAATGAAGCTCCCATTTATATAAATCAAGGTATTTAATTAAAATCTTACCAATAAAAAAGGGATTTTCCATTGTATAATTGGAAGTCCAGATACTTAATCCTACTTAAAAATAACAAGCACTCACACTTTTAAATAAAGAAGTGCCCTTTTTATTTTACTTTCAATAGTGTGTGAACAGTAAGCTCCCTATGGTTTTAACCACTGAATCCTTATAATTTAAATGTTTTTGAACTTCTGGTAAATGTTCATATTTGGCTTTGACTTTGAATTTTATTATGTCATTTTATGCTGTGAAGTATGCTAGAGCCTTGTCAGGATAGGGAAATTTCCTTTAGAAACCAAGTTTTCATCAGGATTAACAAAAGAAAGTAGGTTGTATTTTTTTAACTAGTGATGAGGAATATCTAATATGCCAACTCACTTGAACCAGCAGTTCAGGGTCAACTCCAAAGGGTTTGATAGTGCTTTTCTACCTGACCATCCAAGGCAAACGATGAGTTAGAGGATGTGTGACGGTGATTTAAGTCTGTGTAACAGCAGCTATCTAGCATGATGGAGATCCTCTCCTCCGCAGACTTCAGGGTTTTACAAAGGGAATCTACATCTCATGCCCTAAGCTGACAGATGGAGAACCGAGGTATGGAGGACGGGGTAAGATGTATCTCAGGTGATTCGGCAGGACAGCGGCAGGTCTCTTTGAAGGACCCAGTGCTACATCCAGTAGGTCAGGCTACCTGAAAAATAAATTATCAGGGCCTCAAACTCCACAGCTCCCTTTCAGGAAGCAGACAAAACACTGAAAAATCAAAAAATCAGTCCTGAATGTGGAAGACACATACTTTGAATCAACACACCTTTTTGACGGGCGGGAGCTCCAAATGCAGAAAGGCCAGCACAAGGCTGTGTTGTAACAGTTACACCGTTTATTTCCAAACTTACATCCATGAGCATGCTCACTGAGTTTCCTGAGGCGCTATAGCAACTTACGAAACGATTGGGAAAGTATTTATTTAGACATTGTTTAAACAGGACCATCTGGGAATTCTTTTTAATATAAGCAGAAACTAATAGAGAACTTACCCATTTGGAGGGATACTGTGCAGGGACTGGTGTGTGCTTACATGTTCAAATTAAATTGCCTTTTTGCTTGTTCTGCATACTAGGCAAGTTATGAATCATTGTCTTTGAATAATTGTATCTACAATTGGAAATCATTGTGCTGTGCCGGATTACCGTGAACAAAGTATTTTTAATCATTGCTGAAGTGCAGGTGGAGGAGCAGAGGGCATCTCAGGAGTCTTGTAACATTCACCTTCTCGCATCTGAAGACAAAACAAAACTGTGAGGTTCTTCTTTGCAGAGAACCTCCTCCTCTCCGGAAATCACCATAGGCCTGGGCAGAATTACGTGCCATTTGGCAGGCTTTGTGAGGGCTCAGGAGCTGCCAGGCCTTCATTTGCCAGGAAGCAAAACTGATCCAAAGCTTAAAGGAGTCAACTGAGAGTGTTCCCGTGGTTTTAATGAGCAAGCCTAGGTCAGAGATGATGCACCTTAACAAAGCATTTCTAAGCCACAAGCAGGACTTCATACCGGTTACACCCCACAGAAGCCAGTTTGGTTACATTTGGTTAGATTCAAAGGACTGGCGGGGACCACTGATGTGTCTCCCTCTGGGGTGTTTTGGTTTTTAGGATCATCTGGACATTTCGCCTGAGAAGGGAACAGGAACACACTTACAGCTGAGAGCAGTTGTAGGCACCTCAGATATTTGTGCAGCCCTTGACTACACCTGCTGTCTTTCTGGGACACAGAATAATAAAAGGCTAAAGATACAGCTGCTGGGGTCCGTTGAAGGATGCAGGGAACCAGGCTGTGCTGCACGGGGATTCATGCAGCAGATGTGTCTGGATTGGGCCCGTATGACCATGTATTGCATGGTTGTCTACAACAGCCAGCACTGGTCTCAGTGACTCACATAAGCTCTTCTAGACCTGTTTATTTTTCTACCGATACACAGACCCAGTAGAAATGTTCACTGGGATGTCTCTGCCCTAGTGAACTCTGTTACCTATGTGAGCAGGAACCATGCACTGTACACCATCCTCCAAAGCCTGGTCAACAGCCCAGGTTAACCAACAGTATGCTGTGTCTCTCAGAGGAACAAACTTTTAGAGGTACAAGTTAAGGGCTTTGGAGACATCCACTCCTATTTACCACTGAGATATTTGTTCAATTTTTAGTTATTCTCATGACTAAAGCAGTTAACACATTACAGCGCAAGACACCGTTCATCCTCTATACTTCCTTTGCCGAGTTTGACGTACTGCAATAAGCTAGACCCTTACCTAAAACAAAAACTATGAGAGTCCTTGTCAACTATCCAGAATATAGGCACCTAAAGCCAGTGCCTGTTTTCAGGTTCCTTTGACATGGATGGACAGTCATCCACGGCGATCACTGAACTTCTGTGAGGTTTCAAGTCTTGTAAAGATGCTTAGCTTTCCTGAAATTAGGCAGCATTAAACTGTGAGTCAAAATAAAAATCACTTTCATTTCCTATCCATAAGCCAAGCTCTGTGCAGTATTCTTAGTCTAGAAGCTTACTCCAAAAGGAGTCTGTTTACAACAGACATAACATAAACCACAGCCACCATTTAGTTGATAGGATCAAAACTGCAAATATAATCTGTTGTGTTCTTATTCTAATTATTATCCACTTTCTCTGGTTTTCTCCAGAGATTTGAGACTTGTTTGTTGCAGCAGACATATCTATTATTAATCTTTACGTAGTTAGTAGAATAATTTGCAACATTCATTAACAAGTATCACCTTATGGATTACTAAAAAGCATCTATGCTTTTGCTAATGAGCCCCAGTAGTGCAATACTTTACATATTTTATAGCCAGACAATTATGTGATGCCTTGCTTTTATAGTCAATCTGAAAATAAATTGTTTCAGACATAAAGATAAATAGCTAACACGAGAGTAGTTAGCACTGGGAAATCTTGCTTCCTGAGCTGTTGAGTTATAACTGTGAAGAGATGACACAATTTCAAAGCATTCTTTTATTATTTCTAAAATCCTGCAGCCCACCAAAAAAAACAAAAAAATGCCTGTTATTCACACTTAGGATATATCATAATAAATGCAAAGAAAAAGGAGCCAGGGAGTTTCAGAACTAAACTATTCCTCTGTGGAATGTTTTGTTACTTTGATTTTATACAGGTTCCATCGAAAAATAATACAGATATTTAACACTTGCCCATTTAAGGTGATAATAAAATCTGTATTACATCAGTAAGTAGCTGGCGAAATCATTCAGCTCTCAGAAAACGGCAGCATTTAGTATTAAGCATACATTCACATGAACTGGTTACCTCCATGAAGTCAAGACATTCACCGATTTACATAAGTGAAGAATTCACCCATTTTTCCTCACGTTCTTCCAGGAAAAAATATTTGCTTCAATTCCAGGGTGTCCTTGAGAAACAACATGCTGTTCTTTTACTCCACCTGTTATTCTAGGTTTCTCATTTCTCCCTTTTGCCATTGTCCTCTTTAAAAATATCAGTTAAGAAAATCCATCACAAGTGGCAGCAGTTCAGGCGTCTAGCACTGGCCTGCCTGTGTGTCTCAGCGCAGCTCCGGAGGGACCACCTTGAGGCATATGGGAATAATTCACTCTCAATGCCCATTAAATCTTTAGCCTCCCCTTTGAGACTGCAACAAGGGTGCCAATTAATGTCAGTTGTCGTGGTGGTTTATGTGACTGGGACACCTGCCCACGAGGAGCAGAACAGAGATCACCGGCTGAGAGGGTGCAGCACTTGTCTGTGATGCTCCAGTATATAAATAATTTCACAGGTGCTGAAGCAGTCTTGACTCATCACAAACTTCATTCATTACCAACATGAGTGGGACCGGAGCTGGATTTCGACTGGAGGGACAGGCTCTGTAGCAGAGCTCGGTTCCGCTGCAGTCTTTTCCTCTTTCCATGACCTCTCTCTTGCAGCGGGGCTGACATTCTCTATTTTCTTCTTTGCAAACTGACAAGAATCAATGCTTCATTGATAGCTGCTGCTTACGCGGCTTTGCAGTCTGGCAGGTACAGACCAAGCCTGTGAAAAAGAAGAAAAAAGACTTCTATTCTGTGTAAAACCAGCTAAAAAACAAGTTCTGCAACAAGTGAAACATCTGGCTTTTTGCCTCAAGCTTCTAAGGCTTTCATGATGACAAGGTCAAATTATTTAGACTGAAACATCCTTAAAAAATACTTACTGCCCAACACCACTCCATACAGCAAGGAGTAGGTGATGCCCTTCCCGTCACCATAGATTAGCTTTTCTTTGCAGTGCAGAATTACATTTTTTAGAAAAAAGCCCCCCAGGTCAGCAAGGCCAGCCCAGTTCCATGGCAGGTCCCCAAAACCCTGCAGCAGCTCCACAGCAGGCTGGTAGCTAACACCATCCACAGTCCCTTGAGAAACAACCTGCGGAACCTCTCCTGCTCAGCTGCTGGAGGCTCCGGCCGATGGAGAGATACTTGTGTGGGGCAGCATCGCAGTTAGAGTTGCAATGTGAGGGGAGAAGGTAGAAATCGTTTTAATTTTTTAGTTAAGGTAGCGTAACGCTTAAGAGACGCACAAGGCATTTACAAAGTTCTCAGATTCTTTGGTCCAGACGCTAGATTGCCCACCCAGACATCATCTACTATGGCAGGACAACGGAAAGGAAAAATTAACAGGGTTTCCTAGGATATCCCCATCTTTTTGTCCCTTCCTGACCTTCCGGGGGCTATATTGGTAGAATGAGTCCACAAGCACTAAAAATGTAGATCAGATTAAAAGATTTATCGCGACGTATTTTAAGGACAGTAGTATATTTAAACTGGATTTTGACAAGTACGTAATGGTACTGCGGGTTTTTTCCCGCAGGACACATTTGTGATAGGTGTGAAATGGGTAGCTGTGTCTGTAAGACAAAAATTCTCAGTATCAGTCATGTCATCTATGTGTCGCTCGGTGCACCTAGCTGAGCACACCAATCCCAGAGCAGAAATGTATCAGGCAGGGCTGAGGTCTGTCTTTCAAAGCACAGGCTCTTCCCCTCTCCTTGGTCTCCACTTGCTTGCATACTAGCCGTGAGAAAGGCAGGATGGAATCACAGTGGTTAGACAAACAAATGTGAAACCAAATCCTTTAATTACATGAATTAAACTGGCACTACCAGAGTAAAGGAGAGAAAACATGAGCTAACATGTGCACCCCACAGGGTCCTCAGACTGTGGGTCAAACCCAGAGATGGTATTGTCAACAAGATCAGCATTTCCATGGGACGTAAGGGATGGGGTTTCCTACCAGTATTGTGTGATCCTCCATCGTGCAAGAACACCAAGAGGAAACCGAAGCCAGTTTGCTGGCACAAAGGGCTGTTCTAAACAGTTCTAAAAAAACTACTTAGAAGATCTCTCAACTCCCTTTCCTGCCCAGTATTTATTTTTACCTGTTAGCAAGGCCTATAAAAACTCCTTCTGTATTTCTTACAAAAGCTAGATGCCAGTTCCAATGTCATAGTCTCATTCTGACGTCAGAAAATGGATCGATCTTAGAAAGATTTCCCTGTGTTTATAACTACCCTCAACTTTCTGTCCTCAGGCATCCCGTAGCAGGGCCGTAGGAGGTTAGATTTGCAGAATTCCTTTCAGCCCAGACCTAGGTGGATTTCGGCAGTGGAGAAAATGGTCTCCTAACTGCGCACATTAAGAAGGTGCAATGGGATCCCTTGACCAGAAGCCATAAGTCACTATGCAAACCTAGCACTGTGTAAAGAAGGCACGTATTCATTAGTCTGCACAGTGTTTCCAAATACCTCCACTTCTGAATTGTCTGAATCTGAAGTATTTTTTACAAAGTTCTCACCACTTAATTTTTTTCTGTGAAAATACTGCCTTCTTCCATGAAAAATAATTTTTTTGTGAATGACAGAGATTTTTTTTTCTTCCCCTTTACTAGCTGTTTCTTTTTTCAGTATTCCTGTGGCCCTTTCTTTTTTCATTTTGTCACCAAAAATATTTGAAAAAGAAATCAGCAAAGAAAAAAAAGGAGGAAATTAACTATTTCATTAAAAATGTAAAATGTCTGTGGGAAATCTCAGGCTTTCAGAAAAGTAAAACATTTTAACCAACTCTGCTATCAACAGACGATACATGTTTATGTATGAGTGCATGTGTTTATATAACATTCGAGGTGGCACCTTCTCTGGAAAGTGAATTCACAAATGAAATGCAACTCATGTCCGTTTCTCTTCAAATCTCGCTTCTTTACGGAATAACTGTGGTGCCAGATGCAAGTTATTTAAGTAGTGTTTGTACTATACCTCCACAAGGGCAGGCTAGAAATATTCTAGGAGTTATCAATTATCGTAATTTACCATTCTTCAAATTAAAAAGAGAGCAGAGCGTTAATCAGAAGGCATCTCCTAAGCTTCTGCTCTCCACAGCTCCCCGTGTTGTACCACTAAACGTACCCTGTGGCAACTGGGAATAACTGCCCACATCTTACCCTTGCGTTTCAAAAATCCATCTTTTGGCAGTGGGCAGCTAATTTTGAGAGTAAACAGGGCAAAATAAACTAGTTGGTTTATGAGTGTAGGAACTAGTCAACCTTGGGCTTCCCCCAGCCAGGCTTGTGCACCCTGTCCTGCCTACAGACCACAGTTAAGTTTCCCTTTCTGCCTCATATGTTTATATATTTCCCCTCTTTTTCCCAGATGTAATCGCTCACTGATTTTCACTGCAATAATATTTGGCCTCGTTCCTTGATTTTCAGTGGAGCCTCTGTTAAAATTAATTGGTCCCCCAGGACTAACAACGTTTGTCGATATTGCCAATAACCTGTTACATACAGAAGCGGATTCTGCTCACCCAGGGGAATAATTAGGGAGAAAATTCAGTGCGGAAAACTTCATGGAGGTTTTTTTACTCTTTTCCTCACTGGCATGGACTTTACTAGGAAATTGGCTTATAGTCCTGACATACTGATGAACTGGTTCGTATGACTGAACAGCTGTCACTGCGTATTTGAACTCATCGCCAACGAGTTCAGCGAGATCTTACACCGTGCCACAGTACAAGACGGACAATTTTCTCCTTTTCTTCCAATATGTCCAGCAATTCCTCAGTTATATTCTGTTTTTAAACTCGCCCCATCACCTTGAAATCTGCATCACCCATCTGCCAGTAAGCTATGGAAACTGCAGAGTGGTCATGCCACCGTGCAATTAGTTGTGCAATATAATTAGTGTATTTTCCAGGATTTCTGAGTCATGTCTTTCCAACATTCTGCAGTGAGAATTATAGAGGTGCTCCAGGCTTAGGTGTCCATGGGAATGAGATTCCTTTTGTGAGAAGCTCCTGAAAACTTTAAAGACTGTTCAGAACAAAATTAAATCATAGTGAGATATTATTATGCTGGATTTGAGAACTGGTGCTGGATTGCACACATATAGGTGCATAATTGTACGCACTGGAATAAAAAAGAGTAAAAAGAAACTTCTGAATATTAAACTTTGATTGTAAGTATGTCAGGGAAATGTCTTTATCTTCTTACATATCTAGATGTCATTGAATCCCTGAAAAACTGTGGAATAAATAATAAAAATCAGACATTTTCATTACATCTCCCATCACTCCAGATTTTTCCCATGCATAGTGCAAAGTTAGGGGTTGAGCCCATCCGCTATGCAGGTGCATCCCTTCTTTGACAAGCAATAGAGTTTCCCTGGGGTCAGAAAACTGCAGGCAACATGGAGAAGTTTTCATCCGACCTTCCATTTTCTTATCCCTTTGATGTCAGACTCACAGTAAATGAAAATGGCCATCCAAACATTCTCTTCTACTTGATAGGCACGATCAGTTGCCACCCCAGCAGCCAAACGTCAGAGGGATCCCACGTCAGAGGGAGCTGTGCGAGGGGCGGCAGAGGGGTACGCTCATGTTTACTCCGTACCGGAGCGAGGTGTGACGGTCAGAGCGCCGAACACCACATTTGCTGATGCATAGCCAGAGTTTTTCTCATTTAGCCAATTGCCCAGCTCTCTGGCTGTGGGTGTGTAATTTGCATAACCATTGCCCAGGTACGGAGCAGTGTGTGTGCGTCCCCCTGCTCTGGCAATCAGCCACCGCTCACCCAATCAGGGATTTGCATAATCCCTTTGCGGCTCTTTCCCAGCAGCTTCACTCTGGGTATGCAAATCCCTCCACTCTCGTTGGCTGCTGCAATTCCTCTGTGCCGACTGGTTTCTCTGCTGCTTATTTTTCAGATGTTTTCCAGCAATAAGGACATTTCTTTTATGCCTGATGCCCTTTTCCATGAAAAGAAGAGAGAAACCACCCTGAAATCTCCACACAGCGTGGTGTCTCCAGTAACAGCTTCCTCCATCCCCTTTTGATCTTCCCTGTTCCGTCATCCCACCCAGGGCAAGGCTCCCAGGCAAGTCCTGGTCGTGGTTCCACCAGGAGATCCGTGTCCCAGTTTCCACTCGAGCTTTGCAAGATGACAGGTACAGCCAGGCCAGGTCCTTTGGGAAGGAGAAAGGGAAACGAGAGGAAGCAGAGGGGAGCACGGAAGAACTTAGGAATGGATAGATCACCTCCAGGGATACAGGTCCCGATTACCTTGCTGTAATTAATCTATATCATTTCCACTGCTATTTCTGGCCTTTCTGATCCTGGATCATTGAGTCTAATGTGTGCAGTTCGGTGCAATATATAAAAGCAGCTAACATGAGCTCCACAATACCAGTGTCCCTGATGTATCCCATTTAATATCACTGTATGTCACATAGCTACGAAATTTAAAGGTAAAATCCTGACTTCAGCAAGGTCAGTGAACAGTAGAAGCGCGTTGCATGGAAGCAGAAGATGAGTGTGGCTGGTTTTCCCTTCAAATAATTTTAAATGAGTATATGTAACTCCACTTACTTTTAATGTGTTGTACCAATGCACAAGAAAATCACGTATAATGAGTGCATGATGAATCATCCGTCTCAGAAATAAGGATGATCACCAACACCAACATTATCATAATGTTGAGGTCATGGCTTCAATCTGGAAAAAGTATTTTAAATCTCAAGGTAATTACTTGGTTTTGAAAAAAACAAAGGGTATTAACTTCAACTGCTAATGGAGTAAAAGGTGCTCTCAGTCTGACTTCTGAGGTCATAGGCTATTTGTGATATACAACATCTTTTCCAAGACCTTTCAAGGAAATAACCTTAGGAATGATGTATGGCACAGCCTAATAGTCTAAGAAGAGTCTTTTGCTGACCAGTCAAATACTCATGCACTGATTCCCCACATTTTATGATGTCACAGAATACCATAACCCATAAATCTTTGGTAAATACTTACTTATCTCTAAAGCACTTATACACATTGTTGACAATGTTTTTGTAGAACTGTAAATTCTTACTACTTACAGGTATTTTAATGTTTCTGCAGCTCAGATATTTACTGATCTGCCCTAGGAAGAAATACGCTTGAGGCAAAATTTTTACTTTATTGCTGTCTGTAATAGGCAGATATTTTTCTTGCAAGGGATTTCCTGCAATAAATACCATTGTCATTCTTACGACTGAAGTTGTTGCCTTGAAACACCTTGTCCTGAAATACTGCCTTTCCAAGCCATTATTATATAATTACTACAGCTTTTGACCTAGTTACACAAAACATTCAGGGTGCTGTTCTTTTCAGTATTCCCAAGGAAAGGACAAAGAAGAAATATTTATTTTTCAGGTGAAAAACGGTTAACTTAGACCTGCCAGGAGACAGGTACAAAACCCCTTTGTGTCGTGTCTGAGGCTGTATGTACTTTGTAGCCCCAGCGAACACCCGCGTTCGCAGTCGATTGCGAAAAACACAGTAGAAATGATCCAATTGCCAGTAAACTCGTCAGACCACGGCATGACAAAGGAATTGCTTGAAGTGGTTCCGGGGTGTCACAGACTGACGAGACACTTTGTGCTGCCTGTGAGCTCCGGTGTAACACACAGGCGGCAGAGGTGGCTTGAGAGGAACGGGCTCAAGACCGCTGCCTTCCATTCTCAGCTGGTATACAGCGCTGGAGGGGCAGAAGCAGAACTATCCACCAGAGGAGACCTTTCCTGCTGGATTTCTGGAAACACAAGCAAACCAGAGGAAAAGGAAGGTTCGGTGGGGGTAATCTAGCCCCAAACAGTAGCCACATTCAGCCACTGTTATGAACGCCCAAAGCAGTACATACAGTCCACATACGGATGCTGAGGATGAACAATTCTGGTCCCTGTCTTGTCTTCATAGAGTTATCCAAACCCCCGTACCTAAAATGCCTTCTGCATAGAGGACTATGGTTGACATCAACACAAGGAGGCCTGAAATAATCTCCCTTGGTCAAACAGAGGCATACAGCTGAAAAATTACTTTAATTTGTCCTTGTAAAACACCAAAAACTTGCCGTGAAGCCAGGCAAGTGTGGCAGATGAATCCCATTCTTTGACCTGTCTGAACTGTTGTTTTCTTTCCCCATTGCGTATTTGCCACAATATCAGTTATAGGATTTTAATACAATGCTTGAGAATATTATATATTTTATTATACAAAATGCAAAAATGTTTTGTTAGTGTCCCAGATCTCATTGCAGTCACCTAGTTTAATTCGTTTTCCAAAATTTCTTTTTTTTTTTTTACCCTCTGAAATATAATCTTACTTTACAGGCAATGAAATGTTTGCTCTCTTATTGGAGTGCTGCAGCTTCCTGTTTGCAAGCACTAGAACCCACGCTCTTTAAGCTGCAGTCGTTATTAATAACGGTCTCAATGACTGACAAGTCCCTACTTCATGCCTCTTTATTTTACCCATGGGAGACAGTTAAGCTGTATTGTTTGATTTGTTTACACTGATGTTCTGATAGCACTGGCCACTTCCGTTTCAGTCGAAGTGGAAATACATTCCTTGTTGGCTCCTTGTCAAATATTGGTTAGGCAAATTTTATGTCCACTCAGAATCTTTTGTTTTCTAACTTAAACACTGCTCTATTTTTTTGTCATTTTCTAATCTCATGTAGTCTTCTGAGTGTAGGAAGAAAAATAACTCATTTATGTCTGATTCTCCCTTAACTTGCCCGGTCCTTCCAAAAATGTCTCTGAATAATTACTGTGCTGTTCAACCACCTATCCAGAATTCCTTAGAAATTTACTTCTTATCTCCCTTGGAAGTAAATCACAGTTTAATCACCTGCCAAAGCTGGTATTAAGTGTCCAATTAAAAAACAAACCTTTGCAGCTTATCACTTTATGCAGTAAGGAACAGGTGCGTTTTTAGGTGAGTCCTGGGCCAATTTCTATTGAATTATCTGTTTGGACTCCCACTGGCTTCAGAGGGTGTGGAATGAGGCAGATGGTGGAGGATTTGTTTGGAGTAGGGACCTGATGGATGTCTTCTGAGCCTGGACAACTCCCCCAAGGCTCATTTGAAGGCTGCAGGTCCAAAATTCCTAAGGACCTGGCCCTTTCGTTATTACATTCCACAGCCGTACAGCTGTGATTTTGCACACTAAGCAGAACTGGAAATGGCAGGTACCTGAAAGAAACATCATGAGGAAAAGCTGCTGGAATAGCTGGGGAGTCACTGAAGGGCACATCGTAACCGAATGTCTTAGTCCTTGGGCCAGGCGTCCTAGCTCTCTTTTGAGATGGTGAACACCTCATTGAGGCACCCACAGATGGTGTTACTGCCATTGCCTGACTGATGAACTTGGCATGAAGTTTGCCCTGGTTGCACCATTATGATTTTCCCATTATTCATGAGTACAAAGTCAGCACAATTCTGCGCAAACTGCATGAAGAAATTGTTCCAAGAACGCGTTCAGCTCATGTTGTTGGGCATTTAGGTGGTTTGATGCTGGAAAGATGCTCATGCAGGAGAGCAAGGGGAAATCGGTGCAATAGCAAAGTCTCTAGATTCAGCTTGATCTATAGCATACCTGGAGCGTCGTGCCAGGGAAAAAGGGCTAGCAGTCACACTTGCCTTGCCCTTACCTGCTCATGCTTTAAACCTGGACCCCATCTGGCACAGCAGAGCTACACCAGGTCTTTTTCTGGGAATCTCTGTGTCTGGGGAGATAACCGCTGGATTTGCTCTTTATTGAACTGTAAGTATGCCGTCAGCATGCACCGGGAGAGATTATTTACCTTACACTTGCGCTGTCCTATTTGTGTGTCGGTGATGAATTCGCATACAAGGCTGTGTACTGTGTGCAGGACTCAGTAAGTGCAGCATCTCTTCTAAGTCCTTCCTGAGCACAAACACCGGTCCAGCCAGCGTCAGCATCGCATCTCAGTTGTTCGTAGCGATCCCAACAGTCAAGCCAGTCTCCAGAGACTCTCCTCTTTTCCTGCACGCTCTAGTTCTGCGGTGCTGAATAATGCACTGCACACTCTCTTGTTTTCAGGTATCTTCATTCTTTAATCTTTTATGCAATCTTTACACATGATGTATGACAAAAGGCAGTTTTTCCATATCCATAAACGGCGTCACTCCATAAACAGGCCATTTTGTCAAAAGATAGTGCAAAAGATATTTGTATTCACTTAGTAAACGTCCTAGAGGTGTGTCAAAGCACAGAATACTGACTGAATGGAAACTTAAATTCCTGGGATTCACTTTGCTATTACAACGTACAAAGCCCTTTCCAGTGGATGTTTTTGCAAATGGATACGTCTGGGTCAGATCTTGAAGACCCTGCCTAAGGAAAACTCCTGCTGAACTCAAGCCCTGGGTGAGAAGTGAAGTCAGACCCTCAAAGCATGTTCAAATAAATCAGGGCTGATTATCAGTGAGTGATGAAATTGCTGTTTTTGCGCAATGATATGTACGCATTTGGCTGTTTGAGATTTTTGTAGTTACATTTGTTTCAGTCATCTTGTTAAATGAAAAACAGATGCCACCATCAAGTATTAAAGCTCACAAAGATGGATTTTCACATTTCTTTTAGTGAGTGTTTTTATCAATAATACACATGAAAAGGGCCCGGGAAGTTTTACTACATTAATTTAGCCACCATAAATCAGCACAGAATACAAAACTCATTTAAATTACCACCTTAGGGCCAACGTAGGAATGATGAAGTGTTATGTTCCAACCCTTACCACGGATTTGGTGACAGTCCTCTTTTTAAACATTGGTGAAGTGATCAAGAGGGAGTTAGGAGTGATGGACCTTGTGGCGGTTTCATTCTGCTCATCCAGAGAAGACAGGAAAGCCAAGGCAGGCCTGGTGCAAAAGCAGCTCACTGGTGAGGGTGCGTTATCAGTCCCTGCCAGGGCCGGGGCAGAGGACAGGAGCTGTGACCGCTGCACGCTACACGGTGTTTGCTCAGCCTTACTGCAACCCACGCTTTTGCCTGGGAAAGACAACCGTTTCCTCGCTGGTGTGTCGTCCTCTGGAGGAGTCAGCACGCAAAAGGGATTTGAACTGCTGGGGGAAAGCCAGAAGGAAGGATGCAACCCATGGGTGAGCGTGTGTCACCGGTCCTCCCCACCGCAGTGCCTCTCCGGGCAGCGGGGGAGCTGCCGCAGCCCCCGGCTACAAAGGTAGGACTTTTTTTGGTTCATGCAATAGTAGCCGGTGCTGACAACCCTGGTTCACTCCCTGCTCTGCTAGCCAAGTTAGCAGCGGCCACAGATGCTTTCCTAATCCAACCACAGCTTGCATCCCGATTCGCAGCCCTGTTTTACAGGAATCCCGTTTGGCTGTATAATTGCTGCCATCCTCAGACAATTGTACAATTTCCTGTTGTGAATTAATACTAATAATAAATAACATGAACTATTGTTGGGATTTTTTACCTTTAGTAATTGCTTGCTCCATCAGTCCTTTGGCCTTCCTATGGAGATGACCAGCAATAATGCCAAGCAGAAAATTGTTGTTTTGTTCAAATACTGTCGTATGTCTCCTAAAGCTGGTATTGAGACCATCACTTTGTTCAAGAGAGGACATGTTCAATAACTATCAGATTATCATGACTAACTGGTTTATGGAGTCAAGTTAGTGGTCTAGAAGTGAAAGGTTTTCTTTTTTTCTTTGCTTTTTTGATCTCAACACCAATCCTCAGGGCCAGAGTTATCCCATTTTTGTCTCTCCATCAAGCTGTGGTTATACTGATTCGTCAAGATGGTTTGACATTCTTTTCCCCGGTCCTTTGAGACCAGAGGCTTCTTTGTTCTTTAATATTTTCCTCTCCTCAGTATATTTTAGGATGGTTCTCTAACCCTGTCTTGTTAAACCTAATTGGACAGGACCTTAATCGAGGTGACTACTTCAAATGTCATGTTTTCCTCTTCTCTGACCAGTACTGTACCCACTTCCAGGAGTTAGTCTTTTGGAGAAACTCTTCCTTAGGAAGTATAAATGTTTGGAAAACAAATTAGCTCCAAATGTGACTAGCCATTCACCCATAAGTCATGATTTGCTTATTTTCCCATGCTTTGTTTCTTGTACCAGTCAAAGGGAAGCTAAAAACAAAATAGATTAAATGTTTTCGCAACATAGCATCAAAGGCGGTAATTTTGTCCATTTGCATAATTTAAACAAGATCAGACTAAGTGAATACTTGGAAGGGACCCATTCTAAACTCACAGGAAACCTAAGTATTTCAGGAACTGGTGGTGTCTGTGCAAGATGGGCAGTTACTGCTGAAGCAATGCCACAGCATGGTTTTCAGACAAAACTGTGAAAAATTAATCAGTTTGAATAGATCTGGCCAAAATAAGGGAACATTTTGTACACCAGATTTGTGGTTTTGGTTAAGAAGAAGTGAGATGCGTTGACTACAACGTGTCTTTTCAAAGCGCTTCTAAGTGGGGACATGGTGCTTTCCAATCACTGAATATTGTTCACGTACCTTGGTTTTTTCCACTGGCTCTTCTTCTGACCTAAACGCAAAGCTAGTTTCTTGAGCCCGTGATACTTTTCGAAGTAGTAAGTATGCAGCTGAAGAAATATGCGCCATGAACTAATTAGCCAGGGAAAACAAGCCTATTTTCCTGCTTGTGAATTGCCTCAGCAGAATGTGACTTCTACAAATATGGAAGCTTACAAATCCTCACGCTTTGCTCGTTTACTGTGCTAACAAGGAAAGGCAAGAATCCTTTGATTTAAAAGAAGAATAAGGCTGGAGCTGAGGGCTGCCCCAAACCTTTCTGCTGATGCTCAAAGCCCGCAGTGACACTCTGTCCACCTCCTGAGCTGGGGACTGTACCAAAACCAGCAGGTCTTCTCCATGGCTGCTCAAGCCCGGCGAGCATTGGTAGGCCACGGGGCTGTGTTCAATTAGTGTGAGAGCAAGACAGAGAGACAACTGCAAGCTGCTTCTCATGTCCAACAGGCTCATCAAATCAAATATGTTACATCCGTTGCACTGGAGTCCTGGTGAGCTATTACGTCATCCAGAAGGAAAAATATTCACATTTGGATCATCCAGATGCAAACCCAGGAGCTTATTAGTGAAACTGTGTTTGAAGACGTTGAATCACATTCAGTTACATCTTCTAATAGTTGCCCAATTGCGTATCATACAACTTCAGCCTTGAGGTACTCCACTTAAATGCCTTTGCACTGCTTGTGAAAATGTCAGTTGCTCTGTAAAGGCTAAATAAATACGTAATTGCATTTCAGTAATATAATTTTCGCCAAAACAATTCTTATAAACACTTGCAGATAAACCCATTGCCATTTAAACTGTGTATAAAACATGAGTTTTTATTCAGGGTGAAATCTTGGCCCCAATGAAATCAATGGGAGTTTTGCCATTGACTTCAGTGGGGCCAAGATTTCTCCCTTGATGCACATGATATATTTTTCCTGACATTTAGTATGATGAAACAGCCCTGGTTCTGATTAGCCCAGGGTATAAATAGTATCAGTCAACTAGAGCAAAATTCAAATCAAACCTCAGGCATCTTTGCTGATGCCGCTTTGTTTCGGAGCGCTGTGTGCTAGCGAAGAGACCCAAATGGCTATTTGGAGTCAAGGACCTCATCTGAATCACTTTCTGTTGATTTGCATTTAACCATAAATCAATGCACGGGGAGTAAAGGGTTAGTAATCATGGGAGCATCTATTCATATGTCTTGTGACATACATTTTTCCAGCGTGAATTCTTCATTAAAAGAACCCTTCATGTCTCACAGCTTGTTACCAAACTGGGCCTTGACTCTTAATATAATTTAGATGTGTTTAAAATATGCTTCTCAGCAAAGCTGCCTCCACATTTATGAAAACTATATTTAATAATATTAGGAAGAAATCTGCCACTTGTTTTGACAAGTTTTAATTTTTAATATCTTATGAATGAGCATATGAATATATTTTAACCTGTTGCTTTATGTTTGAATCAGCGGTACTGCAGAAGGAAAGGAACATAGCTTGTCTTCTGAGACCATTCAATAAATTGCTTGCACATTGCACAGCAGAGAAAAGCATTTCTAATCTTTCCCTAAAATTTGGATTCCTTCTTTTACACAAAAGGAGAAAAAAATGGGATGGTGTCATCGGAAAGCAAAACTAATGGAGAGACAGCAGCAGAGATGAATAGACGCTAAATCTAAGGGGAATTGTTGCAATCATGTCATTTACTGTACAGAGTTAATCCATAGTTTCCAGGGCCTAATTGCGTAGTTTCCCTGGCCCACACAACGCTGTCCGTAGAGCATCTTCCGGACGGCCCCAGCGCGGATGGGAACTCGCCAGCCGGAGGGGGACGGGCCCTCCGGCAGCGGGGAGGCAGCGGCACTGCCCCACCGCACCGCTCGCCTCTCCCCGGCTCCCTCTTATCGCCGCCACTTCGTTATCTGCCTCTGCAACACATGTGGGGCTGTGATATTTCATGAGACATGATAGAGAATAAGGACCTGTTATTTGCCTGCTATTCAGGCAAAGCTCCCACTGGCATCTATGAGCCCTTAAATAGTACAGTATGTTGCAAGTGGAATTGTTTATTGTGTTCAGTCAGAGCCGGCTACAGCCAGCTCTCACTACTGACTCAACTACACGAAAACTCACCCTCCTGTCATCCCACACTGCAACGCTCACTGGGCCCAGTTCTGTTTCCACTTAAGTGCTGGAATAAATGGAGTCAAGACAGCTCCACCATCTCCTTCTTCTGAATCCCGGCGCTCTTGAAAAACAACAAGAGCGCCTGGAAGATGGAGACGGTGGGTCGGGCGCTGCCTTGGTGTGAAAGGCAGTGTGATTTTCACAGCCCCGTGAGCAAGGGGTGACCTAAGTACCTAGGATCTGCTTTTACTGCAGCTCACCCCTCTAAAAACCAGCACATCAAAACCATGGAGCAGCTCGAAGTGAGTGTCGGCAGCAGGATTTGGTCTCTAGTGGGCCAAACAGGTAGACGGTCTCCTACTCTCCTGCTTTGTGCTCCAGTAGCATCCAGGCACAGCCCCGCGCTGTAGATTTGTCTCCAGACATCTGCAAACACCTAACAGTGGCTGGAATTAGGACTTGCAGGTATTGTTGCAATTTATTTGGCTTTATAAATTCTCCTTGCAGCCTTATTCACACGTACCACTTGGGAATGCTGCATGCAGCAGGTTGTATTCTCATTTTAGTAGTGTTAAAATTCATCTGGTATCTCTTTCTTGCTAAGTGCAGGTAAATACACGCTCTTGAGTGAATAGGATATGCTCCACTTGTGAAGTGTAGAAGCAGGTCAATAGACAACTTTCAAAAGGAACCATTTAGGATAATTAAGCAGCACATACACACCAGCAAGAGTTTATTTTGTATTGGAAGGCATGTGGTTAGGGAAACAATAGCAGTTTTTTCCCTGGAGAATGTTAATTAAATTGAACACCCTGGAAAACTGAACTATTCTTACCACAAATCTATAAATCAAACTGTTCTGTTTGCTTAATATAATGCTTTGCTATTCTAGTCACACTGAAGTGGGCCAGCCGCACGATGCCAAGATATTTCCATGATGAGCACATTAGAAACACTGATTGACTATAGATCTTATGGATGTAAGGCCAAACCCGTATCTCATTTACTCCAGAATAACTAAGATCAAAATCTGGCCCACGCTGTTCAGATTAGTACATAAATAACATGGGAGTTTTGTGAGCTCTCTAGCAGATGCATTATGTACTTGTTATTTGTACTATAGAAGTCCCTGGCAGCTCCAGTAGTGGACCAGGACTTCGCTGTGCTAGGTGCTGGACAAATACAGAGCAAAAGGATTTGTCTTGCTGGTTTGCCAAACCAGCTTGAAAATACCTGTGGGCGTTCATCTCCCCTGCTTATCTAACTTGAATGAGAGAGCAGCACTCTGTGCCAGAGGGTACCGGAGGGCAGGCATTAGCAGGGTGGTCTGCTTGGTCCCCTCTTCTCAAAGGCTACAGGGGCTCTTTTCATTAAGAGGTACTCTAACTCTGAAGCTCATATTCCCCTTTTTTATACCCTGGGGCCAAATTTTCAGTTGGCGTAAACCAAATTTCCCAACCAGACTGAGGCTGGCAGCTGGGGATGTGGCCAGCTCAGTAGCAGTCCCTGAGAGCATCACCCCCAGCCGGGCTCAGTGCCGTGGTGGGTCTTCAGCTGCCACTCAGATCTGTATCACAGGCCATGCCAACATACACTGCACACACAGGGGCTAGTGCTCATGTGCTCCTCCTTGCAATACTCTGGGTCGATCCAGAACCTGGTAAAATATTTTCATGTTTTCTTGAGTGGGTTGTGACTCAGGTTCCTGTGGAAAACCCTTGCTTTTCCCATTACACACAGTTGTTACTCATTGGAAGGAAGGTCATTTTAGTTCCAGCCTGCCAACTTGCTATCTACACCTCACTTAGACGTTAAATAGAGTTTAAGTAAGGAAAAGATCAGAAATTTGAGGTTCTGAAAGGAGCTTTGCTTACGCTGAGGAAGTGAGTTTAATACCAGACTGTGCGTTCTGCAAAAGCAGTGCAGCTGAGTTAGCGTGTGTCCCTGAGACAGCGGCAAGTTTTGGGAACGGTCATGTACAGAGGAATAAAGAGCCACACCAACCTTCACATGGTAAATCACTAGCTGTACAAATCAGGAGTGAATCAGTATCTCTGGAAGAGGTTCTCCTTAAATGGAAATGGTCCAAGAGATGCATTATTGGTAACGGTCTTCGTGGTATACAGAAGATTTTCTGGGCCATGTATGGATCACAGGGTCTGTAGCAGTCAGCTGCACGAAAAGAGACCTAGACTCAAATAGCCATAGGAATGTAGAATCAGGAGGACATACTTGTACCCTGAGCACCTTAAACTCACCAGTGGCACGCCTGCTGTGCCGTTAGCTGCAAGGGCTCTCGCTATAAGGTCGCCTGCATGGCATCCCAGCAGTGAACGTAAAGGCTTCTGACACCAGTCGTGACACAAGGCAGCTTCATTTATCACAACGTGTAAGTCCTGTTCATTGAAAAATCAAAAAAGGCGACTTCTTCCACCAGTCTCAGCATGACAGCTAAAAGCTTTGCGCAAATTTCTGCATCCTTTGCCAAGCAAAGCTCACTTGCTGCCTTTCAATTATACCTTGTCCCTGGGCCAGAAGTGAAAAGGTTTCCAATGTTTGACCTGATGGGTCCGATGGAAAAGCAGTCTTACACTGAATTAATAACTCTGCGGTGGCAATGGATAGGCAGGAAAAGACAGATATTCTGTGTCACCCTAAAAAACTAAGAAAAAGTGCCGGCATGGAACAAGGGCTATAAATATGTGCACAGCTCTTTCACAATTTACTGATCTTCATTTGCAAGATAAAATGTAAAATCTTTATTTCAGAGCTTGTAGATTTACTGGTCCTTAATGTATAGCCCAGATATGCTACATATACCCACTGGAATGGTTTAGCTGCTACTGGATTGCAGTTATGTCTCGTGAAAAAAGACAGTTCTTCAGCATTAAAATAGTGTCATGAGATGCACATAGCTGGAACTTTCCAAAACATGTAATTTAGTCTTTTTAAGGGAGTTATTTCTAATTTTGTCATGTATTAATATTTTGGGCTTTATCACAAGATCTGCAGAAGTGTGTTATATTAAGGGAAAGGTCTGTTATAAATCACATTTGTTCAGCCAGCCGTCAGTCACTTTACAGGAAAAAATGAACATTTCTTTCATTCTCGCATTTGACCCCTCCAACATTGTATTGTCCCTGCTAATGAGCTGAACATTTTTGCTGATTTGTTATATGTAGCAAATATAGAAGCAATGAAACCCATCTGTGTAATTTATTCATTGATTTGGACTCGAATCCAAGTGTGTTCCAAGTAGCTCTTGTCTGTGTGCATGCGTGTGAGAGAGAGAGAATAGCTCATCAACAATGAAAAAGTCCTAAACTTACCTGCTTGAAATATTTATGAATAATGGAAAATACCCCGAATCTCATTGTGTGCAACCCAGCAGCCGTTTCGGAAACGGTTTACTGTTGCGTAAGGGCCACCAGTCCCAGCCCTACATCTGTGGCAAGATCACAGGATCATTTTTAAGGGAGGTCTCCTGACAACCCTTTCAGTTTAAAAAAAAAATCAAGGAAGGCTGGAAAGCTGCAATAAAACAAAGCAAACTCTAACACACTATATGTCCCCTGCCTAGTGCTGAAAAAATACATCGTGGTGGTAGTTCTGTGAGTCCCATCAGATTGCCACTTTTTGTAAAACAATTTTAATTTGGGGGGATTCACGGTTTCTGCCCTGATCTCTTCAAAACACCACTGATTCCAAGTCACCTCTTAAAAATCTATTTTCCTTTCAGCCACCCAAGTGCCTATCTCTTTGTTCAGATGCAAAATAACCTTGTGAAGGAATTGTTTTTGAACAGTTGGTTTCACCCTGTTTAAGTTTCTTTTTTACACCTCCAGCCGCTGTGGATGTTTGGTCCGGGATCCAAGGGTTGTGCAAAGCCTTCCACCCAAAGAGTCCTGCCCGTGCGAGCCGGACAGCACCTCCTTCCACGCTTTATTATGAATGAAGGAGGGAGGTTTACGTGAGCCAAGTTTCTGGAGGGGTGAAGGCCTGCATGTAGCTCCCAAACTTTCTGATCACACAGCTGCTTTCTGGCTGGGAAGTGCCGGCTCTGCAGAGACCCTCTGGTTCGTCCTTCCAACACTCTGGTGCCAAACCTTACGCGATCCAATTGAAGGAAGGGAAGAAAAAAATCCAGAAAACCTGGGAGAACAAGTTAAACCACGGACGATATATTACACTCAGCAAATGGAGTAACAGTCCGATTGAAATTGAACGGAGACAGGGTTCCCCCAGAAACCCTTCTTTCTTGACGACTTGAACATTAACAAGCTGACCGGATCTGAGATAAGTCAAAGACTTTTCCTCCATTCTGCAGCTTTCTTTTTTTGCTTTTTTTTATTCCCCTGGCTGCACGCTGGTGGCAACAGATTAACAGGTCGCCGGACTGGGTCTGAGAATTGCTGCCAATTACCTCGTCTCTGCTTGTTGCACTACAGTCTAATGGCATCATTTAACATGCACTTCTCTCCCAACATCCCAGCTGGTGACACCCAATAAAAAGTGTGATTGATAGATAAGTCTGCCTGGGCACATCCAGGGGGGGAGCGCGGCTCACCATTTCAGGGGTAAATGTCCTTTCCCCTTCCTTTGAGCTTCTGCCCCATCCAGACAGCGTGACCAGGAGCCTGCAAAGACTGCTTGCTGCGGGGGGGTCAAGCCCTCCAGCCTGCTCAGCCGGCTCGCAGGGGAGAAAGGGGAGAAGAGGGGCCGAGCCCCCCCGGGGAAAGCGGCCCCGACCCGGCGCCTCCCTCCCGCACCGGCTGCGAGTCGCTGAGTTTGAGCCGCTGCTCTTCCCCCTCAGACAGCAATTACGGCGAGAAACATCTGAACCAACACAGCATCATTTACTTAAAGAATTGACAGCCCTTCCACTTGAACTGGTTTAAATTAGTCGACGCCACATTCTTTTCCTCCTGTGTGTTTTGTTTTCTGCCTTTTTTTTTCTTTTCTCTTTTAAATAGGAATATATAATTGCAGTAATTCACCCGGCTGAATGCGAAACAGTTCAGTGGGGGAGCGGGGGGAGAGAAAGAAGCCGAGGGGACGGCTGGAGGGGCTGAGCGCGGGAGGTGCGCACCCGCGGGCGACCCGCAGCCGAGCGCTCCCCGCCGCCTCCCTCCCCACCTTCCGCGGGAGGCTGCGCAGGGCTCCGCAGGTGCGGAGGGCGCCGGCTTCCACCTGGAAGGGGGCGGCGGGGCCGTCGCCGTGAGCCTCGGGCCCAGCCCGCGCGTCCCTCGGGGTCCCGGCTCCCCCCCGCACCGGCGCATCCCCGGCC
>JAVKLA010000093.1:34776127-34788774 GCA_034782735.1 Sagittarius serpentarius | reverse complement strand
CCCCCCCCCCACGCCGCGGCAACCCCCCCCCCCCCCCGCCGGCTCTCCCCGACCCCCTCCGGCCTCAGTATCCCCTGGGACCGGGCCCCCCCCATGGAGGGTCCCCAGAGCCAGGGAGCGGGGCCGGGGTCCCCCGCAGAGGTGGGGCTGGGGCCAACGGGCCGTAGGTTGTGCTCTGCTTTACCGAGAGGCACACGGGCCTCTGGCCGGACGGGTAAACACAGTTTAAAACCAGTGGCACAGGCACTTTGCACTGGAGCCGCCTGGTTTGGAAGTCAAGTTTGTGGGTTTGGAGGGGGTGAGCAACTTATTTTGGCGTGTAAATATGTCTGCTCTCCATAAACTGGCAGAGTGGACTAAAATGAGCACATGCAGTTCCGCATCTGTTTAGCTAGATGTATCTCACAGAGGAATATTGGCTTTTCACCTCCAGGTCCTAAATGGGAAATAGAAAGAGGTTGGTGTCCTCTATTCTGTTTGCAATTGCCTATACCAGGATTAAAGAGATCTCCATTTTACTGGCTGTCTTTCATTTAACTGTTTGGAGACCAGAGATGGAAAATATTTGCCAAGAAGAAAAGAATAGCTGCATGGGATCATTTGCAATTCAGTGTGAAAATATTTTACCAAACCCATTTCTATTCCAGTGTAGCTGAAAAAATAGCACATAGCCGTCAACAGCCCATTCCGCTCTGCTGGACAGCACGGAAAGTTTTAGGCAACTAAATTGCTAATGGGAGACAGCAGCAAGCAGCACAATCATGTCTTTGACTAAACTATGTGGCAGCTTTAATTGCTAGAAATGTTAGTAATGGCTAAAACATTACAGTTTTGGTAAATGGGAGACTTCCCATGAATGGTAAACGGTATAGCCAACATGGGCAGAAACCAACGGGAGGATCAGCTTCAAGCGGCGCACTGGGAAGCGCGGAGGAATGAGCACTTGGAAGGAAGTCAGGATAAAAGAAGGGCCGTCCAGCGCCGCACGCAGGGTGTGTGCTTGAGACAAGCACATCCACAAACAACTGCTTTTCAAATGGAGGCTGACAAAGAAATGAGCATCATTCATGCTTCGGTACCTTTTCATCGTTGCCGCTACCATGGACGGAACATTTCATATAACAATATCCTCCGTACAGCATGAGCGGAGCAGGCCAGCCTCGAATCGCCCCCAGAGCCTTGCTTTACTTCTTGTGGAGAGCTCTGCTCCTAAAGCTGGGAGCAAACCCCTGAGCCCCGAGTTCCCCGGCCTGCTCCCGCCCGCGCTTACCCCGGGTCTGCGGGGACGCCGCAGTCGGACAGTGCCCACTTGCGGCTGACCCTGTTTGAAGCAGACGATGCAAAAAGTCCCTGCAAAGGAGGGGGGGCCAGCCAGAAGACTCTTGGAAAATACAGTGCTTGGCTTGTCCAGAGCTGATTCTTGCTTGCTTCGGACACCCCACAACGGACAGGGCGGGAGGAAGAAGGGAATTCCAGGCGTCTGTGTATCCACTCTGCGTTAGAGCTGCGTGCGAACCTCCAGGACCCCGGAGGAACCCCAGCTCTCATGAATCCCACCCCTGCACTGTTCCCTGGAGTTATGTACAGTTCAATGGAACTCTGATACTCTGGCACCTAAAGGCCTTCCCGGAGGAGCGTTTGGTTACGGATTATTCATTTGCCTTGCAATAACACGTAGCAGACCCTGTTAAGGACTAGGGCTCAGTTATGCCAGGCCCCTCTCAAGAGCACAGAGGGCAATTCCTGGCACAGGGGTCTAAGTAAGAGGGCAAAGTAAGTCTCTGTGTCTTGAACAGAGCAAGAAGCGAAAAACTGTCAAAACTGCAGTAAGCAGTAGGTGAGAAACAGTGAAGCTGAGGACAAAAGGACACTCCTAACTCCAGTGCACTGATTATGGACTGTTTTCTGCTCCGGCTAAAGTCAGTGGCAAAACGTCTCCTGACAGAGTGCAAGATAAAACCTTATTGCATGATGATTTAATGATTGCATTTCACTCTCAGATAGTATTTCTCATCTTGTTTTTTTCTACAGTCTTAAACAAGTGCATCATCATGCAGCGCTATACGTTATTTGGTATAGAGACAGAACCATCAAGAACGTCAAATCACAGGACGGGCAGTCACAGTGAAGATGTCTCGCGTACGCAATTTAGGAATTACATTGCAACACTTACTCTCTGAGCTACTGCGTCACTATGAACAATGCTTCATTAATACTTCGTATAGAAAATCTCCTTTCATAACTAGAACAATGAAATAGCAAGTCATCAAAAAATGGCCATGTGAGCTTGGAGGAGGGAGCTTACTACCAAATTTCCTTTCTTACCATGATGCTATATAACCTGTATCTGTGGTCAAAACAAAGGAAGAAAACTGAGGCCTCAGTGAGAATCAGTCACATCGGATGTATTGAGTTTTGTATTTTTCCTGATTTTTCCAACTGTTTCAACAGACACTGATTCCTCATCTGTTACCCTTAGATTGGAGAGTCTCAGACAAGGGGTAAGGAACTATAGCTCCAGCCACAGCTTCCTACTTCACCTTAATCAAAACCTGCCAGTAGCCAGGGAAGCTCACTGGAACGAATGGGAAAGGTAAAGTGCTTGCAGTTACATATCCACTCACACCTAGCCTTCCTCTTCAGCCTTCCTCTTCAGCTTTCCTTTTCAGCCTGGTGCAGTCTGCACCTTAACCAATGGTGAAATTCACCTTCAGCTCCAAGCACGTTTCTTGCTGTCAGACATGTTCTGGAGAAGGTGCAGACTGTCATTGTTTCTGAGCAAAATATTCCCTTCAGGCTGTCTGTCAGGCAACTTTCCTGAGCCATAAACACGTTCTGCAATTTAGATTAGAAACATTAGCAACTACCAAATAAAACCGTACAACACACACAGGCAGCCAAAACAGAACAAATAACCAGTCAGGCTTCTGCTATGCAAATCCTTTCAGTTAGGTAAAGCAGTGCTACTTCACCTTCAAAAAGTTCATTAAAAGGTTCCCCGGAGCTGTGTTTTTTACCCACAGCAGTCAGTTTTCAGGTCACTCGCCATGCAACCTGCCAGAGATCGCTGGGCGCCAGCTGTATTATTTGGCATTACTGTTTGCATTACGGTTGTGCCAGGCAAGCAGACTCCACGGCAAGAGACAGAAACACAGAACAAAAGGATGGTCCCTGCCCCAGAGCACTTCCAGTCTTAATCTAAGATGCAAAAAAGAGAAGGGGGAAAAAAAATAAAAAGGAAAAGAAAACAGCAGGTGGAGACAAGGAAGGGAAAAGAAAGGATGAGACAGGACTGATTAGTGTGATACTGAGCAGCCTCAAGACAACAGCTGCTATCTGGCATCGAATTCTTCACATAAGTGACGGCTGGATGGGGCCTGTAGGGAACTTGCCAGCACATTTTACCACATGAGCCATACGTTCTGTGTCACAACTGCCAAAAGCGCTTTGGGGTTGTAAGGATGGTTTGTGGTTGTGGCTTGGCAAAAAGTATAAGGAGAAAGAGCGTGTGTCTTTCAACTGTACTGATATGCCAAGAATAAAGAAAAAAAAAAATTAGCAAGGCTCTCAAACCTGGTCCCTGTGACACTACCATGAAAACAAATGTTTATTTATAACAAGAGAGCAAATTTGTGAATCACAAAACCTAACTGGCAGCCTCAAGTGATTTGGAAGGATCAGTTTGAAAGTCTTCCCCGCCCCCTCCCAATCTATTCAAGCTGCAATTGCAGGCTAAGTCACTTCGCGTTGATTAGCAGCCCACACAGTGCTCTGCAGGCCTGATTTTTGAAGGGAGGCTGGGAACAGCATTTGGGAGCTCCTGGTTCCTGCAAGGAGCTGCCAGATGTTCACAGGAGGTTGTCACACAGTCAGGGTGGGAGCTGAACGGCCCCAGGTTTTCGGTTTTTTTTGCTTGTGTGTATCTGGCACAATACGCACCTCAGTCTGGAAACCTTGACCCATATTAGGTTACACTTCTAGTTAAAAAATCATTCATGTCAGTTTGAAAACCACATCCTTCAAAACATAGTGTACTTTAACATTCTTTCGCTCCCCCCCGCCCCATGGCCTCTAATTTAGTAGGGTTTTAAGAGCATCATGTGCTTGAACTCTGAGCTGCTCCCAGGCATCTAAAAAAGTAATTGGAGTATTTAGGCTTTAAATGGATTCTTTTTTCAATCTAAATGGTATCACACATCAGAGATGTCAGTATGAGTGGTTGAAGAGAGATTAGAAATTCTCCTAAACAGTCTGGTAATTAAATCATCTATACATCCACATATTTGGTTGAAGAAGCTCTGACTGCTGTAGGCCCTATCTTCTCTGTGCTCCCACCACCTCAGAGCTTGTGGTATAAAAAACCCCATCCTGCCTGCAGGCATTGGGTGTCAGTCCTGCTATTGGCTGTTACTTTGGGACATCTCAGGACCTCTCCCTGAAGGAATACTACTTTCTCAACGGAGACTCCTGAGCCCAGACCCAGGCAGTTATTTTGGTGCCCGACTCTAACCAGCTGATGGAATTAGACAGTAAAAACCCCTCAGGATTTATGCCTTCATCTTTTTGTTCCTCGCATACAATATCTAGCGCCTACCGACCACTGCAAATAGGAATATGGTAAGTAATGGCTAAATTCTGCTCCAAATTCGGACCTGAGAGCAGTTGTTATAATTAAGCCATATGAGTTACTTGTCTTTTTAGTTTCTTCTTCTAAGCTCACAAGTTTTTACCTTCTCTGAAAAGAGGCACAAACAACAGCAGGAATGGCCCTGCCTCACATGGGGTGATGGCTGGTACCACTGCACAAAGTGGCTGAGGGTGCACTTGCACCCTGCCCCTCAAGTGTGAGTGTCCCGCTGTCACCGGGCAGGTTGCCACTGGAAGGACATTACAGTCAGCATCCGACTGCTCAGTGTCACAGTGATGTCCTGCACATACACTCTCTGGAAAGTCTAACCTGTCAATATTTACATAGCAAAGATATTATAAAGAACATCAATCCTTCATCTTTTTGCTTACCTAATTCTAGACCCACATATTGATCTTAAAACAGTGCATAACTAAGGTAGACTTTGTTCATTATGAGTGGCCCAAATGATCACTCTTTAATGTTCTTAACTCTCAGCTTTGTTTTTTTTCTTTATTTCGTTTACAGAGGAGCTGCTGCAGGGATGTTCTCGCTTTCTGTTAGCGTAACTAAATTTGCAGAGCTGTGTGCAGGCTCATTCCTGATACAGAAACAGAGACAGGCCCTTTTCCTACTCCTTTTCTTCCAAAATATATCAAAAATATGAAGAGGTCAACAATGCAGAAGTTTTCCTATACTATTATTGTACTCAGTAACGTGGAAATGGCAACAGCAGCTCTTGTGCTAACCGCACCCTTCTTATTACAGCAATTGCTACAATAACTCAGAAATACACCGTCTCAAATACATGCGCCCAGCTATACCAATAAATAATAAGATTTTTAAAGTCACCAGCACTGAATCTAATCATATCAACTAACCCTTAGCAAACATTTTGTCTTAAAAACCCGACAGGATTCCTCTAGTTTGTCATTATGCCTGTGTGGTCCCCCTTCTGAGCATGCCAGAATGAAATGTTAATCCTAAACAATGACATCTCCTGGGTGGATTTTACATTCTGCAAGATCAGTTTCTTTATGCCTGGGAAGGAGTTTGGTGACTCACACCAGCCCAGTAACCGAAGGTAACTATGCAATATATACAGTGACTCCAGCAGGTTCCCCAAGGGCACTTGTTCCACACCCTCTGCCACGAGTCACAAAGCAGCCATGTGCTGCTGACCAGATTTCAGGTATTTCATATAAAAAACAGCTAGCATGTCTTAGCCACCTGGGCTTGGGGCATGCACAACATCAAGGGAGAAAATCCCTGCACCTTAAGCGCAATTTTAAAAATGGATTAAGGTTTTTTAAACACTCCCCTCCCTTGTTCTGAGCTAACAGCACCAAAGCAGCCATGCCCAAGGACTCCAAGAGCCAAGTGGAGCGGCATGATGAACCGTCTCTCTTTCAAGTGTCTGCAGACTCCACCTTTGCTGTTTTATCCGGGCTTTCTGAAAATGCTCTTCAATGAACTGAATTACTTTCAGTTGTAAATCTACAATGAAAAAATGCAATATTGGGCATATCTGGCTCGCCACCCCTCAAGTAATATCCATATGCACATTCCTTCCCCTTGCCAATCTCTGTTTGCTCATGATTCTGCTGGATTTTAAGCAAAGGACCTTGCATATGGCAGCAGCACTCCACTGGTCACAGTTCAAGGCAGCTGCAGATTTCTGAACGAAATACAATATGGAAGTCCTTAAAACAAACAGAGAGGCTTGGACTTTTAAGTACAGAAGCGTTTGAGAGTCACTAAATATACACAACAGCTCATTCTTTGTGCTTCCGAAGCTCGCTGGAGGAAGCAGCGCTTGTCATTTAGTAGAGTAATTATAATGATTCATTATTAAGATTATTAATTATAATCATATAATCACAGTAATGATTAATAATTATAGTCATTACTACTTATATTAGAAGAGATCCTAGAGGCCCCAGTCAGAATAGTGGGCCCCATTGTGCTTCGTATGGTAAGGAGAGATGATTAGGGGCACCCTAATGACACTGGGACTGCGGTCAAGGACCCACATCGTTCAGATCTGAGCACGCTGCTTTTGCGTAATGCAACATCCGTAGTGCTGTGAATGGAGATGTGCAGTCCTGTCAGGAATGGGGTGTCAAAAGGCAGACGATACCCCAGGGAATGGCAATGGGACAGTGACAGGAGAAACACAAAGTGACAGTTACAGCTTAGAGAAGGGACCTGCGGCTGCAGTGTTTGCAAAAATAGTGTCTGCTTCTATGCGTCTCCTCGTCCTCGGCTTTGTGACAACCTCGTGCTTGGGGGAGATGGGGTACTGTGACAAGCACTGCCTCACTCCAGCGGTTTCCAACTCCTCGGACTATTCTTGCCCAGTCAGCTCGTGTGGATGTCCTTCTCTAGGTGTTTTCCTGCCTTGACTTGTGAGGGACTCACTCCCTTCTCCCCTCTCTCCTCCAGCACCGCCTCCCCATCATCTACGTGATTTACACTTGGGACTCTGAGATGTAAAAATAGCACCCATGCTTGTGTAAATGTTCATTATATCATATTAAACTGTAACTTCTGCCAAGCAGGGGACAACAGTCTCTCTTGTTTGCCTAGGCACTGCCTGCTGAGCCCGTGACCCTCCACAGCACACTTTGTTCACTCCTGCTCTCTGCAGCAGTTTTACACAGTGCATGCTAATGCAATAGTCTAATATTGCATGCTCAGAAGCCTCCTGAAGCCAAGGTACTACCAAAATTACTGGGCCTAATCATAAGTGTAAAGATAAGTGCGCGTAAGCCTTTGCAAGATTAAGCCCTTGGCCTTTTGTTCTGCCTATACGTAAATTGCTGCTTTCTTGCCACCTCCTCGTACGTGTTTGGCTTTGAAGATGCAAAAGGTAGGGAGTTCTGCATCCAGTGCTGTAATTTCCCTGTTCTTCTCCAGTTTGCTCCTAAACTGAAATTTCTCTGTTCTTCTAGTCTCGTCCCAAGTTGCTTGGTTAACCGGTAAAAGCTATAGGGATCATTCTATTTAGAGACTAAGGACCGATTCAGCTAACGAGTTGTGAGGCAGTCTAACTTAACGAACTTAAAAGGTGTCTCTACTAGCTCAAGTGATAGAAACAAGGAACAAAGACCTCTGGTAAAATGGGTGAAAATCCACTACTTCCAAAACGGGGGAGTATAAAAAATGGTGATGCTTCATACATCTCCCCCCAACTCCCCCAAACGGGGGGAAGTGCAGGCGATAATAGCCTTATCTTGCTGTTATGAAACTCTGAATAATCAATTGCACAGGCAGATCTGCTGCAAACTTCATTAGGAGAATTAATGAAAGTGTATTTGGCATGCGCTCCGTGACACAATGCTGAAGAGAAAAACACGAGCAGCCCCGGAGGTATGTTGGTTCTTTCAGTAACGCAAGAAGAGGGACCGCCTGGTGCTCAGGTACAGAAGTCCTGCTTTCTGCAGGCCAGTGGTGCTGTTTAATTGCACAATGTGACGCGATTCTTCAGGGGATTATTTTGTTATTAAAAAGCTTTACATCCTTAGGTATTCTAAATAAAAACTTCCATGGAAAGAAAATCCGAGCCTGGAAAATGGAGTTTGGAAATGACAAAGTCAAAGCTTTCTTATGATCCAGTCCCTGATTACGTGATCACACATGTATGTCGAACAGGGAGCGAGGCGGAGTTGGATACTCCAAGTGAGTGAGTTATGGTGGAGCCTTGTCTGATTCACTACAAAGGTTGGATGGTATGCACTCTATGAGACATGTGGCTGCACAGCAAACAATGAGCATAAAAATAAAAACTGAACAGCTGCCTCATTTGCTAAGCACGTCCATCTTGTACATTGAGCAAGCCTGGGTTCCTGCAGGGGGAAAAAAAAAGCGTCTGATCGTATTAGCTATATATATATATATATATACACACTGTATGTGGATACATCAATATTGGATGCTTTATAAGGCTGGGATATGTCCTGGACTCCAGACAGATATAAGAATAAAAGGCATCTTAGAGAATATTGCAATTTTGGCAACATATGTCGGCTCAAAGGAATTGTAAAGGAAGTAAATTAAATACGACTAAGAATGTATGTATTTATAGCACTTTTCATACAAGGATCCCAAAACACCTCTCAAAAAATTAAGCTTCACAACATTGCTGTGATCTAAGTAACAAGCATCGTTCTTTTCTAACGCACAAAGTGAATCAGAAAAAGACGAGCTAGTTTAACCAGACCATCAAGAGCAAGAATGTCTGAATTTTAGGCTCACTTTTTAACTTTAGACAAACTGACTTCTGTGAAAACATCCAGGGCAGCTATCGATTTTCCTGCTTCCCCGCCCTTCTCCAGCAACGCAGCACAGTGCTCAGGCATATGGTTAACTTCAGGCCATTGATTGCTGGCCTGTGTGCCTGAAAAACCTTTTGGCGTGAAGTACGTACAGTTTTGAGCAAAAAAGTAGGTTTATGAGAGCATTGGTCATTTTACCAACTGTGCCTAGAATTTCCTGGACGTTATGAATGTTCAGCTGAATCCCCAGTGTCAGATTGCATTAAAAGACTGTCCTTAAAAAGGAACATTCCAAATTTCCATGATCTTTGCCAGTTTCCAGTGATTTGACGTTTATTTGAGCTATTGTGCAAAGTTTTCTGTTGAGTCAGATCATTCAGGACTAGCTGCTGGGACCACAGAGTGTCAGCAGAACATAATTCATCCGCGGCTAATGGCAGCACAGTTTATCGGCTAGGTAATACTTCTTCCTGCCGAGATACGCCACTAGGAAATTTGGTGGTGTCTTTTTTTTTTCCCATTAAAACAGGAATTAAGCATTCTTTTGCCCCTTTGGTTGCTTGTTGGATCTCTTTAGGAAGAGAAACTTCTGTAGCATCTTTCTGGGGTGAGAAGAGGGAGGGAGAAGCAATATCTTGATTTTAAAAATGCCCCCAGCACGCTGTTTTCTGTATTGTCCGTGCTGCCTTGAGTCTTTGTTGGCTTTTTGGCTGATTTAGCTTTATCTTTCTGCTTCCTGCATGTACACACACCTGCTCGACCTCTGCCTTTTCAGCCTGTTCTAGGGGAATTCCCTCAGGCTGCACAAAGTGCTCATACCAAGCTCTTTTCCTTCATAATAGAAGAAATCCCCACCAAGATTACGCCTTGCTTTTGTGGTATGAACTACAGTTGAATAAAACTTCCCTGGCTGCACAGTGAGACCAGCTCTTTGAGCCCACATATGCTTTATGTGAAAACAGCTCGCCCATAAAGGTAAAGCAAGAAATTTTTTTTTGTGAACTGTTCTCAAAAGTAAGTAAGCATGGAGCTCTAATTAGCTTTTACCTCTGTAGATGGGACATCTTGGCTTCAAGATAGAGCTTGCGTTGACTTAATTGCTTAGGTCTTAAGCTATGCAAGGCAAAGACCCTCTGTGCGTGTGTAGTACCTAACAGCGCTGGAACCAGACTGAAGTTCCTCAGCAAGACCTCAATGCAAATAATGAATGCAGCTACATAAGAGGACATTGAGTGACTCATTCTAAACCACAAGATGTTTGGACTGCAAATAAAGAAAGATATGTGGGATATAATCTGCTGTTGAGTTTTAACACAATTCCTGTTAATTCTGAGCTCGACACAGCCAGAACAATAGCGGGCTATAGATTTTGTTTCCGTCCCTGACATTTACTAAGCACTGCAAGACTAAAACATTTTGAAGGTTATACCCAGTGTCCTGCAGAACGAATGACAAATGTCAACTCTTACACTCTTGCAAGATCTGAGCAGGAATAAGACAACTCTATAGACTGAGGCAAGTTTATTATTACAAATACCTTATTAAATCTAAATGGTAATGGCATTCCAATTAGCTCATTGTTAGGAATCTTTCATGTTTGACTTTCATTTAGACTGATTACGGGAATAATGCAGACCCTGTATAAGTAATTGGCACAAAATAAAAGCGTTTGAGCTGCAAAAACCCTCCTAGAGGCTGCGCTCTTTAAAAAGAAAAAATAAATAAAAGCTTCCTATCTTTCCCAGCTCAGGAGCTCTCTCTGTTCACCATAATAATGAGACAACCCATTGAGTCTCCTGTGGGCCTGGTGGTATCGGAGCTCCCTTTTTACCTACCCCTCTCTTCTCAGGAGCTGTAGGGGGGCTCCTTCTTTTTTACTCTCCACCATCCTATTCTCTGCTCCCTTCGTCGCAAGCCTTGGCACTGTTTTATTGATCCTGCTCAACTGTGGATTCTTTCACACCCAGATCACACGCTAGCCTCCGTGTCTCCCACACCCTCCTCCTCCTCCTCCTAACAGCCCTGTCGGTCTCTCCAGACAAGCAGCTGGGAACATGCCTTTCTGCGTCCTGGCTCCCTGCTCCTTGCAGAGAAAAGGTGTTTTCTTTTGCAGCAGAGCCTCCACGAGCCTGACGGAGACTATTGGTGCCTCCTCACAGCGGGCTCCTGCTTGCCTCCTTCAGCGGGGAGGATATGGGAAAGGGCTTTTTCAAGACTTTGCTGCAAACTGGGACAGAGATTTTCCTTTCTTCCCCAGGTGGAAGGAGGTCCAGAGAAAGAGCACCCACTGCTGAGTCCCTCTTGCCATGGGGAGGGAAAGCACTCGGAGAGCTCGAGTAGGCTGGTGTGTCCTGGTTTCCCGCCGTGGGTTAAGTTCCAGTTGGCCACGGGTGCACCGAGCCTGGAGGACCTGGCTCACAACTGGGTGCGGGCTGAGGAGGAAACATCCCGTTGTGAAAGACACTAGTTTCAGGGAAAGGCATCCGAACCCATTGCCTGGAGCCCCAGCTCATTAGGTTAAGAGAAGGAGCAGCATGAGATATTTGGAGAGAAGAGAGAAGAGAGAAGGCCACAAGCATTCATCTCGGCCAGACCTCCTTTCCTCCTTCTCTGACTAATCTGGTGCCAGCCCTGTCCTGTTTCTGGGCACAGAGGCTACAGTAAAATGTGCAACGTAGGAAAGCTTTCCTGCTCTTTGGTCTGGGTATGCACCTCGGTCGCACCTTGCTCTGCGCCGGGGCCAGACACAAGCCTACACCTTCTGCCCCTTCCCGCCCCACTGCGGGTGGGAAGAAAACGCGGCAGGTGGGCTGTGGGGACCCGAGACATACTCCAGCCGCTTCCCCGCCACCGGGATCAAGCTGGGAGCAGCGCTCTGGATCACAGCTTCCTGGCAGTGTAGACACAGCATGTGTTAGCCGTATGACGGCGCGCGAGGAAAGGTCTCTCTGGTGTGGGAAAGGGAAGGGCCAGCAGCTCCTACTTAGGAAGTATTTGGCTTCTGGAGGGCTCTGGAGGGTGAGCGAGGAGCTACGTGTAAGCAGCAGCAGGAGGATTTTGGGAAAAGCTGTGGAAGTAGATGGTAAGAGCAGGCAGCTGTAGAATAGCAGGCAACCGAACGCTGGGCTCAAACTGCCTGAAAGCTGGGCCAGGATCTGTCCTGCTGCTCTTACAGGAGAACGGTGGTACCCACGGGACAAAGGTGCTGGACTAATTGGGCAGTGGAGCAGGGGCCAGAAAGGTTGTGAAATCCCCGTCCTTGGAGGTTCTCAAGACTCAGATGAACAAAGCCCTGAGCAACCTGGTCTGAACTCAGTGTTGACCCTACTTTGAGCAGGAGCTTAGACTGGCGTTCTCCAGAGGTCCCTTTTGACAGTAATTGTATGACTGAATATGGGTTGGGAACAGCTATTTTGCTCTCTCCGTTTGGTGAAAGCATCTTTTGTTTCTGACAGCGTTGATCGAAGAATCTCTTCCATTACTGGAACTGCACAGTGTTCAGAGAAACCTGCCCATGGTGGAGGGCATTGTCCCTCGGGTGCCGGCGGTCCCCATGCTCACCGGACAACCAGCCTGCAAACCTGTAGATCAGCTTGGTAATCCTTTGCATTTGATCTCCTACAGTGCCTCTGTAGGGTTGGGGACAATCAGCCTGCCAGTAGCATGCCTTCCTTCCTTCCTTCCTTCCTTCCTTCCTTCCTTCCTTCCTTCCTTCCTTCCTTCCTTCCGTCCTTCCTTCCTTC
>JAVKLA010000093.1:34762641-34776027 GCA_034782735.1 Sagittarius serpentarius | reverse complement strand
CGTCCTGTTCCGTCCTTCCTTCCTCCCTCCTTCCCTCCCTCCCTCCCTCCCTTCCTCCCTCCCTCCCTCCCTCTTGCCTGCTAAGGACTGCTGAGTGACTCTCTTGATGAAATCAGGGGAAGATTTCCATGGATTTCCATAGGTGGGTCAGGACTTTCACAGCTCTGTGGGCAGTGATGCTTAGTGGACTCGTCATATTGGCTGGATCATGATCTGGTATGAAAATCAGTAGTGGTTTACAACTTTTGATCTACCCTAACCTGGTATCACAATCTTGTTAGGAATTAGATGTCTTTTAAAAAACCAAAAAGCAAATAATGAGGTAACTGGCTCAAAAAGCTGCAACAGGTGAAATGACAACAAATTATGGGCACATGCCTCACTAAAGCACATAGCTAAGCACGTGCTTAATTACTTTCCTGGACTGAATATGGGTACTTCCCTGAAGTGAAATTGAAAATTGCTCCACAGCTAAAACATACAAACAGACCTGTACAAGAGAGCCTGTTTTGTGCGAATGAGAAATATTCCCATGGATGGCTACGTTTTAAATTAACTCTGATTTTTATGGGACTCTTTGAACCAGAAACCACGACAGAACTTTTAATACTAAGCTGGCAGTAATTTAGGCATTGCTGTATTGTCAGGCATATTTATCCTGCCTTTGTATTTGTAACTGGTTTATATTTACTTGTCACATTAAAATAACGAAGAATTCACTTTTGCGTGTTTGAGCCATTCTGGTGAGGTATGTACAGATAAGAGCTTTGCTATCTCTCTGCAGTAATAAAGATGAAAAATCTGCCGACATCCCAAACAAGCTGTAAACTAGGTCGTTTAACAAAGTTAATTTTAATGCTTGAAATAGCTATGTTGTCATTGCAAATTAGGAACTTCAGGTGAAAAACCTTGGATGCGTTGAAGTCATCTGCGACAATGGATCCAGAGGCGGTAACTGGCTTAATAGATACAAAATTCTTCTGAATAACCCTACTTACGCTTCTGTCTATAAGGTTAACCAGAAAGGAAATTATGCAGAGTAAATTTTCTCTGTTTAAAACCCATAAGCCTCACAAATTATATTTGCATTTAATTAAAAAGTAGACACATTAACCATTTTTTCTGCCCTTTTTTTCAGATTCTGCACTGGTTCAGAATTTCTCTGCAAGATGTTTAATGATAATCTTTTTATAAATAATAAGACAGTTAGACAGGGTTGCCTTTAACCCCAAGTCTTCATTTGTAAGTTTAATAAGTTTCCAAACATATTATTGAGAAGGGGGGGGGGGCAGGAAGGGAGAGAGAACAAAGAACCGAGGCGCATTAATAATACTCAGGAGTGATATTGTTCCACCCTCTGAGCTGGAAGAATTCCCTGTGTAGCCCTTGAAATTTACCCTTCTTATCTGTTTCAGAATTAAATCATCTCCTTATCTCAGCTGTATATCCATACTGTACTCTTTATCACAGAATATACGCTCTGTCAACATCCTAAAAGTTATAGCCAGAATGTTTAGTGATTTTGGTATCTGGATTTTGACACGAGGTTCCTCAGAAAAAGCCCGATTTGGGTTGTGATTTCTTTGTTTATTCCATGCCTTCTGCTAAGAAGCATATTTAATTGTGGGGAAAAAAAAATAATTGGAGGCTGCTGAACATCCGATTCCCAAAGCTGACAGGAATTTCAAGTACTGGTCAGCCACGAAGTCAGCTCTGTCCTCTGCATACACCAGTATCGACCCGTGGTCTCTGAGGGAGCTGTAGGAAAGGACACATGAAACAAATCCCAAGGAGACCTTTCAGGTTAGGAACAAACCCTTGTTCACGGGTGAAAGCAGACCACCAGGACAATGCTGTCCCTAAGCCCTGCATCGCTAAATTAGCACCATCTGAACGAAATCAAGGCTTTTTGGGATCAAGGTAATAAAGCATGGAGGACATGAACGTATTGCTTAGAACAAGCAAGTTCAAATGAGAAAGATGAGATAATCAGGCCAGGGGGAGGTGAAAGAGGGAGTTCTGATGATTATAGTTGTTTGGAAATCCAGCGGAGGGAGGATCCCTATGGCTGAAAAACATTTCCACACCTAGAATTTGTGGAGGATGAGGTTTTGGTGGTGACTAGTTCTTTGATGTCTTTTCCTTTCCCCGCCTTTATCTAAGCTTCACTTGAGCCTCAACCAGCAGCTTGCTCCCAGGTGAGGTTAATTCCTAGATGCTGCGAGGAGCTATCAGCTGACTTCTTAAAACACTGTTTAATTAGCAATGATATTACATTTTCAGAATGGAAGCATGTACACAAAGGGCTGGAGTTATGAATTACAGTAACAGAGGATAATCTACAGAGAGACAACAAGAAGATATATTAATGCAGTGCCCAGACATGCCCATGTGCTGTGTTTACAGCTGTCCAAGTGATGAGTGCGTATGTGGGATATTTGACTAAAGGCTCTCATAGCAGAAAACAAAATAAAGCAAATAGAAGAAGGGAGAGAGAGGTGAAGAGAAAGGAAAAACTAAGACTTAATTCCCCAAGCCACTATGTCACCTGCAAATTCGGACATCAATAGTCTTCAGCTGGAGAGGCAGTTGCACCGGGCAAAAATTAGACAGGTTTCCCTGTGTATGGTGTGATGCAACAGCACAAAGAAATACACATCATAGTTGTCTGACAGGTCAGGAGCCTGTACTGATACCATGTACATACTTAACGCTACGTAGTTCCCAAAGGAAAGCAATTTACCATACAGTCAAATTTAATTCCTTGTCTTTCTGTAGCTCCAGTGCTACTATGGAAAAGCCTGATTAGCTGAGCACTGTGAAAAGTACTGTTTTCTCCTGCACCGACGGACCCCCTTTTTTAATATCAGGTTTAGAGAAACGCTTCTACTAATAATCCCCAGCTCCCTACCCCCCAACTGCCACTTGAGAAAACCAGACCAGTTCACAGTAAAGAGGCAGTGAGAAAAACAAAACAAACCTGAACAGTCTGTGTATGGCAAACATAGCTGCATGGTTTGAGCAGCTTCAGGCCCGACACTGAAGTTCCTCTGTGGCAAAAGGAACTGAAGGGCATGATGGGATCATCAAATATTTCTTTGCATAAATTACAGCAAGGCCAGAGATTTGTGGAGCTTTGACCGTTAAGTCAAATAAGGATATCTGGATAAGACAGGATGGCTCTAGTTGTTGGTAAACTAAGCACAAATTAAGCTACTCTTAACCAGGAAAACCAACGTATGTGACAAGCAGTATTTTAACAAAATAGATCTTCAACAATAAAACATCCTGATGAGTATTTCTCAGGTTTCTGCCCTTTTCTCAGAAAAGCAAACATTGCATTATCACGTTTAGAAATCCTTACTGCTTTGTTCCCAGGATACCCTGGAAACATTCACGTTTTCCTCTCTTCTCATTTACAGCTTGAAGGTCCATCTACGTTTTCCACAGCAAGTTATGAAACTGGCACTATCCTTATCCTCTTTCCGTCTGGGAAGGGTAGTTTCCTCCAAGATCTTCAAAGGGGAGTGAGCCACTTGAGCAGCTTTAGGGATCCTGTCCAGCCGACTCATGAAGAGTTCAGCAGAGGAAGAGGCGGCACATGCTAGATATGGGTGATGGAGAACTTCCCATGGGATTGTCCCAGGGCTGATGTTAGTGGTGACAAAAATGCAACTGGATGAGTCACAACTTGTAAGGAAGATCCAAATCCTCAAAGGTACCTAACTCTATTGGGCCCATATCCTTGGAGCAGGACAGGTATATAATGCCCACTGATTGCAGAGGGGTTAAGCAGTTTAACACTCTTCTCTACGGGTTTGAGAACTGAGCAGAGGTCTCAGACTCCAACCTCTATAAAACAAAATGGGTGGCTTTAGGATAGCCCAGAAGAGAGGAACAAGGAATGGCATGGGGCCGTCAAGTACAAATAACCAAGCAGAGCACCAGTCTTGCTAAGGTCCTGCAGTACGGCTCACTGAAGTCAATGAAAAGGTCCTTCACACGTTCAGTAGATCAGCCCTGGTGCTTTACGCTTCGGCTGAGCGGGCGGGAACACTGCCTGTCTCCTGCCTCTTCCCAGGGTGAGGGAAAAGCAATCCAGAGATGTTAAGGCAAATTAATCCTTTGACTTAAACAAGGTTTGGCCAGGGCCCAGGCTGGCCCAAAGCGAGCCTCTGGTTATATCAACAGTTGTAAGTAACTTAGCCTGTGTCAAAGTGCAAACGACATCGCCGTCTGCCATGTGCAAACCCTGCAACAGTAAAGATGTCATTAGACACTCCACATCTGAGGCAGGCCACTCTTGCCAAGCCCAGGCCCCGTAGAATTTGGTATCACTTATAAAGATTAATCTATTAATATTTATTATCATTACTATTTAATATTATTCTCTGAATTGCAAGCAGGGGAGTTGAGGTTGTGGGTAACCTGCAGGCCAATTAAATTTCAGAAGGAGCAAACTTCTGGACTTCTAGAGGTATTTCTCTTTGCTCTGCACAGAGTGTGCCTGTCTGGCTGAGCGATGCGTGGAGCTAGGGTGACAGCCTGTGGCAAAACAGAAGAATTTCAGTATCTTAATCCTTTTGATTTCCACTTGCCTTTGATCTTTCCTCCACTTCCCGCTTGTCAGGCCAGACAAAGGTGGTCAGGTTATGGTTGCTACCATCACCCCTGGTGTGAAGGATGGGAAATTGCCATCCTTTCTCCTTCTTCTTTCTCCCTGCTCCTCTTCGTTGGTGTTTTCAGGTGCTGCATTCACCAACAGCCCATTTGACAAACGGGTGGTGTACCTGGCTGCGCAACCTGAAGGAAATAACCTTGGATGCACCTTTGCAAGTGTCACGCCAGTGGGATGGCCGGTTGGCTCCTTTTGTCTCCAAAAGAGAGGAGCGATGGAGCAGCCTGACTCTCGGTTCTGCGCTTTTTCATGTTTTGCTTCCGGCCTGTTCCTCCTGTGACATGGACCCTGTTAGAGCCATCTCCTGTTGGGGTCTTCTAGTTGGCAGGGCAAAACCCAGCTATCTCGACAGCAAGGCAGCAGCCTCTGCACTTCTAATAACACTTTAGGCATTTTTCATTCCCAAAATGTTTATTCTGGGTCTGGGTTTGCTGCTGCTGCTTCTTTCTCTTTAGCAGTAGAGTTAAAAAAAAAAAAATCAATCTATATTCTTGCTATACTCTGCCCAAATTAATCAAATACATTTTCTTTAAAGCAGCACTAAATGAGTCACAGATGGTATTGCCCTTTTACAGGTTGCAGAAATCACCCATTACAGTTCTTTTAATTTATCAGTGAGGGAAAATAAGAGGGCCTCTTGCTCCCTTTGCAGTAATAATCAGAAACAGTCTATTTGGAGTTTAATTTACCCCAAATATGTATTGATAGTTGCAGTGCGGAATATGTGACCTCTCTGGGAGTCACCAGTGGATGGAAGGTGGATAGCTTTTATAAAACCACCTTTAATAAAAAAGTGTTATATTGAGTATGTTTGGTGGTGTATTTAAGCATATGGTTTCCATATCGGGAGCTAAGATGGCAAACACATGCTTCACCTTCTGACAAACCTTTCTTATACTCATCGCTCCTTGCAAAAAGAAAGCTGCGAGGGATTATTTTATTTTATTTTTTTTATTTTACAACTCTTGACTATACGGAAGAGCCGCAGAAATTTCACAAGGAATGTAAAGCTTGTGTCCCGTTTGCTGACTTTTTTCCTGCCTGCAGAAAGAGAGGGGGAGATGAAATTTGGCCGTAGGCTTAGCCCGGCTCCCCGCCGCTCGCGGTGGGACCCCCCCCGGGAGGGGCCCAAGCCGCCACCGCCCAGCAGCAGCGGAGATCTGCGGCGGCCCCGCGGCCCCGAGCCGATCCCGGCCCGGCGGGATCCCGCGGGCAGATCCCTGCGGCTGGGGCCGCTCCCCTCCGCCTGTGCAAAACACCGCCTGGGAGAAGCGTCCCAGGGGGGGGGGGGGGGGGGGCCGGCCCCTCTCGGGGCGGGGGAGGTGGGGGTGGCTTTGCCCGCGGGTCCCAGCGCTGCCGACACCCTCCGGAGAGGGGCTGCCTCGCCCCGCCAGTGATAAATCGAGCGGGTCCCCTCGCTTCTTCGTCACTTGCCTGATCCCGCGCCCCGCTTTTCACCGGCGGCACTTGCCAACGCCCGCGCCCGCGGCCCGGGCCGCGCGCAGCCCGCGGCGCCGGAACAAGGGCAACAGCTGTTTCCGTTCGCCTCGGGCCGGCGCTGCCCGCGCGGTCTGCATCCGCCCTTCCGCGTCCGGTTTATGTTCCTGGGTTGGGTGGGGTGGGGTGGGGGGGTGTCTTTGGTTTTTTTGTTTGTTTGTTTGTTTTTTCGCTCTCTCCCCCTCTGACCCCGCTATACGTTGAGGAGGGATTTGGCGGAGCGCACGATCCAGCCTGTTTCTGGCGGGACCCGCTGCCCACCCCCGGGCTGCGCAGAGGGGAGGGGGTCAAGGGGAGGAGGGGGACGCCCTGCCTCTTCAAACGAAGATAATAACAAATGTCGGGGGCGGGGGAAAAACCCCAAACACCCCGATATAATATAAAGGAGCAGTAAGGCCGGGTGGCAGGGCGAGGCAGGTGGCCCCCAACCTCGTTGGTCCCTGTGGGGAGCACGGTGGCCAAAGTCCGGCCGGGGGGACCGACCCTGCCTCCACAGCCCCCAGACAGCACAGCCCGCAGTGGTGGTGGCCTTTGGGGGTGCTTTTAAGCCCCCCCAGCCTGACCCTCAGAGTTCTCATTCTTCAGTTTCCTGGTCCCAAAACGACAATCGCCCCGGGGGAAAGGGAGGCAAAAGGGCTCAGCCCTTCCAGGGGGAAAGGAGAGCTGGTTTCAGGCTGGATCCCACAAGTGTTTGGGGCCAGGACTGGGCCCTGTTAGGCTGTGGGCTTGTTTAACCCTCTGCGGCTGACCAGGACGTTTCTTTCGAGTCAGGTTCATACTCGGGGTCTGCTGGATCAGCCGTTCATACTTCACATTTTAGCATGAATTCTTCCTTCCTCCCCTCTCTTTTTTTTTCCCCTGAGAAAGCGGCGGCATTCTTTCCTGAGCTAATTGTATCTTTCTGGGTTGGATAAGGCATATCTCATTAGAGGGGGAGAGAGATTTAATGTGAACTTCAAGCTGCCTTCTCCATGCTACAGAAAAGAAATCCCTAATCAGCACAGTATATATTTTGTATAATTGCTCTTTGACATTCCCCCTTTCCCTGCTAATTAAAGTGAAAGAAAACGGTGGTGAAATGTTCCAGTGTGTTTTTCTAGGACAAGAAAAACTAAAACCCTCTTTTGTTTATAAATACAGGGTATTTTAGCAGTCCAGAGAATCATCTGTTTTCACAGGCACGCTGCTGAAATTTATAATAATAATAATAATAATAATAATAATAATAAATTATTATTATTATTATTATTATTATTATTATTATTATTATTATTATTATTATTATTATTATTATTATTATTCTTTCGAGCCAGGCACTGAACACATCTGCAGTTAGGGATCAGCTTTGCAGCGGTGCGAACGGCCACAGCTTGGTGGAGGTTACCCGGTCACCCCCAGCCCGTCCCGGGGTTGCGACAGGGGAGGCTGCCTGCCTGCCGGGAGCACGGAAAGGGCCGTCTCACTGTGTGAGAGCCTGAGAGCAAGACAGTTTAAAGTAAAATACTCAGTTTCGTCTAGTGAGATATATATTTTTTTTTCTTTCAAGAGTGAAAATTAAAGCAGTAAAAAGTGAGTAAAGTTTAAACAGTAGCATGGATCTGTAGCTGCTGCTGATTATTTCTAGCATCCTTGAGACTGCAGGATGATTTTTCCCAGTTTTGCTCTAGCAGAAAGGGGTTATTCCCTCCTCCCTTCAGGTTTGTGTTTTAAAGGCTGAACAGTTCATCCACACACGGACACACGCGCACCCTTCCACAGATGCAGGCGCGGAGACGGCCTGGCTACTCTTCTCCCCATCCCCGGAATCGCCAGCCCCGACGGGAGCTCTTGCAGCCCACGAGGAGCTCTTCCCCCTCCGGGGCAGCCCCTCTCCCGGGAAGCAGCAGCTGGGCTGTCCTGGAAACCCTGGTACCATGGTGGTGCCTGGAGCAGCTACGGAGCTTGCCCAGCTCCAGCCCCTCCCCATTCCTGAAATAGGAATAGGAAAGAAAAATGGGTCTCCAAAGGATAGACGGGGTGGGGAAGCCTCCTCTAGAAGGTCTTTCCCAGCATGTCCTGTTCTAATTTCTCTTCCTTTAGGTTCTCCATAGGGAGGGTGGGCCTGATCCACCATGCATCCAAACGAAGCTCCTTGGGGTGCTCACTGCCATCCAAAGGAAAACTGCAACGTTGCTGGCTCCAGATTTTATCCCAGGTCTCCTGGGATGGATACTAGATTTTTTTTTACAAAGCTCTGAGCGTCGAGGGGTGGGAGGGAATGACAATATTACCCTCCTTTTTTTTTGTATTTAGGAAACTGAGCTTTTGGAAACTGCACTAATGGTCACAGCAGCAGGAAAAAATAGAGAAAATACTTGCAGATGCAAGTAAGTCCAAAACCAGAACAACAACAAAAAAGAAGGAGGTCTTGAATGTATGATTTCTTTTAAAATCTCATGATTATTTAAGCCAGACTTTTGATTTTAAGTAGGCAGTTCTTGATTTCTAGAGCTAAAATCACCAGAGCTGTTACAGTGGTGGCATTGACTACACTTCTCTACCCTCAGCACGTGAAGTTTGCAGCAGTATTTTATCCAGGTAGAAAGGCATCTGAAGGATTTTAAGAACAATCACTGCACAGGAATGGCTTGGCCGTATTTGCAAAGTGTCACACGCCTCAAGAAAGGCGGTACCTGCTTATCACTAGCAGGTAAGGATAGCTTGCTGAAAGGTTGCCAGCAATTTCTTCTTAGAGGAGACAGCATTATATATGTTCAGTGAGTGTACACGTACGGTGTGTGTATATGTATTTTTTTCTAACGTGTATTTATTGCTGATTCTTGGTATTTATTTGGGGAAGGCTAGGTGGCACTGAACAGCTATTGCTGTGTCGACTCTCATTTGTCATGTTCCCTGTTTACGTGAAGTGCTCGCACTGTCTGGGACGTGACCATGGCCTCTGCTACTGGGGACAAGAAACCTCCTGAGTCCTACCCAAGCCACGTGTGAGAGGGAATGGGACAAGGAAGACACTGCTCTGTCTTGTCCTGCTCAATCCCACCGCATCTGTGCCTCAGGTCTTGGTACTTTGGGCATCCAGAGGGTGGTTCTGGGTGATACTGGGTGATACTGGTCACCACCCACCTGTTTCCCAAATCCTCTAGCACTTCCCTGCTCAAGGCAGTGATGACGCCGATGCGGTGGAGAACTGGGCAGATGTCTCCTAGGGGATGGTGGCGAACGAAGGTGTCTCACGCGACAGCGTGGAGTCGTAGACTGTCTGCAGGTCCTCTCAGACCTGGGGATTATTCCCTCAGTTTCAGAAACCCTGCCCGTAAGAGGTTCATGTCCTCCTCACGAGGGAAGCAGACTCTGTTCTTCCGATGTCAGCATCCGGTGGTTTTTACTTAATAATGCCCTTCTGCGAGTTTTTATGATTTGTTCTCAAGGTGGTACTGACAATAGCTCTTCCTTTCACTTCCCTCAAGCCCTTTTTTAAAGACAGCTATTTTTATTTTTCACCCTGAAGCTAGTCTTGCATGAAGGGGGCAGGAAGAAATGTGGTCACCCGTGTGTCCTATCCTCATTCCCCCACTTGCTGACTGTAGGGCTGATTTTGTCTCCAGTGCAGTTTTGTCTCTGCTGGAGGATACATTAAGGCCGTTTGGGTCTCAGAAGGTCATCTAAGCCCGAGAGTGCTGCAGCCCTGATCTCAGAGGCAGCCCTGAGTTGCCTGGGACACATCCCTGTCCATCACACACTCCCCATTAGGGATCAGGGCATGAATTCCTCTCGAACTGGAGAAAATCCTGAAGGTCCCGGTCCTGCCCTTTGCCACAAGGCTGCCACCTCCCTTTTCCCTCCGAAACGATTGGGGTATCTGAAATACCAGCTACTGTATTTGCTCTTTTTTCCTATAAGCACGTTCTTGCCAGGGGCCATGCTAACAGGGCGTCAGTACTCGTTCTCTGGATGGGATCTCCTGCATCATGATGCTAATCCTTGGCATCTTTTTGAGCCAAGTGGGATTTACTTTAAAAGTCTTCCATCAAACAAAAAACAGAGATGAAAATATGCTGGTTTAACAAAGGGAAATGCATTGTAATATGCATTTCGTGTGGCCCTGATTTGAGAGGTACTTAGGGTATTAGTTCATGTTGATAAATTCACATGCCACACACAGAGGTCTGCAGCACAACTCTCTCCCTCCTGCCCTGTTGATGATGTCCACCCTGGGCTGGAGGACCACCCTCCCTCCAGCACGCCCAGTTGGGTGCATTGGTCCCAGCAGCCCAGTGCCGAGCTGCTAAGCCATGCCGCCTTGTTCGATCGCACCTTTGTTGTGATGACATCAGATAGGATCATTACCCTCTGGGAAAGACCCAGAAGGGCATTCAAAGCTGCTGATCACACAAGGGAGCCAGACTAACTAGTTGCTGATAGATTTATGGGGTTTAGTCCAATTAAAATGCTGTTTATTGCCTTTAGAAAGGGCCTGTTTGTTTCTAATTTTAGAAGTAAGTTTGGGAAGTGACTAGCTCGGCAGCAAATGGTAAGTATGGGACCTGAAATTTTCCACTAGCGCTAGTGTTACTATTAATTAATAAGTATTATCAATAAGTATTATTAATAAGTATTTGGCCTCGGACCTCAGTCTGCCACGGCAGGGCAGGAATTTGGGACACCACCCAAACAACAACAACAACAAAATGACTTTGCTGTGAAAGGGCTCAGCTTTGCTCCTCTCACTCCAAATTACATCTGCTTTAACCAGGACTGGGTTTGTCTTCAGTTTTTCCAGACACAGCCTACGGTTTTGCATCAGTCTTGCCACTCTTCTCCGCTTTACCATCAGCACAGCAGTAGCCATCACTCGGCAAATACCCTGTGGCAGTTAGAGATAAAAATAACCAAGTGCATATAGGTATATACAGTACATAGGAAGGAGGCGAGTGCCTGCAGGTGACCTCCAAGGGAGCTCTCAAAGGCGATGCGCAGCTCACGAGCAGCTAATGCTGATTTGGTACGCGCAGTTGGTGTTTGAACCCATTGCTCCTTGTTGCCCTCGCACAGCTTCTCTTCTGATTGCTCAAGTTTATGCATTTAATTTATTCGTGTCAAAGAGGGGGAGAAGTTTTGAGGAAAAAAATGTGCAGTGGTGTAAACGATCATGTCTATCTGTGGCTAGCAGTGATGGGAACCTTGGATGAATAAGAAGTGCAGAAATAACAAAACTTGTTTGAGACATGTAACTAGAGCTAGAATTGGGACTTGTAAGTTCTGTTCATAAGTTGGTGCAGTTTTGTTGTGCAACAGTGGGAAAGCCACTTGGATGTCAGCTTTCCTACTATCTAGAAAACCTGGAATATGAAGTTATTGTAAGACTTGGCTATTTATTTGTGATGTACTTTGAGAGCCTCTGGTGAAAGGTACTGGAAAGCTGCATGATTCCTTGTGGTTTATAAATTTTACATTGCTCACAATTTACCAAAGGCAATGACAGCAATTTTTAAACAGGGCAAGACCCAACCAAAACACACGATCTTCATGTTTCTAGATCTTGGAGAGGTCCACATGCTGAACTCAGACCCAAAGCTGGCACCGCTGCAGAAGGCAGAATGAAGACCACCAGACTTCACGAGAGCCTTGAAGTCTCGAGGAGAAGGCAGGGAGGGGCTTGACCCCGTCTCCTGCCTGGTTGTTCTTAACCTCCTGCAGGAACGTGACATTCCAGAAAAGCTCTTCTCCGGGCGACGATGGAGGCCACTGCCAAAACCCAGTGAGCTGTACCTTTCCTTCTTCTACCCTGAATCATCCGGAATAATCCTTTAGCTGCGGGCTGAAGGTATAGAAAAAAGAGAAGATAAAAGGGAGCTTGAATCAATGCCAACTTTTGTGGTAGCTAAGGCTTTAAAAACGCCTAAAGATCACTTCGATTGCACACTGTTTGGGCCATGCGCCATCCTTTCACTACTTATCCATGTACAGGAGAGCTTGTTGACATTAGTTGAAAATATATTTTTCTTTTGGCCAAATCCAGATTTTTTTAGCAGAAAACAAAAAAATATTTTGGCTGAAACTAATTTTTTTCCCGAAGTGATTCCTCCTCCTACCCAAAAAAAAAACCCCCCAAGTAGAGGAAAGCAGGTATTTTTTGAGAAGCTTTTGAATTCAATAAAAAATACATTTCTACTGAAATATATTTCAAGGCAATTTTTTGCCTATGGCTAATTTTTTGGCTATGTCTAACATATAGTAGCTCCTTAGGAATCTCTCTGCTGCAAGGAGGATTATTAATAAAAAACAGAAGAGTGTGAGACTGCCAGAAGGGGAAAATGTAATCTCACCATTTTCTTTATTCCTAGTCAGATCACTTCAATGGGCTAGTAGCTAAGAAGGTTACTAAGAAGGTTAAAATATTAATGGATCCTGCACAGACTGCACCAGATGGAAAAGATCTGAGTTGGGCACAAAGCTCTTTGTTGAAAGTTGTACTTTTACGTGAAATCTTTTCAGAGGGGTAGAGCATCAGGCAAAGGAGCATCTCACCCTTCGGACACATTTTTGTGATACTTCAAAGGAAAAGTTGTGAATTCCTGCTTGCTGTTTCACTGATGTATATTCCTTCTAGCACTCTGGAAAACTTCCTTCTCCAACGAGGTTTGGTCCTGTGGGTCAGTGTCCTCTGGGCTATCAAGGGAAACGCCTTCAGGTCAGCACTTGCACGGAGGTGTCTGCCCCCTGCCCTCCCTCCAGGCTATGGGCTGGTTTTAGACAAGGTCTTTAGGAACCTAGCACCAGTTGTCACGTTTAGATGGGCAGGAGGAAGGGGAAGGCAGCAGTGATGAAGTAATAGCTGTTATGGCAGAATGAGGACTGCTACAGTGACACGGTAAGACCACACAGCAGTCCTGGCATGTGAGCCTTGGTAAACTCGGGGGTTTTATAGCTTTATGGAGGCTGACAGTCGGTCTTAGGAGTCCCTTAACATTATCAAGCCAACTGCATTACATGATGGAATGATTATTTTTGTATTAACCAGATGAATAACACTCATAAACTTCTTCCTAAGTAATTGTTAATATATGATATTATGAAAATAATAAAAATGTTGAAGGAGCTTTCAAGCCAGCATGTGGGCTCTGCTACTGACTTACCTAGACAAGCTCGAGAAGTGGGCCCGTATGAACCTCATGAGGTTCAGTAAGGCCAAGTGCAAGGTCCTGCACCTG
>JAVKLA010000093.1:34717034-34762541 GCA_034782735.1 Sagittarius serpentarius | reverse complement strand
GGCCCGGCTGGACGGGGCTCTGAGCGACCTGATCGAGTTGAAAGTGTCCCTGCTCACCGCAGGGGGGTTGGACTAGATGGCCTTTGGTGGTCCCTTCCAACCCAAGCCATTCTGTGATTCTGTGATTTTATGATTTGTACTCTTGGATGAATCTCTTACTTTCAAGTACCTCTTACTTCCCTCTGATGAGTTATTGCCTGTATAGTCCTGCAAAAAGATTAAGAAGATGATCTATGAGGGCAGGTTTATTTGGGATTTCAGTGCAAGAGTGCTGTAGACATTTGACTGGAGCTCAATGAAGAAAATGTTCCTGTGCATCAGGAGGAATAAGATGTGGGCATGTGAGCAGATATGCTAGCTGCCGTCCTGTTTTACTGTGCTGTCCCTGACATACCTCACTGTCCGCTTGACAGCAGGGGAAATCAATACCACGAGGCAAAGCAGTGAGGCCCCATTTTCCCTGGGGCAGAGGAAAGAACTTCTGCTACAGCAGCAGCAATTCACAGTGCAACAGGAAGACAGCAGTTACGTTCGACAGGTCACGGGAGGGAATTTTCAGATCAGCTGATGCCAATAGCCTATTGTCAATGGGGCTTTGGGAAGAATCCACACTTCTGGGCACAGCATTAATGCAAAAAAAACTGTGTCGTGCTCAAGGTGAAACAGGACGAGTTCTGTTTCCCAGACATATCCCTAACATGGGCTAAGGTCCCAAACTGAATCCCATTGTAACACCCAGGGGACAAAAGGGATGCCAGAGGCTGCTAGCACACTGAGTCATTTGAGTAAAGACCTTTTAAGTAAAATCCAGGCTCGGTTTTGTGCTTAAAAATGCTGGGACTGAAAATACAAAAGAGTTCCAACTCACAGAAGTCTTTTAAATGTGCAGTTGATATCCCCGAGCCTTGCTGGACGTACTCTCAGTGTCACAAAAATCTTGCCAGCAGATAATCGTGGGTACAGAGCTGTCCCTGTTAAAAGCAAATCTGGATTAAAAACTAGTTCTTGTTTCAAAGGCTTAGGAGCATGGCTTATTTGAGTTTCTCCACAGCCCTCAGGAAGCAGAAAAGCAAAACCTTTTCTGTCCCTCTTTTATGGAAGGGACTCCCTGGCCAGACAGTAGGTGTTTTCCTTGGAGCCGAAGGCTGAATCCCCGGGGCACATGGGCGCGCACGGAGCAGCTCTGCACCTCCAGCCATCCAGGCAGGGGTCTGCCCAGGCCCTGGCCCTGCTCTGTGTGCACCAGGGTTCACGGGGGTACGGCAAAGATGTACGAGGGGCAGAGGCATGCATTTGGGATGCCCGGATTTAATACAAGGGTATGGCCAGGAGAGCTGCTGTGTAAGGCTGAGATTCAAAAGCATCCCTCAGTGGGGTGATCAAGCCCTGGCCCCTGCACTGGATGGAAGCGAAGCTTGCAAACTCTTGGGCTCTTCCGTGAGAATGACACCTGACCCAGCTGGGCTTTCCTGGCTGACCAGGGTGCCTGCACTGATGTGCTTCATATATTAAGCACCAAATGATGCTGACATGCAGAAAGGCTCAGTTTACATCAATGCTGTGTTGTCTAGTGAAACAACAGTGAACTGAGCTGGAAAGGCGGGAAGTTTTCCGAGTGGAGTGGAAACTGAAATCTTTTTTACACATGGAAAAATACCCATCTTTTGTGGGCAAGACCAAGGTCCGACAAAATGGGAGGTACACTGTCTTTAGCCAGGCTCAGCAGAGATGAATGAAAACTGATTTAAAAGGCTCAGAAATACAAAGTGATTCCATCCCTTTCCTTTTTACCCAGATACTATCCACCTTCTCTAGTCTGTTTAACTGCCCCCTTTCCTATGTGTGAAAGGAATGTGGCTCTATGTATCATGGCTTGTTGGATGTCTCAGACACTGCTGCATGAAATGAAAGCCTTATTGGTTTTTTGCTTTTTTTTTTTTTTCTCTGTTTGAATATTAAATGCCAGGAAGATTGGTAAAGATTTCAGAAAAACAAATTGACATTTGGCCTAATAAAATAGTGTACACAGTTTTTCCTTTCTGCTTTGACTTGGCAGAAGAGTGTGTGAAAAGCTCAGAGAAGAAATATTCCATTTTTCCTGGAGGGAGGCAGGAAACCATTAACATACAGTGCTGGAGCACAATATCCTGATATGCCCTTTAAAATTAGCTCATAAAGATACAAAAATGTGAGATCTGTACATTAAGATTAAACTCAGAAATCACAAATGTTCTGGTAGGAACAGCTTTCTCTTAAGCAAGATCTCTTGTTGTCAGCTCTCACAGTTTTTTCATGCCATATATAACACTTTCCTTTAATGGTCCAGCTGACGAAAGCATGCAATAAGGAGAAAAATATCAGATTTTTGTTTTAAAAACAATTTTTTTGGAGAAAAGTATCTTTAAACTATGGTAAAAATAACTCTAAGCTTTCAAGTTCAGAAGGGAAATTAAGACAGAGCTCCAAATACAGTGCTTTTATTAAGCTAATCCCATGCCTCTGGGGACTTGACTCTTCTCTCTTTAAAACACTTCAGTACTGGCAATCTGGAAAATTGCCTCTCAGCATTTTGTTTTGGGGCCACGTGCTGGATTGCCAAGTCCCCGCACCCCTTTGCATCCTGGTTTCTCCACCCCAAGAGCTGGGTTAGCCCCCAGGCAAGTCATTAGCTCTCTCTCCCAAACGGCAGCTCCCCATGTGTCCCCAGGGCCACTGGCGTGATGTCCCCGAGCTCCCAGTGCCCTCTGGTCCAGCCCAGTCCCTTGGTGTGACCCGTTGGATGATGCCACCATTCTCCACCTAGTAAATAACGGGGATGGGCTATGGAAGTTAGCATTCCCTTGGCAGCTTTCAAAATAGGATGTCTGGATCGGACTGCAAGCGGTCGTTTCCCGGTGTTAAAAGAGCTGGATGTCTGGATCGGACTGCAGGAGGCGAAAACTGCAATTTTATCAACCTAGTAACTCAGAAGGTCAAAACCTCCCATGTTGCAATTCAGTCATGATGGCTCTCAGCAATATTCTGTGGCAAATTGGGGGAAAGATAATAAAATTAAATTTACTATCGAAATAAAAGACAGAAGGCGTCGTGGTTTTATTCAGTAAAATCATCCACTTCTCAGCTTACTGAAAGTTATTGTTGTGTTGCCAGTTTACCGTGAAGCAGATGGCTGCCATTTTGCGGGGCTTTGGCCGTGTGAGTTGACGGTATGGTTTCTACAAGCTCCAGACACAGCATTAACCAGTGTAGAATGCTGAAAGACGATAACTTGCTTCAAGTAACAAGGGTTGGTAATTTGAATCTTCATAACTAGAAACGGGTCAGCGCCATGGCTTTGGGAAGATTCGTGGCTCTTTAATTTGGGTCTGTGGAAGTTGAGTTTAGGAGTCAAAAAGGAGCAGGAGTAGAAAACACAGCAGCAAGAAGTAAGAAGCCCAGTGGCTGTAAAGGAGCTGAGCTGTTCCGCCTGGAAAAAAGCAGAAAGAATTAAAAAGTAATGGTTGGAAAAAGGAAGGTCCCTCCTCTCAGCCCAGTCAAGAAAGACAAGCAAAGCCAAGGGGCGCAGAAGGAGCGGGAGACTGCCGTGAGATGAAGCGATCTGCTTCTCTCTGTTCCCAAAGGAGAAAGCGGGACTGGGGAGAAAATACTCCAAATGCAGTCCCTGAAAGAGGAGTACAAGGGACCACTGATGAACCGATCCAAGCTGTCTTCTGGGGCTGCGAAAGCGATTCCTGGCGTCTGCCCGGCTGAAGTGCCCAGTCAATAGAGGACACACCGTGCGGGAACATCTGCCACGCGTGTTTGGTCTTACGTTAAAAATAGGGCACAGACAGGAGTGTCAGAAGAAAAACTGCTTTTACTACTGTCTGCACCAAGTGAGTGCATAAACAGCTACTGGAACCCAGCAGAGGAAGGCTGTCAGCCTGGCAGAAGCTCGGTCAGATTTTCAGATGATGTAAATCAGGAGGACTCTGTTATTAGTGCTGAACTGGCTTACAACAGCTGAGGCTCTAGCCGAGCCACTGAAGTGGTAAATAGTGCTGACAGCGAGCTGTGGTTTAAACAACCTTAAATGAACTCCATTAAGTGCTCGTTTCTGAAGAGAATGTTGTTGAAACCTGGAAATGAGGCTTTCAAAGGTTTAACATATTTGTCTGTTGTAGGGGGTTTATTTTGAAACCAGATGCACTGAGAAGCTGAGCGTTGCTCCACATGGCAGGAGAGGCGGCATGCTAAGGACGGATCCTGCTCTCTCCTTCCTGCTGAAATTGGAAGTAACCTCTGCAGAGCCACTGTCATCACATTAGTGTCAGCGAGATCAGAGGTAGGGCAAGTGTGCGTAATTCCTTCCAGTGCGATGGAGATGATGACAAGCGAAAACCTATCTGAATAGTTGAAAAATGTTGGTGATGTTGCATTCTTGGAAATAAAACTGGCCCACGTTCTGCAGAAATCTCAAAGTGGCTGAAACAATTGATCATGACAGGGCTGGGTGAAGAAACGAAGCAGACTTTTGTGGGTTTGAACGACTCACAAGCAGTTTTAGTAAAAGAGAGAGTGGGCAGGGGCAGAACCCAGCAGCAAAAATCAGGGCGGTGTTACTCAGGCTGAAGTTTGCCCCATGAATCAGGCAGGGGAGAGCTCGGGACGTGGGGCTGGCCTGGCCAGCAGCGGGGCTGGGGCTTCATGCAAGGGATCATGCGAGGGGACTAACGCGCAACCCAATTCATAGCCAGTGACAACCGCAAGCACTAGCCTCAAGTCAGAGTTAGTAAGCCGGCTCTCTCGTGCCTTGATTTTTGAGGTACTCGGTTAAGACATGCCTGGGTCACATTTTTAAAGGAGTGTACCTCACTGCAGCACCTGACTGCCCGAGCCACCGCTGAGAGGAGAGCGGTGGTGGGGGGGTTCCCAGCCCTGGTAATGGTGTTCCCAACCCTGCTCAGGGAGCGGCGGAGAGATTTTGAGTCAAGCAGCCACTGCCCGGAGTAGGTGGTGGGAACAGGGTGAACACCTCCACTGCCAGGTGAGGCTCAACCTCCTCCTCATAACCAGCAGCCCCAGGGGCCAGGGGAGGCTTCACGGAGGCAGGCAGAGTTGCAGGGGTGTTAGCTGAGCAGCAACGGCGCAGCGATGCCATCCAGGCTTGTCCAGGGAAGGAGGTGTATGTACCTTTATTGCAGATTACTAATTACACTCTCAAAGAGAAGATGTCCACTGGAAGAAGCTTCCCTGCAGGGCGAGTCTAGCAAGAAGTTACAGGTGACAATACAGGCTGCGAGAGGCTGGAAGGAGAGAAAAGAGCAAGGGTAAAAGTGCAGGGACTCAGGGAAGACCATGGATGGTGGAGATTTCTAACCACCCGCTGTCCTCAGGGTGCTGGAGAAGGTGCAAAGCAGGGAGGAGACACCTTTCATCCAAAGTGTGTGCTAAAACACAGTTGACATCATTCAGTTTTCAGGTGGATCTGCCTGGGAAATGAAAACAGTTTTTAGAATCAATTGGTAAGTTTAAACCCTAACAGATCCATAGTAGTAGGTTTGCTACTCGCTTGGACCTTTATTTCCTTAAAAGTAAACAATGGCAGAAGGAAATGCGAAAATGTTTTTTGCAAGTCAGATAACAGAAAATGTATTGGCTTCTGATGCCCTGTTTGTCTTTAGTGCTGGTTCATTCAGTGCCACAGCCTTTAAGAAAGGCATTGAAAAAGAAGCTGGCTGCCTGGAATCACAATAGTGTGGATGGACGTATTCCACCATCGTATTAAGGCTCCTCACTAGCCCACATTCAATCCCTTGGCCAGATCCAGCAAAGGACAGAGGCATCTCCAAGAAGAATTTCAATAGAATTCCAGAGAATTACAATGGAATTACACAACAGCACAGAAAATAAAATTTGTTGGTTATTATGGCTTGTATTTCTGTGGTTCCAAAAAAACAGTCTCAGTGTAAATATTCCAAAAGCCATTGGAGTCCATTCTCAAAAAAAAAAAAAGAGGCAGATACAAAGCTCTACTCAGTGTATTGTTGTTTATTCATTCAACAGCCCTTCAAAACCCAGTGCCATCCAGACGTGCTAGCAATACTTCGTTCCTAGCTCAGAGAGATTACTCACTAAAGATTTAGGCTAGAGAAAACACAAACCATAGGCTAGAGGGAAGAGCAGGTGACAGATGAGGTTTCATTTAGATGGCAGTATCTGGGAGACAGGGTCTGTCTTTTTGCTCTGTTTATGCCATCCACAGCACAATTGGGGCCCTAGGGCTCTTAGGCTTGACTGCAGTAGAAACTATAAACACCAATAACACAATAAGGTCTAAGATATTTTAAGGTTGATTGTCTGAAGGAAACCATTATGCATCCATCATGTGGCAGTGTGAACACATGCTCTGTATGCCTCAGATTGGGAGGGTTTTTCAGTGAGTTCTCAAAGCTGTTTGGTTTTCAATTGAAATATGCACAGTTAAAATGGCATGCCAATTATCTCTGTGTATATTGATGCTGTTTTTCAGACTACAGGCATGTTTATTGCTGGGGAATCATAAATGTTTCATTTTTCACTCCTGCTTTATACTGTATAAGGACAGAGACATTTCTTTGATTATGAAAGCCTGTTTTGGGGTTTGATTCCCCCCCCCCCGCCCAGATTTCTTGTTGACATGAATAGTCTTTGTCTTTTGTTTTCCCACATTGCTGGAGGATGGCAGCAAAAACATTAATGCATTTGGACCAGCAACACCACTTAAAGACTGGGAGAGGTGAAAGAATGTCTCATCTGTCACTACTGAAGCCTAATACTAATTCAGTAGTCAGTCCGTGGCACCAACATTGCTGCCAACTGATGCAGAGTCTCCAGAGGCAAATGAGCCACTAAAGGGTAAAAAGTCTTTCCCAATATGGTTTAACCTGATCCACTGAGGCCAAAAAAGAAATCAGCTCCTGCAGAGTACCACATTAGATCCCACCAAAGAGCTTTGCCTTACTGTCACGTAGCAAAGACCATCATGGGGATATGCATTGCACAGAAAAATTTTTCTATCTCACTGTAGGCAAGTACTGCAGTTATGTGATTTTTGATCACATTCAGTGAACAAGAAATCGGGAAAAAGATCATGGCAATAAAATAAAAAGTTGTAAGCGTTAAGTGAGCCTTCAAATGCAGAGGTCAAGCATACTATTAAAACTACAAAGCAAAATAATAATATCAGTTATAAGCTGCGTGGGTAATCGATACTGAAACGTGATGCCTTTTAATCAGGGGATCTTTTAAACAATGTTGGGGGAAAAAAAAAAGAAAAAAAGGAAAAAAAAGGAGTGTTTAATTGCAAGAGCAATATTCGGTACTTGGGAAGGCAAAATCCTTTTCTGAAACCAGGCTTCCCAAAAGAAAGTAGGTCAGAGTTAGGATGGTGTTAAGCAACAGAGTTTGTAGCACTTAGATTACCATTGAGATAAAGGGCCCTGTTTATTTAAGGTAATTCACGTGGCTTAGTCTATTTTCTGTGCTCAAAGTACAATAAGGAGAATGAAGTACCCTGTCTAGAGGATTCCCTCCAGACCTATGGTACAGCACCTGCAAATAAAAGCTTCCTGACCACAACCTCTGCACAAACCCAACGGCTACCCTAAAGCTAATACTCTAGAGAGGCAGCTATCTCCCCAAATTTGAATGGTTTCCAAAAAAATAAAAGCATCTGAACAAACTGTTATTTTGCATCAAATTTTTCTCAGCCTAAGTGGATTATTCCCATACTAGAATATGTTTATTTTTTTAACCCAAGAGCTTTATACGACTCCAAACTGCCTTCCGCAGTTCCAGCGCATCCCCCACTGCGTGCAGGACGCTGGGGCGATGCGTTAGGCTGGAGCTCTCGTTCACTCCCTGCCTGCCTTATTCTGCGTGCCACGGGAGAAGCTGGCTCTCTGTTGATGTCTGAGCACCGTGGAGCAGGTGGGATGGAAACAGAGACGTTCTTGCCATTCAGTCAGCTCCTCATGAGCGGTGTTTTGGCACCAATATCCTGAGACATCCCCGCTTCTTAAGAGCTGCTTTTTTATTTATGTGACCCCATGTGAGGGCTCCCTCTCGTGAGATTTCCTCTAATTTGATTTATTAACTCTGAATTCCAGCTGTAAGCTACTTGGGGCAGAGACTGGTCAAAGCTAGAGGAGCAAAAGCCATCGTTTGCAGCTGAGGGGAAGAGAAGCAATGCAGGGACTGTGCCATAGGAAAATCTTCAGCTAAACCCTTATCTTCCATATACGATTGCCTACGCTTAGCCTATTTGAGAAAGTCTTTGGGAAAATACCTAAGAGGATTTTTGCTTTCAGATTAAGTGATTTCTAGATGATTTTACCCATAGCAAATCAGCAGGGGGTGAGTTTAGCTGCATTTTGCCTGCACCAGAGGAGAGGCTCACTTTTCTGAAAATCATCCACTAAATTAATGAAGACATGAATGCACATTAGGCTGAACCTATTTAGCTTATTAAAGTCTCCTCTCTTAGATCATTTCCTTCTGTGTGTCTCTCTACATCACAGGCTCTTCTGTTTGTAATTTCCAAAGCTAAAAAAAAAAAAGAGATTGTATCTTTTTTAGGGGTTACCCTCAGCTTTCAGCAGTCAGAAACTATATGTACAGTAGTCAGCCTAAAATCCCATGGGAAGATTAAAGACCATGCTGTATGCAGTTAATACAATAATGATGGCTGTCACTGTACTCATCACACATAATCTGAGGTGAGTGTCACTATTAGCCAGGAAGGAAGAACCTAAATGTGATGTCAATTTACGTTTTGCTGTGTTGGACATATTACTGGGATCTTTGTTCTATAAAACTTTGGCTAGGATCATTCTTAGTCTCCTGAGGAAAATAAAATGTTTTGCCAATGCCAGTTTCTTTCACTCCCATTGTTTTCACTGGCTTTGGGAACAGATCCTTATTTTTGCTTTATTTTTTAATTCTCTTTTACATCCTCCTATCTAATGAATAGACTGATGCAAGAAATCAGCAAAGAAGGGAAACTGCACTGATGGAAAATAAGGAGGCTACAAAGAATAACACAGAGGCCATTTCAGGAGAAAGCAGAAGAATTTTCCGTAAGACGAAGACTTTTCTCTTCATGGTTTGAATCCTTGTTCGGGTGATGCAGGTAAAGGAAGCTGAGGGGACAGCGGGCAGCAGGGGAAATGCACGCTTTTCTTTTCCTCTGAAAGTTATGCAGAATCTTATTATTGGGCTGAGGTTCTCAAATACCTCCTGCACAGCTTTTGTGCTGCTGAAACAGGATGAAAAAAGGAAAAAAATCCAGGATAAGTGACACATTCTGGTCTGTTGTCAGAACAGCAGGTAAGCATCCTCCGGCCCCCGCCAACGGTTCAGCCGTGTGGCCTCCCACACCTCTCTCCTTCCTGCCAGAGCACACGGTGGACACGTCTGAGGACAAAACTGCCTTCCAGCTATAAGAAGATCGACAAGGACAACAGGTCCTTTCCCAGTCAGAATAAGAACGACCTCCTGCATCGCAGAGCCCTGAACTCCGATTAATGACGTACTCATGAAATAGATTTTATGAATTTGCATTGTCAACAAATTAGGTTCCTTCCAGAAATTGCCAGATGAAAAAATACAACGTTCTTTTCTGTTCCTTCAGCACATGGTGTACATTGATTCAACAGAATTAAAAACGAACTATCACAAATTCTACAGTCCTAGAAATTGTAGTAGGTGGAGAGTAGCCTTTGGCAGCAGGAGTTTGACTACTGACAGCGGTGGAGAGGGAGATGTTCTAGCCCTGAACAGTTGCACATCTCACCCTGGAGAGCTACAGGGCATCCCTGATCCTGCTGCTGGCTCCACTGCTTCAGCAACCCATGTGGGACCCCGCGGGGTCTTATTGCAGAACCTAGACCCACAGCTGTGGAGGAAGGACCTGGGCTGCTCTGGATGCCTTCCACAGCATTTCGTGTTTAGGGACCTTGCTTTGATAACTTTTTACTTGGTTTTCCTTTCCTTTTTTTTTTTTTTCCCTCCCAGCTACACTTCTGTCAAATCTCAGCTTCCACATGAAGTTTTGCACCAAACTGAGTGAAAGCGCTAAGATAATCTATTTGTAATAAAATACTTTCCCTTCGCTTTAGTAAACTTAGCGCTTCCCTGTAAAAACAAACTCTTTAGTTATTCAGGTGTGACTAGTCACCATATTAAATCACCATACTACCTCCTCAGCGTAATAATACATTTATTTAAAATTTCGTTTTAGAATCACTCTTCTTTTGCTGACATTTAATTTTGCACAGGAGTAACACTATCATAAAAGAGCCCAGGTGTAAAAATATTACGTTTTTAGTAATTATGTACTGTCCATTACTACTAAAAACTAGAAAAACTACCAATATTGCTCAAAATTGACTTGAATTACTAAGTTTAAACATTTAAGAGGAATCATTTAAGAGCTACATTGCAGCATAAATGCCTGTGTGTCTCTGCTACACTTGGCCATTTGCTAAGATGCTTTTTAAAATGAAATTGTAAGCTTTTGCACAGGTAACCAGCATTTTTTAACATTTTAACATTAGCATTGCTAAGATACAGGTCTATCAAGTAGAAGAGGGCATGAGGAAGAGGAGAGACAAGGATGAGTTACATGTTTAGTGAATGCTATTTTGACAGGTTCATATCTATGGCTTTCAGATGACGTTTCGGCCTCCCGAATGAAGCTCAGGCTCCTCTAACAGAACAATTATGACTGCAGTAGATTTCATTTCTTCTGTCTTAATTTGATATATCAGGGGCTCTTTATAACGAAACTTGAAGGGTCCTGAATTTAACCCAAGTCTATGGCAAGACAGAGTGGAATTAATCTCTACAACATTTGGCAGTGAAGTTTACCAGCTAGGTAACTAGTAGGTAACCAGCTAGGTTCCTGCTTTCATTCATGGAGAAACATAGTCTCCAGTGAATAAGACTATGAGAAATTCCACCACATGATTCATGCCACCCTGATACAGGTACCTAAAATGGATGAGTCAATACGCATGGTTACTTCTATCTTGCTCCATAGACCAGAACAGCAACCTAAAGGATTTGCTTAGACATCCAGCTTGCACGTGGTTAATATTTGTTTAGAAGAATCCACCCAGTTGACTTTGACATGTTTGGATCAGTCCCTACAAGGGCACATGCATTTGGAAGTAGAGTTTGCTGGGAAAAAATTAGTTAAGCCCTTTTATTTGAAGAAATGTCTGTATGGCTGTGCAAATTAAAACTTTTTTGTCAGGGCAGGGGGACCATGTTGGTAATAACAGTGACTGGGAAAGATTTCTCAGTCCAGGCAAGAATTTGTTATGAAAATGGAGAAAAGACCCCAACCGCAAGATAAACTTGTGGTGATCCACTTGAGATAGGGGAGAGCTGGCCTTAGCAGTAGGTCTTAACAGGCAGGAGTCAAGGTCGCTGGGCTAATACATGCTGTTCTCTTTCTCTGGCTGTTCATGTAAAACATCAGGGAGTCATGGCTTCATTCTAGCACAGACCAGACCATTTTTACAATAGAAGTTTTCATAGGGTAGAAAATATTAGTTCCCCTTTCATCACTCTGAAAGAGTACTCCAGAGGGCAGACAAAAATGTGCACTAAATACCAGCTGACTTTGCTTTCTGGCTTCCTTGCGATGGCCAATATTATCTGTGCTAGGCTAACAAGAGTCAGTTCATTCAGTTTTGATGCTGTGAGGGCTAGCCTATACTCTGCTATTTATTGTTTGGGCCATTGCAGTTCTCCCAGAGCCCTAGCAAGGGACTGAGCCCGCAGTGTGCTGCATCATGCAAAACCAACTAAAAGGACAGCCTCTCTCCCAAAGTGCTTGCAAGAGCTGAGGTTTGCTTCCAGAGCTGACCTGTAGGAAGGCTGCAACAGCAGCACTATGTTGTAGTCCAACCTCCTTCTTCAAGCAGAGAGGTCTGAGGCGAGGCAGAAGAGCTGCCGTGGTTTTCCTCCTTTTGTAATGCTCAGCAGCTGGTGAGGTTCTCCAGAGCTATCGCAACTTTTCAAACCCAATGTTCTTTCCTTCATGATTTTCTCCTCTCTGCTGGCCTTTCAGCACATCTGGATCTCTTAGATTTCTCTTTATGTGAATATCGCCCTTAGTTTTCTCCTTGATTTCTCTCAGAAAGTTTCCCCACGTTGTTATCTGCAACTCCCATCTCTGCCTGGTTGCTTTTCTTTTTCCTGAGCTGCAAGTTGTTTGCATGGTGGTTTCTCCCATCATTTTTTTATCAGGCATCCTCCAGTAACATTCCTGCATTCACCCTTTTTTGCCCAAGGTTTTGTTTACCTTCTCTATCTGCCCTAGGTCTGCATGTTTTGGTGCTGTTGGATTTCTTATAATTGCAAGGTTTGGGTATTTTTTTTTTAAGGGTTGGGTTTTTATCTTACTAAGATGTAAGTTTCTCTTTTCTTCCTGCATTGGACTGTTCATTTTTAAAACTTTCTTTTAATCAAATGAAAGGAATTAAAAATGAGGAGGGAAAGCCCAAGAATTTAAATTCCAGTCTTCTTTCTACCACAAGGAACCAAGTATTCTTTCTATTTAAGACAGTCACAGATTTTATCATTGTGACTGGTTTCCATTAACTTTGTAAGTAGAAAGACATTTAGTAAAGTTGAAAGCTGTCTCTTATGTGATGACAGACTTTGCCTGTTTTAATATTTTTACTGGTTAACTACCAAATCCCGAGTCTACCACTGTCTACAGCCAACATTTAGTGTTCACTACTCCTCTGGCAAGAAACGTGACTTAGAAATATATCTTCCATACTAAGCTTTTGAAAACGTATAGTATTTTGGGTTAGAAAAACAACAGTTTCAACACGTGAAAGAGATTGTCACAGCAAGGCCTCCTCGAGAGAAAGAAACGGCAAAAAAAGGGTGCAAAGGGTCAGGCAGAGAGTTTACTTTGGCAAACACAAGACTCAAGAGAGTCTACTTTAATTAATACTAATGCATACACCTCAAGCAGGATGAACTGGTTATATAGATTGAGAAACCGGTTAAACCAACAACTGGTGCCATGTTGGGATGCAGTGATGCTAAGCGTTTCTGGAAGTCAGGACCCAGTTTAGTCCTGTTGAAACCCGTGTCACTGCTGTCAGCGAGCAGAAGGAAGCCCTCGTACCTGGTCTGCCAGCTGTTCCCACACCTGGCGTCATGGCCATATGCAGCTGATCCCACTCCTCGCCTCGCGCAGGGAAATGGGAGCAACGGGAGCTAAAAAAATCTGACCAGCTTAGAAGAGAGATCCAAATATATGTAACATACCGAGTCATCTATTCCTGCATTTATCTCAGTGTCTGGCACATTTCGTTCTACAAAAAGAAATATTCCTGGAGATACTGTAATTTATTTAATATTCTTCAATGTAAGCAGTGTTGGCTGGATGAAATAGTTCATTCCAAGCCAGGTCCAACCAACGGCAGGAAGGCACTGCCAGCCTGGTTCTGCTATGAGGAGAAAAAATCACATCTGTCTGGGAGAGTTATGCTGGTGAAAATGGGCACATAGGTAGAGCCGATGTCCGAACAGCTCCTTCCAGCACAGCTTGTTCAGAGTGACCCCTGGTCCTGGGTGGCTGCTGGGTGGAGAGCACCGGGGTAGCAATGAAGTTTACCTGGTCTGTCCAATGGAGCAGGGGGTGAGCTGAGATCCCTCTTTGCCCACCTTGATTTACCCCTTCACTATGCAAGGCAGACTGGAGGTGAGGCAGGTCTCTGCTTTAGCCATTTTGCTCTGCCCATGAAATGAGAAGTTTGCTCTTTCCGGCTCTTTCAAACTTTGGCTTCTGTGCTGCTGGGTCCGTCTGGCACCACTGCTACGCTGGATGTATTCCGTAGGAGCTCAGCAAAACTATCTTTGCCTTCCGCAGTCTACCTTCGGGTTACTAGACGCTGTCAAATTTAGACTACCAGCCAGACAAGTCAGATTCAGGTAGAGGACCGAGAGGAGAGACAAGTTCCTCCCGTGATCCATTTCCTACCTGCCTAGATTTCTCTTTTTACAGTTTCTTGGGAGAGCTTTTCTATTACAAAATTTCTTCTCTGATGTCCTTCCACATGCTTCTTCCCTCAGTGTCTGAGCTTCTGAAAGGCTCCAATGTTCCAGTAAGATGCAAAAAAAATCAAAGCGGGGGCCATAAATGAAGCTCTGCAAAATTCCCTTCAAAGAGATTCCTTGGGAAGCGAACCTCACTCACTCCCTTGTCAAAAGAAACAGATGTTGTGTCCTGCAGGACAGGGAGGGCCACATCCCCTGGTGTATCTGGAGACATGTATCCCCATACTGACGGCGGGGCCCCTTCCTCCTTCCCCAGCTGCACAAGCGCCGGGCGGTCATGCCAGCAGGGCTTCCTCCACGGCAGCCTCCCCTTGCGTTGCACCTCAAACTCCCTCCCAAGCCGTACCAAAGGCATCCGGAGGCGTCCAAAGGCCAGAGACCTGCTGGTAGGAACTGAACACAACCTCAGGCCATGACGTCTTGACCCGCCGCTGAGCCGCAGGGCTGAGGCTGCCCAGGACCCGCCGGCAGGGATGGCATCCCCAGCACAGCAGGCCAAGATCTCAGGCGCGGAGCGTCCTCCAAGCCAGGCTGGAGAGGACTCAGTCAACCCAAACATCACCTAACCCTGGCTGCTCTGCAGAACTGCAGTTTTGGCTTTTAATCCTGAGCGTTTGCTTCTATTCAGATACAACTGTTGCTAATTTCATTCTTAGTTTGTTATTGGAGAAAGGCTTCCCTATTTAATTATTAGAAACAGAGAATCCATAATATACTCAAAGCTGTGAAAACTTAATCCTGGATAATTTTTTACCCTGTGAGAAAAGTCGCTAGGACTGATCTATTCTTTCAATCAAGTACACCCATTTAGTTTATTTTTAACATTCCTTTCATTATGTTATGAGCTTCTTAAGGATAATGAAATAATTGCTTGTCTCTTTGATTGATCTTTGTTTTGAAAGGGAGCTTTAATAGTGTTATTTCTAGAGCAGGCTTACGATATAATACAATTAAAGGAAAACATGACATTAAAACACATTAAAGCACATGTTCCAATAATTAGATGTACAATCCTCATCAGCTAGAGCACTGTGCAGGGAGGAGTTGCTATAAAAATTTATGAGGGAAGAATTAATGTTATTTTGCTTAATAAAGCAAATATATTAATAATGACATTTATTAACATTGTATAGCTGTAGCAATTGGTGAACAAGCTCCTTGCCCAGACTGCTCTGGAAAGCTGTTCACATGCTACAAGGAATCTCAAATTCTGGCGTTTTATTTTGTTAACACAAAAACTTGTCAGTAGAAAGTTGTATAGAGGAGTGCTTTGACAAGCTCCAGGCTTTCAGAAGTAAGAATCCTAGTTTGCACTTTTCTCTGTGATAGCACATGATGGGGGAAATTTCAAAACCTGATATAATTGGGTATATCTGAAGTGTGGATGTGCATGCATGCAATTTAGAAGAAAAAAGAAAGAAAAGAGAAGAGATCCTGAACCTGGATGCACATGCTGTCAGCTTGAAATACAGCCGTGCTGATGATTAGACCGTAAATGAGATGAGAGCACAGGCAGGCTATAGCAGACTGTATAGGCAGGCACCTCCTGCTCCGCAAAGAATTAAAAAAGAATTGGGCAGAACAGCCTTTCATCTTCAGGTGATGACCTTGTATCCTGTTAGGACACTGACATAAGGGCAAGGCTGTAGCATTGGGATCGAGGACTTTCAAAGATGTACTTTCTCTCCCACCCTCTGTAACCTGATTTCTCAGTAACAAGGCTGAGATCCCAGATAATCAAAATATTCAGTTTGGGGGGTTTTTTTGGTTTTTTTTGTCCAGTTGCAGTTGCATTCAATTTAAATATTTGGGGTTTGGCAGGGAAGGGCGGAAGGGTGGAAATTTTTCACTTCTTTGAATTCTAGACCGAATAATCTTTTCTTCACTTAAGATCAGTGAAATCACTTAGAGACTGTTAGTTTGGGTGGATTCGTGCTGGACAAACAGCCTGCCTTCTGCCTCGGCGGAAAGGAGAAGCAGGTCTGGGGCGCCCCGGGGAGCTCTGTGTGGATGTATATGGCTCGATCCTCGAGGTTTCAGTGATGCTGTAGTGTTTTTTCCATAGCAAATGAGGATTCACTGACGATAACAACTCTTTCTAACATCCACCCACACGTGGCACTAACAGTGCGAAACCACATCAGCAGTTACGCAGCGTCTGACAACGTGATTTGGCAACTTAGGCGGGAAAGTGAAGACTCTGAGTGAACCAAGGAGGTTTAGGTCATGCTCTGTATTTGCCCAAACTGGAATCACGGATTTAACATTTCTGCTCTTGAGAGGCTGCACCACTGACTGAAGCTGACCAGCGCTACTTCTGCAACGTGGATGGGATCTTCTGGTCCTACCTGAGAGACGTCCTGGCTGTAGGTATGCTTAAGAAGCAGTTCAAGCCTGGGACTACCCAGAATTTGGAGTTCACGCTGGGAAAGGACACCATCCTTGTTTTTCAGGATGCCTGTACGCCTGCGTTAGTAAACACAGATGACGGCAATTACGCCTTTGGGAGAATCTTGGCACATTGGGACTGACCGTTTTTCTGATGGAGAACTGAGATAGCAGGAGAAACCTTTATCCTCTGGCTGAACAAGAACATCTTGAATTTGTTTATGTGTGTATGAAAAAAATTAATCAAACCTCTATGGGCTAGATTCCTCAAGGATGATTAACGCTCGGCTGGCTTCAGAATCCTGCACAAAAAGTATGGGTTAACCTGGTGAGCTGTTTGACTCGAGATGAACTTGAGGCGCAAGGCTGTGGGGCACACGTGATGAAATGTTATCACAAGGAGAGGTCGAGCCTTTTCTGTGCACAGAGCAGGTACAGAGTCACTCCAGTTTTACCCACTTGGGTGTCTTTCACTTTGTGTTATTAATAAAGCCAATAAATATTACCCCCCCTCTTTGCTTTTATTTGATGTCCCAGAGGTCAGAACCTGATCTCTGCCAGGATGAGTAAGGATCCCAGCTCGGTGGCAGATAACCTCTGAGTTTCAGTTTAGGGAGGATTAATAGGAAATCAAATACAGAAATCAAACACTGGTCTCTCTGGGAGAGGGATGGGGGAAGGTGAGCCCAACCTCACCTCTGCACGCCTGAAACAGACGATGGTTGAATGTAAAAGTGGTCTGGCTTAGCCTGCAAGGTCAAAGCAAGCCTCCTGCTTGGTTCCGTACCCCATCCCAGCTCCCCTGCAGCTCGGGAGCTGCGGAAGACCACATAGCTTAAGCGAGACAAGTAGCTGGTCAAACCTCAGGTTGCTTGAATCATTCTCTCTCACCCTTTCATTCCCTGTACAGCAAGATGCTGATGATAGTTACCTCCCAGGGGGTGGATTCAAATCCACTTCCCCAGAGAGATCTGAACCTGCATCTCCCACACCTTGGCTGAGTGCCTTAAATATGTGGTAAAGTACCTGGATATTCTTCGCAGTGTTGTAAACCTAGGCCAAAAATAGTTTCCAGCTGCAACTATATGACTAATTTGCCCTGGGACTACTTTTGGGGGGCAAATATTTTATTCACAGAAGAAAAACACTTGCCCTCCCTTATTAAGAAGACAGAAGGGAAGAGGCTCTACTGCTACAGGAAATGAGCCATGAGATCTTGCAGACAAGGTTAGGAGGCTACACTGATACGCACCACGTTTTCCCAAGCTACAGTTTGAAAAATCCGGAGTTGTCTTCCTCCTCTCCTCTTGCATATAGCCATATACTTACTTATGTATGGGTTTCCAGGATGTCTCAGAGTCATTAGCATATTCTCATAATGTGTGGTAATAATTATATACATTTTATAGCTGTCACCCCTGGGAGTGCAGGTAGATGTCTCAAATACACAACGTCTTTCCAGAAAAAAACATTCAAATTATTTGCTTTTCTCCGCCTGTGTATCACAACAGCAACAGTTTTTGCGGGGGGGAAGGGAGGAGGGAGCTTGAACTACCAGCTCAGCATATCTTATAACAATTTCTCAGTGTGTTTATGTTACATCAACGCACTTGTAGCTTCATATCTTTAGTGAGAAGTTTGTAAAACACTTTGTTCTGTGCAACTTAAATGGGTAAAAGTACTGGTCCTAGGTTTTAAAAGGCATTTAAAGTTAGGCTCCTAGGATCATATCCAGGCTTATAAATAAATAATCTGATTTTCACATCTGCTACATTCAGCAGCTTCTCCTAGCTTACGTGCTTGCAGCTGGAAGGCCAACATTTTTGAAAATCAGGATACTTAGGGGCTTGAATGCAGACTTGAGATGAGGATTTGCAAAGGGAGTTAGATGCCCTGTTTCTATTGAGAAAAGGTTTAGGAGTTTCATGAGCATAACTTTTAGGCATCCATTAGGAAAATCTCAGCTTTGCTGTAAATGCCTCTGGATTCCTTAGATTTCATTGATTTGGCAGCCAGGCATCTAGTTCTGTCATCTGAACTGAAAGAAATTTGCCGAGTTCTGTATAACTTATGTAGTTTTTCTTTGGAAAATAAATAAATCATTCAAATGGAAATACTCAAATAGCTGGGCACATATCCAGATACAGTATGCCTAGCTTAGTGGTGGCAAAAAAGTTACGGCACACATCCTGTATTGTCGAGTACACTGAATGTTTTGGCTGCCCTAATAGAAAAACAATAATTCAATCATGTATTATAAAGGAATTTCCTGGAGAAGTTTGGCCTCACTCAATCATCCTATTAGATTTTTCCTTAATGTGGAAGAACGGCACATTAAATTCATTACATACATTAGGCCAGCTACATTTATTTCCAGATGGGTTTCCATAAAGTGGTTGAAATGCCTAAAAAAAGACATTTTGAAGATGCCTTTATGTGTAACTCATATAGCATAATAACGACACCACAGTCTTACACCACTGTATGCCCAGTAATTCTTTCTCACAATGGAAGGACACATTTAACACAACTAGCTGTAAGTATTTTATAAATCAATAATAATAGGCCCACAGGGCTAGGATCATTGTTTTATTTTGCTGGCAGGGGCCCACAGGACTGGGATATTATGCAAAGATGAGAGAGGATGTGTGAGGAGATAGTTATGCTAATATAGGGCATTTTCCCCCTCCCTCTCTCCTCCCTGGAGTAACTGTCTTAACTTTACACGTGGTGATTTGTTCTCAGCAGTTCCAAATTGCCTACACCTGTTGGCTCTGGCACATTACAAAAATACCCAATTAAGCATTTCTCTATTCACTGAGTATGAGGAAAACGCAGTTCAGAGTGCTCTGCCACAGCCCTACAACTCTCACCGTAGTGTTTTAGATAGCTTTCAGATGGAGAAGAGTTAGATCAATACCAAGGCTTTTGAAAACAGGGCTGCAGAGTGATCTTTGTGCAATTTCAGGGATTTAACTTTCCCAGAATATAGCCTTGCACACTCAGTCCTGGCCAGGGCCTGGGATGGTGCTGCTGGAAAGCATCCCTGTGCTCCCATCAGAGCCTGTAAAGGGTGGTGTCTATGATGAGGAGACTCAAGCTCCCCAAGTAAGAGAGGTGCATCCCTCCAGAGGTGATGCTGCCTTTTCGTGCAACACTAGCTAGAACCCCTTTCCTTAAAGCTTCTCAAAGACCAGAACCTCCCCTGTTTGTGAACTGTCCTATGTTGCCTGACTTTCTCCCAGCTGCAAAGCCACAACTCTCAGCAAGTTCTCAGTGTTTGCAGGGTACTTTTTAATTTCTCAGGGTCCTTTAGATGTTCCCACCTCACAGTCACCTTCGTCTCATGAATGTGCCATGTGTTCCACCGCCTCTCCCTGGCTCAGAGACCTGGATGATGCTGCTGCCTGGCCAAAGGACCAGTGATCACTTCCCATCGGGGTCCCAGGCCAGAAGAAGAATGGCACTCTGAGGGGCAGCCGAGAAGCTGTGCCTGCAGGTACTCATCTGACCAAGCAGCAGCTTATCAGCACGCACCCACTCTTCCTACCTCGCCCCACACGCTCAGCCCCACGCCCACCCTGTGACCAGCCCCATGCCACACGTGCCCCTTCAGGGATGCCCATGGCCACCAAGTGGTGCCACACGTGAGTCTCGTGGGGCAGCTTCTCAGTAACAGGGGCAGAGATCAGCACCGTTCCTCAGTCATGACCTGAGTCTTAACCACCTTGCACCCTCACACCCAGGAGTTTTTAAGTCGCAATACTTGGTGTGATTTTTCAGTTCCTTCCCATCTCATTCAAAGCGGATCCAGATGAAGGTAATCATCCTGATGGCAACCTCCCTCCCACCTGAGGCTGCTCTGAGGCGCCCATGGAGGTTTCTGAGTAATACTAACACAACCGTGTACAAGCTGCATGCTGCTCTCTCAGCCACACAATCAGCACTGTAACGAGTTAGCAGCAACAGGGCCAGACTTAAGGAGAATCTTCCATGAAACTTCCTGATTATTGTTTTGTTTGCACTCCCAAGTCGTACCGTTTTAACTGTCTCTTCATCAGAAAAGCAGAACTGCCTCTCCAGAGGGAAAATGAGCTTATCGTGGGAGGCTGGTGAATGCTGTTCTGGTGTACGGCACCTTCTCTGCTGATAACGTTGCACACTCTGCAGATGAGCAGGGATGGGCTGGTGTACTATTTCAGTAAAAAATCACCCCTGAACTGAAATTGTATAAAATTGCATGCAGTCTAGGCTTCAAAAAGACTCATTACTTTAGTAACACAGGATACTTCGCTAAAGTACTTAGGTTTTTTGTCTGCTCTTTTGCATGTACACAGTGCGCAAACCAGACCAGGACACAGCTGTGATTCTGAAACATCACGGAGCAGCTGGCTACACTCAGCTACACTGGGCTGGGTGCTATTTGGGTGCCACTTCACCTACTCTCCTTTTCTGTCAGGGTTAGCAGATATGTGGAAGTTCGGTAGCGCAAGTCTTGACTGATGCAGATGCAGAGAGCCGTTAATTACACACAGCAAGTGACTGCAAACTGTCATTTCAACTGTACTTGGTGCTGGGAAAGGCTTAATATTCTTGGATCTGTCACAAAAACATTTCAAGTTGTTACAATGCCTCTCTCTGCAAAAAGGCAGAAGGCTCCAGTATTTCAGCGGCGCCAGTGCAAACAGTTTCTTCATCACCTTCACTCAAGTGTCTCCTAATGATACCCCAGACCCTGTGTTGCACTCCAGTACACATATGCTGTCACATATTTCAAAAACATCTGCATTTTATGCATGTGTAAATACACCCACTTTGCATTCATGTGTGTAATACAGGTGTCACTTTCCTAAGTCTACAAGATCTGTAGCTCTACTGGTGCACGTGCATGTCTTCTGCATACTTAGAAATTGTATCAACAAGATGTACGTGCCAAGATTTTTCAGGAAGGAATCTGAATTGGGTAACAGCTGGAAGACAAGCCAGAAATTGCGATATATGCCTATAAAGTACTGCTACACACACTGGAATCGTATGTTGTGTTGCTTCCAGTGCCGCCAGTGGGAGCAGGCAGGACGCTCTGCGGCACCCCGGCAGTCCTCCTGCACACCCAGAGTTTTTAAGGAAGGTCCCCTGGGTGTCCCTCTGTATGCTGCTGCTATGATTTGCTTCTAACTCAGTTTAACATGTGCTTGGACTGCTTATGTAGGCTTAGAAAATGTTAAAAACATACGTATTTGTAAAAACTCTGGGTTGCCTGATGTGCTGGAACCTTGTTAGGTGCCTATAACACATTTCCTCTAGTCAAACTGAACCCTTTCCCTGTTCATTTCTGCCAGGTTTTCCATAGTCCCAAAGGGGCAAAGTCCTCATCTATCAGTTCCAGATTACTAGAACTGTAAGGTTGAGAATATCAGAGTTATCGAAAGCTCAGAAACTAAATGGAGGGTCTATTTAGAGTATTTTGCTATGCAGTCTCCTGCTGTGCTGCATCCAGTGTCCCTGCTCTTCAAGCCACAGGTCCTTTGTTCTGCACTGATGGAAACAGTTTCATACAATTTCAGATGTCCCACCGGGACAGTTCACTGTGGTTGTTACATTAATCATTCTTTTCTCTGAACTTGCAATGTCCCTAATTCTAGATCTGTGTTTGTAGTCACACTCCATCTGTAAATTTGTAAGTTTGTAATTTTCTTCACCTTTCTTAACAGCCAAACCCTTCCTTCCTCAGCGTTCATGATATCCAGAGCAAAAATGAGGAATTAAAGATAGAGGTCAACTGGACAGGCCTTTATGAAGTCTTTCTGTACATCAGTTAATTTATATTGTTTACAAAAAAATGGAGAAAACCTGGTAAAAAGGTGGAATCATTATTAAGTACGCTGTTAAAACTAGGTAATAATTTGTTGCTCTTGCTACAGGGAAGCTTGGCACATTTCTCTAACTTGTATATTTTCCAACCTTATTTTTCTCCATTACTAACATTCATTGCTGGAGAGCATAGCCTTTCTCTGAATAAAGCTCTACAGACATACTGAGATTATAGACTGCATTCTGATTTCCCGTATGTTAAAGAAATACAGTATGATGCCAATTACTTCAGGGGGGAATGACTCTGGATTTATACCACTGTATCTGAGATCATAACTTGACTCCTTGTGAGTAATTGAGGTCATGTGTCTTCCTTTTTAACTTCACCACTGTAATGCCTACGCCTCATGCTGGAGGGTGAGTAGCTTGAACCATCCCAGATGACTGAGTCATGAACATTTTTTCTAGATGAATACATGAGAGTTTATATGAGAGCAAGTAATTGCTCTTCGTATGTGCCTGGGATATTATTTCATTAAGCAAACTACTCCCTGTTCATGCAGAAGCCCTAAAGATCAAGCAGCTGCTAGTGCCAAATTAAGTTTTCCTCGGGGTTAGAGCACGAAGTCAAAACTCTTGGGTCCTTTTTCATTAACTTCCTCAACTTGTGACTTTGGACAAGCTCCCTGGGATCTCTGTGCATCAGTTACCCATCTTATAAAGTGGAACGAAAGCTTACTTTATGAGGGAAAAGAGATGTGAAAGTTAAGCATGTGGGGCCAAATTCTGTCCTGTTACTCATACTGAAACAGCCCCTGGCTCTGTGCTCCTTAACTGTTTGGCTCCGTGACATCACCGAGGAAAGCTGGGCTCGGTGTAAGTTCGTATGTTTACCCCTGGCTCTCCGGGTTGGTAAAACACTCTGAAATTCTCCGATGAAAGCTGCCCTATAAATACAAAGTGTTCTTGTAACTCAGGTTCACTCTTTGTTTGGGTACAGATTCAACATCTCACTTCCTCGGCTTATGAGACAGGCTGTTATTACAACGGTCTTTCCTACCTCCTAACACCTACTTAAACAGAAATCATTTCTTCTGCTCTCACATTCAGGGCACAGAAATCTATTTAAACTTTCAACATCAAGGAAATCATTAAAATCGACCTCAATCCCTCTCCCCCTGAGGGAATGCTGTCTTGTTACACCGAACCTCTACAAGTAAAGCCTAGAGCATGTCTTTAACTTCGCTTTTCTTAGGAAGGACCTGAGCTTTTGAGACTGAAGAGACTTCTCTGAAGCCATGAGCAGCATGGGAGAGCAAGGGCATGGGGGAAAAGACAAGTTCTCCTCCCCAAAGAGGAGTTTTAATATGCCTGAAGAAGGGAATTAAGACTGCAGACCAAGGCTTTAGCACCATGTTATGTAAGTGACACCCTTTAGCATAAAATCACTGTATTGAGGGAAAGCAGGGCATTATCAGGTATGTATAATCAAATCTGAGAATATCTTACATCTATTCCATGCATGCATAAGTGGCTACATAACCTATAAGGCACTAGAGGTCTGTTTTGCTAAGTTGTCTCCCTATGGTAGTAATTTTTCCTCCCTATACGTAATATTTAAGCTATAGTCATCCAGGTTAGTGACAGAAAACTGTTATTTTCAAATGCTCACAGCTGTAGAGGTGGCAGGCTGGATCAGTACCGGGATGGGGTCAAACAGGACGGCACTGAGCCTGGTAGACACCCACCCAACACCCCCAGCACACACACACACACACACACACACACACACTGGACAATTCTTACCTTGCCTTGCACAAGCCTGAGGGTCCAGAGCCACCAAACCCAGATGTGTTCCAGAGATCTATTAGTGCACGCACTAAAGAGCATATTTATGATACCACAAATATTTAAGTGTGGTCTCTGCAAGTGGGAGGAGAAACTGCTCTCTCCAAAAGCTTTTGGCCACGGGATTTCCCTATCTTGCCAGCCTCCATGCGTCCCCCTGAAGCTGTGGGTTTGGTGGGAAGGCCTCAGATAATCATCTGGCACCTTTTATAACACTCATAAAAACAGCTGGTGAGAACTACTTCCATATTATCATATGTATTTGAGTTTCCACAGGACAAAGCAACACTTCCAGGAAAGGAGGGAGAAAGCACTGGTTGGTGCTAAGGCGTTTGGGGAGTCATCTGCCAGGCGATGGAGCAGGGAAAAAACGATCCTGCCAATGTGTCTCGGAAAGCTCTGGCCAGCTCCTTCCCTCTTTGCTTTCTTGTTAGGAAAATTCAACTTTACTAGCCTAATATACAGTGTGATTGTGAAATGAAGCTGATGAAAGATGATTTAAATTTGATATTCAATCTCCTGGTTTGGACTGATAAATGGCTTTCCTGCAATATGCTGCTTTACAGAGTGGTCACCTTTTCCCCTAGCTTTAGCAAGAGCCAAACTGAACCTCTGCAAAATCGAAATGATCCTTGTCCCAAAGTTTACATCTGCAGCTGAAAACAAGGGATCAGGTTCCCTCCCTCAGGCTGAGCAGATTCTAACCCTGCGAGTAATCCTACTGAAACCAGTGGGACTACTCGTGGAGTTGAAAGATGTACTGGCATGGTGTAAAGGTCGCTGACTTTGGTTCCAAATATCCATTCACCTTGTTTGTTTATTTATGTATTAAAAAGGTTTTAACCCCACAGGCATTGCAATGTATTGGGACTGAGGTGCAATAGCTGAGATTTGCTGCCTGCTTGGCTTTCCCAGGGTACGTAAAGAAATCCGGGGTCTGGAAGGATGGAGCAATTTTGGCCAAAATGGCATTTTTTTCTTCTTTTTGGTTGTTTTTTTCTTTTTCTTTTTTTCTCCCTCCAGCCAAACTCCCAGCCACACTGGCAAAGTGAGCTGTACTTCACTTGATACCCTGTCTTAAAAAAGAAAGTAGCTTTTCCACTAGCAGAAGAAAAAGACGGATCCCATGTGCATGGTCTTGCTGCTTCTTTTTCTGATCAAACTCAGCTGGTTAAGTGAAGTATCTGCTCTGTATACCCTCTCTGCTGTTACATGTAAGTCCTTCTTCCATTTCCCACGATATTAATACAGCTCTGAACGTAATGCCATTTCACCACGGCATTAATATGGCTCCGTACATAAGGAAATAGGAAGCAAAGAGGAGCTGTGCAGAAGACCTTCTTGGGTTATCCTTTAGCTCTCACTGAAATGCACTGGAAATTTCAGAGAGGAAATTTTTACGCTGGCAAAATGCCAGACCGATTAAGTCAAAATGAACCTCCCAGCAGAAATCAGATGAGTTTCTCTGGTTTCCGATGAGCTCAGTGGGCTGGTAGGCTGCTGCAGAGCCTGGTGACTGGGAGAGCCCCAGCTCAGTCCCGTTAGATCCACAGCTCCGTTAGATAACTGGGTGTTAGTCACTGCTATCTTCATCTGACTATGTTACTGCAAGGAACTCATCAAGCTGATGTAATCCACACCGGACCAAGCTCCTGGGTTGGGTGAGGCTCTAAGGCCATGCTCTGCTCTTTGAGCGCCTGAGCTCGGGAGCTCAGAAGTCCTCTGCTTTTGAAAATACCTGAACCACCCTGAACAACACCCCACCACAAACTGGCTCACAAGGGGAAGATACTCACTCCAAAAATTACATTCAAAACACTTCAAGGTGGCAAGGAGGAGCTCAAAGGCAGTAATTTTGGGTTGTCTGTCACAACACAGTTCCATTTTGTGCGTAAAATCAACTCTCCGACCCCCTAGCTGTCTGGTTCTGTTCTCCTTTCTCCTGCCAGGCTGTCACCCAGTCTTTAAATGGCTTGGGGACCCCTGCCTGCCTCAAGGGGATAAATCTTGGAAGAGTCCAATTACTAATCTCTAGAAGTCTCTACTGACTATATATGATTTCTCTTTCAATTTTCTTTCTTAAAAATAGATTAATAGCTTTATTCCCTTGTTTTCCAGCTTGAGGCAGAAAATCTAACAGAAATTTTCAGCCTGAATGATGAAAGTTTAGTGAAGCTGTACTGAATGGGAAATAGGACCTTCTCCTGGGATGTGCTGAGCAACCTTGGCATGAGGTGGGACTGAGGTGGTGCAGGGTGGACTGTCAGAGGGTTCAGCAGAGCACTCCACTGGTCAGGCTGGTGAGTGGTGTCAGACCCTCCAGAGCACTGCATTGAGTGTGTAAATGTATACGATCCGCCCAGAGGTTTCAGGGAAGCAAGGCTGATTCTTGGTTTCATGATGTTTTCTATGTGATTGTTCCAGAATCTCCTTAACTTCCCTTTCCTGCCATAAAACCCCAGTCTCTCATCCAAATCCTGATGTCATCTTCTCTCTTCCCTCCCCAGTGCCCCATTTCATCTGTTCCTATCAGGTTGCCTCCTCTCTTGTCTGTGGGGATGCCAGCAGAGCAGGGCAAAGATATCACAGAAAAGAATCTTTTTGTCCTCTCATCTCTGCTGCCTCCTTCATTGCAAGGCTTCAGAAGCAGACCCACCTCTCACCTGATGTCTATGCAAGTGTCCAACACAGTGGATGGATCTATAGAGAACTCACATCCAGTGACCTGGCAGGTGCTTTGTCCCTACTGCTTTTTAAAATCTAGAATACATAGGATCAGTCTTTTATCCCCAGATCTGCTCTGTTTCCATAGAAAAGGCAGGGAAAGAGGATGGTGATGAGCTGGCACTTAGCACCAGCCCCAGGAAAGCAAGGAGCAGGGTCCCAGCACCCACGCCTGCCTACCTCCTGGGGTCCCAGCACCCATGCCTGCCTGCCTCTTGGGGTCCCCCAGCCCATGAGCCCAGGCTGCCTCTGCTCCACAGTGGCCTTGACATGGTGTCATCACTCCAAAAGCTGCAGTTTCTTCCCCTGCATCCCAAGGTCTCTTCCCTCATGAGAAGTTGTCTGACAACGCGAGAAAACAGTCTGTGCGTGTGCTCCTTCGCAGATACAGACAAGGTGACAGGCATGCTATGCTGACTTAGGAAAATGAGCTGACAGCTTCTCATAAACAATAATAATAAGTAAAATAATATTTCATTTTCTCCAAATTAGGAGGGTTTTTGTTCTGTTCTCAGAAATCCGCTGATCCTCTGAAATGGATCAGTAGTGACATCCAGTGGCCACAAACTGAGACAGCTATAGTAATTCTGGGTTGTAACAACGTGGACTGGATTTACCACTATAGTGTTCTGTATGCAAAAAAAGTGCATATAGGTTTTATAAGTACCACTGTCCAGGGAGTGAAGAAAACCACCATATCCACCCAGATCACCTTTTCGAGGGCTAGTGCAACAACTTCTTGTCCTTAGAGCTACTGCTCTGCTCTGCCCCACACAAAGAAGTATGTTCCCTTCCATTGGGGCTGGCCTTTGGAAGAAGCTTAATTCACTCAACAAGGTGTTTTGAAGTGAGTTAAAGATAGAGGTCTTATGGACGAGCTTGGGTTGCCTGTGCAGGTTGGCAGCTTGTTTTATCAGTTTTTTCAAAGGGGTTTGTAGCTCTCAGATGGTTTCTATTTATCTGCTTGGCTTCTTATACATCTTCTGGCAATGCTGTCTGAACAACAGGGCTATCTGCACCGTACAGATGTTGTGGTTTCTATCTGATGGGTGAGGGAACTGCCAATAATGCTTTTTTTTTAAGGGAAATGGGTATGAATGTATGAAACGTGTACGGAGTTTCCTAGTGCTGACACCAGTTAAAACTTTCACAGCACTATTTCCAGAGATTTAGAAATGTCCACGAGATCTAAGTAGTCCAAGTCCAACTTGGCAATCCTGCATCATGAGTGATGTTTTTCTACATCGATTTTTTTCTTTTCTTATCATGTTATCATGGTGTTCCAACCCACAATGTGCTAAATACAGCAAAGCACATACTCCAAGCATTCAAATAGCTCCCTGACCTTGAGCAAGCAGACACAGGAGCACTGTTCTGGATTGCTGCACCCACCCTGCTTCACTTCTTGCTGATCCAGGGTTGCAGAGGGACTTCGCTCCTGATGGGGAATACGCACCAGGCCACCGATGAGTGAATCAGCTGCTTTGTATGATTCAGGGAACTTGGAGAAGACCTTGCTTCTCTTTCTTGGTGTGTTAGAAAAATACCAACCAGCCCAGCGTGCGGTCAGGGGAACAGCCCAGCATGAGCCAGGCACAGAATATTTCTTACTGACTAAATGTGCACTAGGAAATGCTTAGCTGTCCCTCAGAGACAATAGGCTTTTCTTTAGCAAAGTGCTGACGCTGTGACTCCATAAAGCAAATCCTTGGTAAAATATTGTTTCTCACTTGATCTCACTTGCAATTTAAGAGGTTAGATTTACACCCTCTCTGACAGCCTTGTGCCTCTCGCTCCATTCTAATCTGAAGAGACTGCTGCGGTTCAGTCCAGGGTTGGGAGAGATAATCAAGTTACTGTTGGTTGGAGTGTTACTGTGTGTTCGTAGAGGCTGGGTGTTCAACCACGTGCGTATTTCTAGACCCTCACAAACACATGGCAAAAATGCATTATCTTAAATCTTTTTTTGCTGACATTTAAATGAACACATTTTTCCTCAAATATGTGACAGGCTGAGAGCATCTGGCCCCACTGATGCTCAGTAAGTAACTCATTACACTGCAGGAGCTCACTCAGTTTTGAGCCCTGGGCTTTGGTAATGCTCTTGCCAGGTTTATGGCACTGGTGTACTTGATTTGCGCTTGAGCCAGGGTATTATATTTAGGTGCTTGAGCAACACATTTTGCGCAGAGATCCAAACCCTTAATTCACAGCTATGGGAAGTGTTGGAGTAACCCCCCTGCTCATTACTCATTGTTTACATTTAGAATATGGATGCTTCGAGGAATGACAAAATGTATAGGGTCAAAAAACATATGTATTGAAACTAAAAAGCTGAGGCACATAAGCCAGCCTTTCAGATCCTGCTGATGCTTTATCTGAGATAGCAGCCTGATAAAACATCCTACTTGTCTGTTTAGGATGGTTGCTTAAGGACATTACGATGACTGACGCTCTAACATGTCGCTTTTTGTTCTGTGATTGTCAGGATAGCTGTCATTTCTCTCCTTCCATTTCCTGTAATGCTTGTTTACTTACTTGGTAATGCTTAGTCCTCTTCTGGGATTAAAAGATGCTAAGGCTACAAATAGGACACAGATGGCAGCAAGCTCCTATTACTTAACAGTAAAGCACCAAACAGATAAAACTATTTATACTCAGCTAGTACTTAAAATCATACGGTAGATAATTCATATTAATTTCTAAGAGAGATGGGTGTCTTCAGAAAATCCAGATTCTGCTTCTTTCATAAAATTTTGGAATGACTTCCCAAAAGATATCCAAGGAACTTACTAATACTGCAGCAGTAAAATTACTGCCTCTCTGTCCTGTGCTGAACAGACCAAGACATTCATCATTATCTAGAAGTTTGATTCCTGCTAAGGAAACAGAAGGCGAAAGTAAGCAGTGCCTGTCTCCATAGTAGCTCTGAGCTGCTACCTGGGTACCCCGCTGTCATGGGATGTGAAACAGCCTATGAGCCAGGAGAGAGCGAACAGATTACCACTACCAGATGTCAGGATAACATCTGAGAAGAATATCAGGCTGCAAGGGAGGAGTTAGAAATGTAAAGCTTTATGTCATCGGTGCCGGGTTGGGCGACAGAGCAGGCTGGTTGAAAGGAAGGAAGAAGGGAGTAAGTGAGAATACTGGTCTCTAGCAGGGTCTTTATGAGGCAGTGTAAGTTAATACAAAGTGATATGATTAAACATGGCTGAATTCAGAGCAAACAGTGAGATTTGCTTTCTCAGAGATTTGAGATGTGGAGGCTTGGCAGTTCACTAAGAAATGAAACCTTAAAAGGGGTGGTTGGAGTATCTTTTACTGTTGCTATTGTTAATATTTTCAGATCCCTGGCAGGGATACAGTCCTTAGGTGATCCACTTGCAGAAGAGGTAGCATGTATGCAGGGTGGCTGCTGGCTGAAGAGAAAAAAGGCTGTGGACTGGACTGGTCATATGGTGCTGCACTGTCTTGGAGTGCGGCGTATTTCTGCTTGGGTGTCTTGGTCTTTCTCCAAGACTTGAGATAGCTAGCACCATGGCGAAGGATTCGCGACAGCTACCTGCTCCTGGAGATACAGGGCATATAGATTTAGTCTTTACTACAGCAACTGTTGGCTGTGTCTCCATTTTCAATTTTTTTTATAATTCCTGTAGCAAGAAATAAAGGTGGAATCCCTTGAGCTTCCTGGAAAGTAAGTTTTATTTCTTTTCTTACAACTTGCCCCCGCAAAAAAAAAAAGTAAATGAATGTTATAGCATTGCTCAAATCCATTGACAAGGCCAGCTTGTGTTGAGCATGGTTGAAACAATAAAACCCTATTGGTATCTGGTCTCCTGTAGGCCCAAGCAGGGGGGACTGTCAGCAATACAATCACTTCAGGAAGGCTGGAGCTTGCCCTTTGCCTCATGCTCCTAATCCTACCACCAAAAGAGAAAATAGTGCTTTTAGAAAGTGAAACAATACCTGACCTGTTGGGGTTTTTTTCCCTACAGGTTTTCTTGATCCCTGTGCTGGAAAGGTCTGTCACTTTACACACTGGAAATCCAAACAATGTATAAGGATATACCTTGAGAAGCAAAGACTGCACCGACCCTAAGTCTGTCCTGCAGACCACGTAAAGGAACAAACCCAGCTCCCAGTGAAGACATACGAGGAATACAAAGGGACTGATACGGTACAAAACTCTCTAATAACTTATGCTAAAATAAATTGTGCATCCATCCAGAAAAGTCTCAGCTATTGAGACAATCAGGGAATAGGTGACTTGCCTGGTGGTGGTGGCACCATAACAAATGGATGCCCCAAGGGGAGTGGATTCAATGACTGGATTCAACGCTGGTTTTAAGTGGACCTCTCCCAGGCTTTTGTGAATGCAGACAAGTGTAACGTTTGCTGGCTGTCTTATTTTCTCCCAGCTGTCCTCTTAGGATCTCTCTCATAGAAAAGAGTTCACTGCAGCTTTACTTAACCACAGGTGAGGGAACTCAACTGTGTGGTGGGAAATGTACTCATGCTTTTCAAAAACTGTTAAGAAATGAGGGTTGTGCTCCCTGGTGAAGGTAGCAGTTGCATCATTAGCCATAGACAGATTAGCCATAGATGAAAAAAAGTCATCCGATGCTGCATATTTTTATGCATGAGGTCATGTCTCCTTGTGTTGATTTTAACTCAGTGGGGGCTCAGTCTGGGGGGAAAGTCTTCATTGTAATCATTGCTTGAGTTTGCCTACACAACTACAAAGCTTTCCTGTTAACATCAAGTTAGATAACAAGTTAGATAGCATCAAGCAGTACTGAAACCAACCATTTAGACAAGATATAATAGCATATTATTGCTCGTGAAGGAATTGCACTTAGGTTTTCCAGTATTCCTCTGTTGCTAGATGTAGTATCATATTACAGGAAGCCTGACTGGACAAACCTTGGCAAGATCTAATGATCTCATATTCTTCACTGTTCTGTTTTACACGCTGACCTGCAGATGCTGATCTGTTTTGGAGAAAGCATGGGCTTGCTTTGCATCTTTTGCTATTCAAAAAGAACTAAGTTTTAGAGCCCCATGTCCCAGAAGACCTGTGAGGATGAAGTTTTAGACTGTATTTTGTCTCTTCAAGCCAAGACTGTCTCCAGAAGAAGGTGTACAAAGGATAATGTATTTTTATTGTGCTGATTAGTCTGTAAGGCTTTTAATGGCACAGGAAACCTGAGGGATGCAGCTATGAGTCTCTATGTGGTTAAGTCCTGAAGCACTGAAGTAATGTAATGGAATAATATATTCCATGCTTAGTTAAAAAAAAAAAAACAACCAACAAAAAAAAAAAACAACAAAAAACCCTTAGAAAAGAAAATCACAAACCCTGGTATCTGTAATATAAGAAGACAGAGGGTTCCCTCCTTTCTTACCCACATTAAAATGTATTTTCTTTGATTATAACCATCCTCTATGTGCTTTTTCACCCACTCATCTGTGTTAGTCTACAGTACCTGTTTCACAATATCCTATTTGGATCTATGTGTCCAGTAAAATCTTGCAAGTTACTCCTTGGCATCTTTATTGCATTTACAAATAACAGGCTATGTTTTTCAAGTTCTCCACCTGCACACAAGAACATACGCACTGTCTGCCTGACCAATGCAGGACTTAATTTCCTTAGATGAGCTAATCAGCAAACAGGCACCAGCTAAAGCAGAGTGAACCAAGGCAATCGCAGAAAAGTCACTGGAAGTTTTGTTCTCAGACAAAAATAAGAAAAAATAAATGCATGAGATTTATTGAGCTTGAACTTTTCAGAAGCTAAGGATCAGATATTGCAAATTCTCACCATCCGTCACAAATGCTGGACTAGAGAAGCACTAAGTACATCAGTGATACTGCTGAAACTATTAACAGTTGGGTCCCATGTGTAAGCAGCAGGCTATGGAAAAGAGATGTGTTTGCATGAAGATAAGCATTCCTCAGAAAAGCTGTGAACCCGAACTCTTAATGGCTACTAAGAATCATTTTTATATTGTTTACCAAAACCCAGTGCTTCTAAATGCTTCTCTATTAGAAAAGGGTACTTTGTATTGTCGGTAAATGGGATAATAAGGAACCGTGAAAGATGAGTCACCAAGCCACAGGGTAAGAAAATGCAGTGTGAGCAACCGCTGCACCCCCACTTGGCCCTGTGGTCCTTCGATAGAGCACAACGCAGTTTCCTGCAGCCCTGGCCTCCAACAAGGGCTATGTTCAGCTCACTAGTGCGGATGAAGGTCAAGGATACTTATTCCAACTGCCCCAGATATGCCTACGTGACCAAGTTACCTAAACCGCTTGTAATTTTAGTAAGTACATTTATCCTGATCTTACAGGTGTGACTTTAAGGTTGAAGAGCTAAGCTCCATCTTCTCATAGGATTCAGGTGACAACACACCTTCTGGAGAGGCGAAGCAACTCAGCTGAGGTCTGTGGCGAGAGCTAGGGCAGGAATCCTGGCACAGCTCTCCAACAGGGCTGTCCTTCTCTCCAAGTTTGGTACCCAAATTGTCACAATACCCTCCTGAAATGACGAGATGGCGCAGATTCAAAGCAAGACCACCCTGGAAGCTGGGCAAGTTGAGCCCAAACAGAGAGCAACAAAAGAGCAAAATGTTGAGCCAGAACGATCAGCAGGGAGGGAAGATGGGGCTGTGCTGCTGAATTCTGACCCAAACCTATTTCTGTAGATAACACTTGTGTCAAAAAAAACAAAACAACAACAAAACACAAAGTGCAAACCAACCACAGACGGGGATATTACTGCTAATGCTACTAAGAGTTAAAATTGGGGGAAGTAGAAAGGAAAAGTCAGTGGTGTGTGGTAGAGCAGCAATAACCTGTTTTTAAATCTTCACTGCATCTGTGACCTCCTCCTTCACCTAAATTTGAACCTGTGCTTGCTCTAAATGGCACCTATCTTGCGTCAAGTGAACAGTCTCCCCGAGTAAATGCATCTTTCCAATAAAAGATGCCAAAAAGAAAGTTACTGTGGGAAGAGTCACACTGATGAGAGTAACTGTAGGAAGCAAAGAAGAACCTGGCCTTGTGGAAAAGCATTATTTTCACTGTCCTGAGAGGGTTTCACAAATAACTTGGCATATACTTTGAAAACGTCCTTGATGGTGCCCTTCTAAGCAACAAGAAAGCAGACAAGCTCATGTTACAGCATCAGATAAGCTGAGCAACTGGTGCGGAGGAAGTATTAATGCCCACAAATCTCCTGTGTAAAATCAAACACAGACAATTACCTTGGTTATGAACCATGGTGGTGTAACAGGCTTCAGCTAGCAGCCTGTCCAGCTGCTTTTTGGCACGGATCCTGAACAGACCTTGCAGTTGGTCCTAAATCTTCAGATACTTTCCTCCTCCCCCACCCGCTTGGCTAATAGCCGTACCGATTACATTAAGCATTCACACAGCCGCTGATGGCTGCCCTTTTCCTGGAGGTATGGGCAGCTCGGCCAAATTGCCATCGACAATTGCTCTCTCCCAGGCTTTCGCAGTAAACCAGCGCAGGGTATAAGTGAAAAGGGGATATAGTCCTGAAGAAGGAGAACTTCCTAGACAATCGCCATCCAGAACAGAGTTATAACCAGCCAAAGAAATCTGTGCTCCCTTCCTAACAGAAGGGAACGAGAGGAACCCCTCAAATATAACCCCCCAGGCAATTCTGTTGCACAGATGCATCTCTTTGTGTATCTCTGTTAAAGACCTCAGGCCTCCCTTGAAGAGACTGAGCACAGGACAGAGCTCGCTCCTTTTACCTATCCTCGGATGACGCCTTGGTCTTGACAAGGCCTGTTGTCAAAACCCCACTCATTTTTCTGCTGCCATCCTTCTTACTATATAATTTATACACGTTTACGTGCAATTCTTTTCCCCTGCCTTTGACATCCTCTGTGCCTACGCTGCTCCAGAGACTGAGCAGGGGCATGTGTATATTAATAGAGTGGATAACGGATGAGTACACTCATGCTCCCTGGCTTGTGCTCCCTCCAAAGCAGATCATTTCTGCATGGTACAAACAGTATTGCCAGACTATATTTTAAGCATTTAAGCTAATGAAACAAAGATTAGCATCTCAGAAGTCTATTAACAAACTTAGGGGGGTTGGGTTTTTTACGCAGTATGTGTAGTTATACATTATTAATGAAATCCAAGACTTGCAGTATATGCCTCTTTATCACTCCTGTGTACAGCAGTGTATAAATTATTCCTATTACTGGCCCTTGCTGGTTGTCTCTTAAGAAATTAACAGTGAAAAGGAAGAGCTTTCTCTTCCTTCCAGAAACAAAGCCCCGCTACCACGCCAAGCGTGGGACTGAGCTTAGCCCTCTTTCCACCTGCTTTACCTGCCTGAAATCTGCATTCCCCCTGCGAACTTCTTTGCCTTCTGTAGGGGTGAGAAACCAGGGGAAAGCAACAGGATTACCCTGAGATAACAGGGAAAAATGCTGGGTACGAGGAGGTCTGCGAACCCATGCCAGCCTTAACTCGGTCTCTATGCTGGAATCAGCAGGGGATGAAGCTCTGGGGAAACAGGCCTGAAGGAGAGGTATGCAAGAAAAACCCACACGCTGCTTAATTTCTCAGAAAAATATTATCGTCCTTCCTGCTCCTCCTCCAGAAGCAGCCATTTCTGATCCCTGAGATAAAACCCAACTGTTTTCTGTTGTCCCTCCTCTCTTAACCAAGCTCTGCTCCTGCAGTGGCTCCTCCGCTGCAGTGCCTGCGGCAGTGTTCACGGGGCCTCAGGGAGGTGCCTTCCACCTTCCTCTTCCTCCTCCTCCTCCTGCTCACCACCTTAGCTGCTAACTCTGCCTCCCCCAGCCCCGCTCCTGAGCACAATGTGCCTCCCCAGCCTCTTGTCTTCTACGCTTTTTCCATGGCTTGTGTGCTACTACTTTGGGGGATCTTCAGCCACAACCTGATCAGGTTTTCGTCCTTAGATCCTTTCTACTCCCGTACCCCTTCCTCCTCCTCCCAAGAGGAGAGGGAGCTCTTACAGGTTCATTTTCCAGACCAGCTGCGTGTTGATAAATAATTATGCAATATTTAGTGGATATTTACTGACTGCAAAGGAAAGCAAGCCTGCAGTGATCTGTGGAAAAACAAGTCAGGGATCATCTTTTCAAGCCTCGACAAAGGAGTTTGTTGGATAACTAGCTCACAGCAGCACCTGCAGTGGAAACAGTTAACAGTTGTATTTAAAAAAACATGAGCGTGAGACTAAGGTAGAACATTTAAAAATAACTGTTCTTTATGTTGCTACGGAGACCTTTATTATAGCCACTGTACGTGATGTGCATTGATTATATTCCACATAGGTAACATTTCTCTCTCAGACTAGTACAAGCTGACAATACTCCCACTTGTACGAGATGGTAGGTAGGAGCACACAGGTTGTGGAACTAAACAGTGCTAGGGAGGAGGTTCACTCGGTTTTTCAGCTCTTAAAAATTCGTACATGTGCAGTTTTAGTACTCCGTTAACAGTTTTCTGTCCTTGCAGAGGTCCCTTGTTTAATACATTCTGCCTTTTTTAAAGCAAAAGTGCTTAGGATCATTGTAATTGGGGTGATAAACGCAGCAATCCTATTATAAAAATAAGGCTTATAATTCATATCACTGGCAGTGCATGCATCTGGAGTGCTCTCAGTTATATCTGAGTAGTTTCAACACATGGCATTCAAACAAAAACTGTACTGACTGCATTAAAGATTTTATTTGTCTTTAAGCCTAGTTGATTAGGTCACAGCAGTGAAGGCAGAAGATGTATGGCTGGTGCTCATGTAGTTACATGGGCTGCTTTTTTTAAATGCTTTTGAGAAAACACTGCTGATCAAAAGCGGTTAAGTCAAAATCTTGGCAAAAAACCTCCAAGTTTTCATTACCATATTCTAAGCTTTACCCATTCCAATAAAAATAACAGTATTTGGAAACACAGCCCTCACAGAACTTCAGTTTCACTTTTTATATGACAGTTTTCATCTTCCTGGCTTTTTTTTTTAATGTTGACTCGGATTAAATAACCTTGTACGGATGACAAATTTTAGCAGAAATTATTCAGGAAGCCAAGCTTCTTTAGGGCTTATTTCAGAGAAGTTTTAAATTTCATATTGAAAATATTTACTTCATTTTTTCCATTTGTTAGACCGAAAGCTCAATAAGCAAACTCAAATAGAAGTATATCGGCTGCATTTCAGGCAGCTGTGGTTTGAGAGACATGCTTCTAAAATTATTGGAATAACTGAAAAGTTGTAGGCTGGCAGTGGGAGGAATTTCTAATTTGCTGCAATGCTGAGGACAACAGACAAGCTCCTCACTTCTTTCAGCCCACAGACTAGAATTTCACCTTGTCAGTCTGTCCAGTATCCTCAGCATCACTGGGTGCCCAGGAAAAAAGAATGGAAATTGAACAGAACCAAAACTGTACAAATATACATGAGTTTTGCCTTCTGGCTTAATGAAGCTACAAGAATACAGCCTGCCCAAAAGTGGGGAAATTATTCTTCAGTTAAGAAGGATTTGTATTTTTTTCCCTGTCAGTAGTTTGGAAGTGAACACAAAGAACGCTGATTTAAATCATACTTCTCCTACAGGTTTTTATCTATTTTTACTGATAATCCAGACATTAGAAAAACACCCCCCTTAATATTTTCCTATTTATTTTTGATACTCTCCTTGTCTAGGCAGTTCATTTAGCCCATTCTCCTGCAGTGTTCCATGCATAAACAAGGTAGAACGTGTGAGAAAGTTATGGCACAGCCTCAGTGTCTAAGGATAAGGCCAGATCTCTCTGTTACTACAGAGATAATACAGTTCTCCAATTTGCAAAATGTTTGTGAAACTACGAGTTGCTTCTGCCCTTTCAAATGCCACTTTTTGAGTGTGAAACATGAGGTCGTGTCTCTGGGTGAATTTAAATTTGGCTGGTGTTTGCTTTGCTCTGAACAGACTCTCAACAGAAGCAGCACAGATAGTGTAGTATGAAACCAGACTATTAAATAAACGCTAACAGGAGAAAGACAGGAATTGTAATGTTATGCTTTCTCAGCTGAAACATGTTACTAATAGTATTTAAAGAGATTTTAGTAATATAGCTATTTGTCTTACACAGATGAACAGAGTAACTTCTGTTATAAAAATGTTGCCCAGATTGACATGTATATGTATTACATATGTATACTTACGTATATGTATTACAATATGTAGCCCAGAGTTTGTGCAAAAATATGTTGTGAAGGGAATAAAACTACATTTGTAAATATTAGCCATGGGAGTCCGCATGCATCCTTTCATTCTCTGAATATAGAAGCATCAATACAGGCATGGGAAGACTGTCGTGAAAATCTGTTAGCAGGAAGGTACAGAAACAAGAATATGTAAGTAAGGGTTTTTGTTTACCTTTCCCAAGCTTCCTGCCAATACAAAACATCAAGCAACAAAAAGTCAGTCTACTTTTCCATGCTCAAATGGCCTTGAGTTCATACACGGAATGGAGATGAAATGGCCGTTTTCCAGCTTGGCAGTGGGAACTGAGGAAAGAGTCTCTTTACCTAGTGCTTGTCAGACTCCTCTCTAAAATAGGTATTTTTTTTCCCCCCAGATTTTTTTACATCAAAATGCCTGGTGTAGCTTTCACTGCCTGGAACAAGTTATTTTCCTTTCAGTTTAAACTGCCAGGCTGGGAAGAGGGAGGGCTGACCAAACAGGAGGGAAAACGACAGGTTCTCTTCAGCATTTGTTAAAGGTTCAGCTCCGCAAACATGTTTATGTACGCTTAGATGGACAGCTTTTATGTACAGCCCTATATGGATGCCTATAAGCACTGAGAAGCCTGAGGAGTCCCAGAGTGGCGGTACACATGCATGCCTGCTCACTGCATTTACACAGACCACACCTTCTCCATAGAGTAAGTAGAGGAGCTGACCAGTGATTTCCGTTTTTTCCTTTTTAGTGGCTTGATACCACATATGAAACGTAGATGCAATCAGAGAGGCAAAGATGAATAATGGAGAAATCCCAGAACCTTCCTTTTCCAAGAAACCTCACAGATCTGGGCTAAAATTTCTGAGATACTCCCTTCAGCTTGGACAATTGGGGCAGCTTCCCTCAAATCCCCTACTGTCCCCTTATCTAGTTTTTCTTTCCAGCTGAGCCAGCGTCAGGATACACGGGAGCTGCGAGCAGCTACAGAAACCCAAGACCTGCCACGGCATGCCACTGATCCCAGGACTGTAGCTGGTGAAATTGGATTACCGACTATTTGCACAAGTAAACACTCTCCCGAGACTAGGACACGGATCTCGGACTCGGATTGTTGAAGTGCCCGGCGGTTCTTTCCCACTCCGCCCATGCAGCCCTTTGCCCCCCCACACCGCTTCACAGCCATAAAGGCTAATAAAGAGTCTCAGCTCTGCCGCGAAATGGTTGCAGCACGGACACGTGTTCAGCTCTGACCTTACCGCAGGGGTGGTAACCTCCGGCAGAAGGGAGGAAGCTTCTCGCCATGGCCTGATTTGACCGAGCCTATCTGGAGGCTAACGAGACAGAGCAGACGCTCCGTGACCGGCTGCTGCCGGGACCCAAGGCAGAAACCCCAGCCCAGTAACCAACGACCTGCGGACCGATGCAGGGAATTACACTTTTAATGAAGGGCAAGGGAGGCACAAAGCCTCACAGGGACCCTCGTCTCAAAAATTACGTTCATCCCTGAAGTGTATATTAACTCTTTAGCCATTGAATCCTTATACAAACTCAAAATTGCTTTTTAATGCGGTTTCTTGAAGCCCCTCCATCAGCCACAGGCTGCTTCGGACTAATCCAGGAAGTGAGCCAACTATTAAAAAACATCTAAAACACATTGATCATAGTGTAATTACAGTTGAAACGTATTAGGGGCAGCAGCTAAAACAATCTCCACTCTGAAAAACATGATTTCGGAGCGTGCAAGAGGGCCTTGGGGAGGCTGCCTGCAACTCTTATGCGGGATGGTGAATCTGCTTCAGAGTGTGTAAGGAAAAGGCACTTGAGCGAACACTAAATGACAAATGTGATAACAACTATCCCAAACATACCACTTTCTAAAGCTTAAGCAAGCTAGCATTTCCATGAATACCAGAAGTCAGCGAAGCAAATGCAGGAACAAGCAAAATATGTGTGACAAGCCTCACATGTGCCTGAAAATTCAAGAACAGTTTCTGGACTTAAGATGTAACAGCAGGCAGGGAGTAAAGGAAATCTTCAGTTTGCCTTGGATACTGGTAACATAAAAAGTCTAAATTTGTTATACCTACAGTTAAATTTTTTAAATTTTTTTTTTTTTAATCTTGGAAAAGTTATCCAAGAGCTACAGTTCCTCAGTGGAGGATCTTGTTTCATGATACAATAAAAGCCAGGGTCTGGGTGAGATGGTAACAGAATCCCTGATTAAAACGCAGGATACTTTAAGGTTGAACATGAGCCTCTTGAAGTAAGTATCCAAAGCACCTTTACACCCAAAATGTTAAGCTCTTGACTAAACAAGCAGAACATACTTTTGATGAGAATTAAAGATGAGCATCAGTCAAAATACTGGATTTGTATTTGGGCCAAACTAAACCTTGGATGCAAACCCTCACTCTTTTTGTTTTAACCTGTTCTGATCCAAACTGTTTGGGCTCTAAGCCACTATCACCAACCAACTCAAGTGCTTTACTTGTTGCATGTAAGATGGCAAAGCTGTTCAAAAACAACAGGAGTAACCCTGCTGTGAGACAGATCATATTAGATCGGTAAATTGAGATGCAAAGTTAAAAACCTCCTCTGTTTCAGAAATTAATGTGAATTTGGAACATCCACATCTTTGGGCAGCCAGTGGAGTTGTTGTTTTTTTTTTTTCTGCTGCACACAGTATTCACAATTCCAAAGTAAACTCTTAATTTCTCACTAGCTCTGAAAATTGAGGTATAGGTGTCTCAGGTAGGATTCAACCAAAAAGCAACATTTAATATGCATTCCAATCTTGAGAACATGGGTCTCGCTTCCTTTTCTAAATTCATACACTGAATCATTTCTAGGATAGAAATAAAACCTGCTAAATTTCGTCAGTCACCATCCTTAAAAATAACTAGAAGTTGAGGGGTCAGATTTTTCAGCAGGATAAATGGATGCATTCAACTCAACGGATCCAACAATTTATTCCAGCTGACGATCCACTGGTGGTTCTCTATAACACTAATACAGCCTAAATATGATAGAGTCACCCAAACTGTATTTTTTTCCCCTCCAAATCTGAGTGGAGGAACTTAGCGTGTAACAGTGAACTGTACTTGAGGCATTTGGAAACAAATACTGAGCCACAAGAAACGGACTGTCCTCTGGGCAAGGAATGGGCTTCGAGTTGAACAGAAGACTTCCCAGGGACCAGTTGGAGGTGGGGTGAGCCCTTTCTGCCAGCACTGGGAGCAGGCTCGTACTGCAACCTGCCCCTTCAAGGGCAGAATTGAAAAAGAAAGAAAAGGTATTTAGATGGCATCAAAGGAAATCTCACATGATCTAAAGCCTCAGTGATTTTAAAGAGGTTCACTCCAATAAAACGTAGGATCATCTGATAATTAGATGACATTGTGCTTGGCAGAGTTCAGAACTAGAACTGGAAGCAGCCCTGATCACTGTATTTCTTTTTTTTTTTTAACATATCTTCAGAACTGGACCAGACCAGCTGCTCTCTGTGCAGTGTATCTTGTCTGAAATCGTAGATGCTGAGGACGGTCAAAAGAAAAGGACATCCCCAGCAGTCTGTCACCAGTATAACTTCCAGCAATCTTTGTATTTAATAGCCTTCAACGGATTTTTTTTTCCTCATGAATTTACCTAATCACTTTCTAAATCCTGTTTCATGCAGCACCAGGAGAGCGATAATCTAATTTTGGTCTCGAAGAGATGTAATACAAAAACAACAGGAGGCCTGGGAAAGAATGAAATTGTTCTGCCAACAGGTATTACAAAAGCAGGCAATGACTCCAGTCCAGTGATGAAGAAAACTACTAAAACCACTCATTACAAAACAACCCACCATTTCCTGCTTTGAAAAATAAATCTATTTAGATTAGTTTGCAGTTTAAAAAAAAAAACCAAACAAAAACCCCACCTGTAATCGCTTTCCTAAGCTTGTGATATGGATGTTTCCTTCCTCGGTGCTATGACGTGAAGTTTAAAGTGTGCCTCTGCGACAGGTCCTACTGTCTGGGTTAACTAAAAATGCTCCTAAACCCAAAAATCCTTGGATCCATCATGAATGACAGGAATCAAGACAAATGTTCCCAGGGTGTCACTACTCGTTGCTTAGAACAGGAGAATTGGCTCAAACACGTCCCTTCTGTGAATTCAGGCTGCTTGCTCTCTATTAAATTACCAAGCTCTATGTATTTTGCAATCTTTGTACACTATCACTGTTGCAATCTCCTGCAAAATGTTGAAAATTGGTTTTGAAGTTCTACACTTACAGGTTTGTTGCCATCATGTCCTAAATTGATTTGCAAAAGAAAAGAGTATTTTCCTTGTTTAAATATAGGTAAAATATCCCTTTTAACAAATCCTCCCCTAGTACTTTTAAAAAAAAATGAAAGACTTATACAGATTTTTTTTTTTTGTGCGTGTCTTGCATCCTATTTAATAATTTCCAACTGTTCAAAGTGCAAATAGTTGAGTATATTCTACACAGTTTTACAAAGCTCTCTGTAACCAGGGTGGAAATTGGTGAGATTGCATACACCTTTCTATTTATCCAGACTTCCAGAAAATGCAAATAGCAACTTCCAAATTGAAGCTGAAGTAAAATATGCTCTTAAAGGGCCTTTTAGATGGTATTAACATGAATCTTTTTTTTTTCTCCTCTGACGAATTTAAGTAATTTTCTTTTCTCTTATTTCAATGCCATTTTATGTTATACAACATTTTTGTACATCCTTTTTGTATTCATGTTAACACATTTGCTGCTATTTCCCTTTATTCTTCCATTCTCATTGAAAATGCTAAAACATGTCTGATTCTTGCTTCATAACATGTTTTTAAGATAACACAGCTCCTGTTGAAAATGTTCCTGGGAGAGGAGGAAAGTGATTACTGAGCTGAACATTTCAGAGGCTCTTAAGCTGACATCAGGTGCACAAAATGTGCCAGATTTCCTATTCTGCTTGTTTAACAAGAAGAAAATACTCAATTGAGACATCTGCAACATGACATTTTTTTTTTCTCCTGCTGTTCCTCCTGACCCAAAACCAAGGCTGCTACTGCCTTTGTGAATATGTTACTCCTTATCTGAAAAGCCATTTAGTTGCAAATCCAAAACCTTTCCATTCTTACCGCATGTGCCTGTATTAGCCATGGTAAAGGCCTGTAACAGAGCAGTTCAAATGTTGAACTAACGACCTCTCTGGTATTTCTATAGAAATGCTCTGTTAAACACCCAGGCATTTCAACTTTCAGTCACAAGATCTATAAAAAATTCATACTCTGAATCTCTAGTTTCAAACCACAGCACTGCATCATTAAGAGCTTTTCAATCCTCCTACCGCACACACTTTTTGAAGCAGGAGGGGGAAGAGGGTTTTTATCTTCCCGGCATTTAAATTCCACATTTTCTTCTCCTCTTGTTTGCATTTTCAAATAGTTCTGGAGGTTGGGAAAAAAAAACCCCAAACAACGTGAGCCTGAGTTTTCTTTTATTCTATTAAAATATAACCATATCTATGAACCTTTTAGCTAGATATTTAAGTAAAACCGAAAACAGGTGTAAAAAACAAGCTTTATCATTTAAGTAACTTTTGCCTTAATTGTGTCTGTCTTTCAGAAACTATAAAACCTCTATTTCAAAATTGAAAGAAAAGACTACCCCTGACACAGGGAAACACCTGGAAAAACAATGTGCAGTACGCATTGCTTTGATCAGGCCTTTAAATGAGTTTGTTGGATTCAAATACCAGGGTTTTTTAAAGTATGTTTATATTTTGCAGTAAAAATAAGGTTCTTTTATATGACACTTCTGTAAACCAAATTTGAATATAATGGGACTTCTGGATTAGTCTCTCAAAATGTTCAAAATGACTCTTTCTGAGAAGTCTCCACGTATGTTCTTCACACTCACTGTAGCCCTGCCTTACGTCATGTTTCTTCCATCCTTGCTCATTCCTTTTAAGGCAGTTTTTATAAATGTCCATTTTTCCTTGTCCTCAGTTTGATCAACTGCCACTCGCCTTGCCTCCTGTACAGATTACATCTGTTGCCTGTCCTGAAAGGGTTATGTGTGCTCTGGGAGGGCACATGCCCTCCTCTCCTCACCTCTCTGACTTCAACAAAGCCACAGTCTGTCCTAGAAAGGAACCCCTGTCCCCGATTGCCACAGTACTTCCGTCCTACACCCAGACAGCGATCTCATGTACATCACAGGCTGAAGTATCATGATGTTGTGCTAAGTTCTCAGCTTTCTTTTCTTCATGTTCCTTTCCTCCATATGTTTGGCTGGGGTTTTTTTACTTCATTTATTCAATGACAGCTTTTGAGCATTAGTAAACAAAGAGGATGGAAACAGATTTGTAACTTATCACCAGTAACAGCAGAGCTTGATAAAATGTCGTCTATGTAGTATTTGCACAATTTGCTAAAAGCATCTCTCATCAGCGGGGAACGGCGAGAAGGTTCTAGGAAGTCACAGAACTCCCACGAAAACAGATTTTGCCTCTTTGCCCCTCTCCAGAGCAATTTTACTAAACCAATCAGCATGCACCTGCCTGTTTTCGAAGAGACTAAATGTCCTTTCTCTCTCCTCACTCCTCGTAGGTTCCCTGGGCAACGAAGTGCCCAAGGAAACCGGTCACCTTCCCATAAGCGGGACATTTTCCCTCTCCGTCCCCCGCGCTCAGCGGTGACGCCTTAACTACCGCTGCGGTCGACGGCGCCCCAGACACCCCCCCCGAGTGACACTTAACGGCACTCGGGTAAACTCCCCACCCCAGCCTTCTTCTGGCGAAGGACCGAAACGAAGCCAGCCACGGCCCTCTCCTTCACAGGCGGCTGGGCCGCCGCGGAGCCCCCTCCCGAACCACCGTCCCGGGGGACGGGCTTTGGAGGGCGCTCGGGAGGCTCGCAGGCTGCGTGCGAGTGTCTGTGCGCTCCCCCGTGCCTCGGGAGCAGGCTGCTGAAGAGGGCCGCGGCTGTTCCCGCCTGCCCCTTCCCCTCAGCCCGCCGAGATCTGTCTGCAGCGCGGACCGACAAACCGCCCCTCCACGCATGCGCCCGCCGCGCTGTGACGCTACGCCGCGCGGCGCCGTGACGTGAGCGGCGAAGCCTTCCCGCCTCGGCCAATGGGGTCGCGCGGAGGCGAGGGCCGCGCGGCCGTTGGCTGGCCCCGCCCCCGCCCCGCCCCCTGCCCGCCGCCGCGGAGAGGGCGGTGGGGGGACCCGGATGAGGCAGCCTCGGGCGGCCGCGGCCGTTAAACGCCGGCCTGCGGGCGCGGCCCCCGCCATGGCGGCGGCGCGGTGAGGGCAGCGCGCTCGGGGCGCGGCGCGGGGCGCAGCGAGGATGCTGCTGGTCTATGTGATCCTGCTCTCGGCGCTGGCCGGCT
>JAVKLA010000093.1:34636760-34710349 GCA_034782735.1 Sagittarius serpentarius | reverse complement strand
CGCCACCCCCCCCCCCCCCCCCCCGCCATGCCCCCAGGACCTGAGTCCTTTCCTGCTCTGCAAAAATGGATAGTAAAGCAGCACTGTGATACCTGTGGGTTTTCAGGCTGCTGCAGAGAGGTAATGCTCTGAATGATAACAGCACAGAGACTTGTTCTGCTAATGGCAAGGTGGTGATAACTGGAATCAGTAGATCTGTCTGTAGACAATAGTTTTGCGCTTCAGTGATTATATTTGTAGTGCATGGACAAGTAGTTTTTCTTATTCATACAGGAGTTAGATAAATGGATCTGTAGGCAACTTGACACACAGTAAACAAACTCAAACCCGGGAACATTAAATATTTTCATTTCTTCAAGGGTGCTACATGTGTAGAAGGAAGCTTTTTGTAGTGCAGAGCTTTTTACTGTCTTTATTTTGGGAGGAGTCTACCTCAGACATACATTGTCTGGAGGGTCACTAAATGCAAGTTTCTTTGTGTTAAATGAAAGTACGTGGTACAAAGTATGTATGTAAATCTCCTTATGTAGATATCAAGTTCAAAATGTATTGGTTCTAGGGATTTTGAAACCTTTTAGTCTTCTTCCCCAGCTCTAGTGCTTCACGGGTGTCATGGGTTAGCCGCAGCCAGCAACTCAGCACCACGCAACCGCTCACTCGCTTCCCCCCCGCCCAGTGGGATGGGGGAGAGAATCGAAAAATAAAGTAAAGCTCGTGGGTTGAGATTATAACAGCTTAGTAGAACAGAAAGGAAGAAACTAGCAATGACACTAATAACAATAAAGTGACAATAATAATAAAAGGATCGGAATACACAAGACAAGTGACGCACAATGCAATTGCTCACGACTTGCCGACTGATGCCCAGTTAGCTCCTGAGCAGCGCTCCTTCCCCGGCCAACTCCCCCCAGTTTCTATACTGGGCATGACGTCCCATGGTATGGAATACCCCTTTGGCCAGTTTGGGTCAGCTGTCCCAGCTGTGTCCCCTCCCAGCTTTCTTGTGTCCCTCCAGCCTTCTTGCTGGCTGGGCATGAGAAGTTGGAAAGTCCTTGACTGAGTCTAAACATGACTTAGCAACATCTGAAAACATCAGTGTTTTATCAACTTTATTCTCATACTAAATCCAAAACATAACACTATACCAGCTACTAGAAAGAAAATTAACTCTATTCCAGCCGAAACCAGGACAATGGGCTTTCACACTGGAGAGATCTAATTCTGAAAGAATGCCAGTTTGAAACTTCATTATAAAGTCAGATTTAATGAATGACCAGCTACATATTGGACATTTCCCAATATACAGGTGGCATTCTTTTCAGGTTAAGAGTAAGCCTTTTCTTACGATTAGTCAACAAATGTTTCGTTTTCTTTTCTTACTTGCAAGGGTGAGGAACTAATGTGGCACTGACTTGAGATGGATTAGTGAAGAAACTGGGAGACCAGAAGTATAGTTGGGGACAAAAAAAAAAAATCTCAGTTGGAGGGAGAGATGAAGACATAAAAGAATAAGTTTTGGTGATTACTGTTTGTGTTGCTGCAAATGCCAATCCAATAAGTATTAAGGTTAATTGGTCTGACAGGAGAATAAAACCTCCTTCAACTTCTCTTGCTTGAAATAGTGTGTAAAAGCTTCTTTGTGCAATAATAATGAAAAGAAAATCACGTCATTGAACACCTTTGCTCTTTTGTATTTAAAAATTACTTGATCTTAGTCCTGCAGTGAACTTTTCGTGTAGATAGTGAATGAAGGCTCTGAAAAATCTGATAAGATTTATTCGGTACTTCATGGTGTTTTTCCTGCACTGGCATTGATACTTTGCATTTCTGTTCCTCTGAGCTCTGATCTTGAACATTTAAGCTCATCTTGCTGCTCAGTGAGAACAAATACTTTTTATTCAGTTGTCATAATTCGTGTAGCTTTCAGTTCTTTTAAATAAAATATGAAATAAGCAGTAGTACTTCTTATTTTTTGAAGGAGAACTTATTTCAAAGTAAATATAGGGCATGTAGGAGTTAAATACGTTACCAAACTGTAGGCATCATAACAAATGTCTGAGTTTGGCTCTGAGCCTGTCTGTTGGAGCGGCTAGGTGTGTTCAAGCTCTAGAGTTGGGCTATTCTGAATCACCTCCTACAGGCTGTATTGTGATCTTTTAGTTTCTGTGGATAGATAGTGTGAGTAATGTTCCCTACCTGTCACACAAAACTGAACACTGGGTTTTCCTTGAAGGTGATTACTTCAAGGAACAAAGGCACAGAATTTATGTGTAAAAATGGGTAGCTAATACAGCTCTCAGTAGTTCATTTGATGTCAAAATGTAGAAGTCTCTTGTAGAACCTATTTTATATATATGTGAAATAGTTAATCTTTTTATTAGCAAATGATACTTGATCAGAAAGCTTTTAAATAAGTAGCCTGGGTAAGGACAGTAGGGTTTAGTGATCAGTGTGGTGCTGCAGTGATGGTGAAGCTTAGTCTCAGGCTGCCAATTTCACTATTGGAGCCAGTCCTTTCATGTTACTGGGTTTCTGTGGGAATCTGCTTATTCTGCATTCCTGCAGAGATTGCCTGAAGTCACCTGATATGCTCCTGTGTTTACAGTTCATGTTCACACTTGTTTGATTTAAAATTATTTCAACATTTGGTTATTCTTTATTACTGTTCTTTAGAGAATAGTAAAAGACTTTAAAACTTCTTCTAGGATTAATAAAACTTACTGTCTAAAATTAGTATGGAGAGAATGTTACATACCTATGTGGTTTGTTAATTTAATAGATAATTTGTACCACCCCAGTCTACTGAAATCCAGTAATTGTGGAACTACAAAAACTTTTGCGTGATGATCTCAAACTGTGCTTTAGTCCAGAAGAAAGCAATGATCCAGTATTATAAATGTTAACTGGGAACAGTTAGCTTTTTGAGCAGGTTCTATTCTGCATGATACATGAATATCAATATTTTATATAATTAAGAAAAAATGCTCTACTGAAAGTGTTTTGCTGTTTGAGGGTTGAAGAGTGCTTGTTCATAACAGTGGATAAATTCTCATTTTGGAAATGAGTGTGAATGCCAGTTTGTGTGAAGGGGATTTGGGAGTCATTATTTTATAAACATTTGTCAGGTTAATTGTGACATACTAAGCTGAACAAAGAACTTATTTATAAGTTCTCTGAGTGGTTTTTGCTGCAGTCACAAAGTTTCTGGTTAAACTAAAGAATTTATTGCTGGAATGGTGTTCATCTCGGTTGAGAGACACGAGTAAGATCCACGCTTTGAAAGCTTTTCCTGTTATTATTTACCTTCGCTGTTTAACAAATGGCAGTTGTTTTACAAGCCAATCGAATCTAGGCTAGAATTCAGACCTTCAGTATGTTCAATGATCCCAGCCAGCATATCTAGTAAATTAGTGAAAAAAATCTGCAATGAAGACTTCAGTTGACAGTTAAGTTTGTGCTGCAAAGAAAGTTTCTATGGTACAGTTTGTGTCCAGCCAACAGTGAAATAGTTGTGTATGTGATGTCGTGGATGCAGGTGCTCCTAAACTGCTCTACCCTGCAAGTTGGGTGTATGCTGTGTTGGGTTTGGTAGCTCAGACTTCTGCATCACACCTGCCCAAAGACATTTGGGTGCATCGGCTTCCCTAAGCACTCTTCCTTCTGGAAGGACTCTTACTCTTGTGGAGGCCTGCCTGGGTGAATAAGCCCTCTGAGGACTTGGGAGTGCATCTCTGTTGACTGCAGGACCCAGCTGGAGCCCGGCAGCATTTTAGACCTGTCCGTGGCCATGTATAGCTATGAAGACTGCCAAGGAGATGCTAGGTGTAGCAGAGAAGAAAACAAAGAGGGAAACCCTTATTTTTTTTTGTGAGATGAAAGAAAAGCAGAAATTGTTTTCAACTCTGGATTGGGCTCTGGAGAGCTACTTTGGGTTGTGGTTTTTTTTTTTTTTATTCCCACTAGCTGTTATAATTCATTTTAGCCTTAAAACTACATGGGGAAGGATTTACCTTTGTAATTTCTTAATTTCTCTGTGTAGCTTGCAGTTACTCTGTAGTTCAGCAGAACAGCCTGTGAGGAGCAGTGCACCCAGCCCTCTCCATTAAAGCTGTTCTGTGTAATGGAAAATACAGGGATTATACCACAGCAATACAGTTTTTACATTTTTGAAGACTTAACCAGATGTCATAAAAATCTGTCTGCAGTGAAGAGTGTATTACAGAGATCAGCTGATGATAATCAGACTGTTGCACATACTCAAAGGCAGTAATTAATTGTCAGATATGACTAGCATAAAATTAAATTAGGGTAATCATTTGGGAATACTTTTTTTTGCAATTTAGTGTTGCTTTAATTGTAAAATTTACAGGAACAATTTAAGATGTAAATTTACAAAATTATTTCTTAATTTCTGTCCAATATCTTAAAATTAGGGAAATCATAACACTTTGTTCCTGACTTTCTCAACTTAGTCTTAATGCTAAGCTTGAATATATTTTCCTGCATCAGTTTTAATGGCAACATAGTTATGAAAAATGCCCACTTGGAAGGAAATGTGTACAAGTATTATGATCTGCTTTTTTAATGGCATTAAGTGCAAGATTGTGTTGCTTGCCAGTGTCACTGAAATGAAGATAGTAATACTTACAATAACTAATACCAGTTATGTAAAATGCTTTAAATGATGCTAAAACTTTTGAAAAATATCCTTTCAAATACACTTTTTATATAGTATTTTAAATGTAAGCCACTGTGCAGTAAGAACTAAATTGGACTTTTACATGAATGTCACTTGTGTAGTAAATGACGTAAACTATTATTCCTGTTTTCTACTCTTCCTATTTTAGCTCAGGCAGTTGAAGATCATAGTCTTGTAGTGACATGGCAGAAGGCTTCATGGTGGTGTTTGAATCACCACTGTGAATGATCTGGCTTGGTGAATAATTCCTAAGTAATTAAACAGTGGAAATGATGCAGTGTAACTCTGAAAACTTCAGCAGTTTGTGTTTTTTTTTTTTGAGAATAACTCTGCATACTTGCTAACAAAACTTAATGCAATATGGTAGAATAAAAAAAACCCCACCAAATTCTAATGCTGCCAAGCAAAGAGCCCAGTGGATTACAAGGGGAGGTGGGGTGGGAACAGCAATGTTAGTCAGTGGTATTGTTTTAAAACAATACTATCAAAACTCAGTTGTTTTTTTTTTTTCCCTGTTCCTCTGAAAGAAGGACAAATTAGAGAAAATATCCAAATTCATTGTGGGGATGGTGGGAAAAGATTATGGTAATTTGAGCAGCTGCTTCTTTGAAATGTGATCATAAGTCCCAACTGTAACTTGCCATCACTGATGCAGGATTTGCAAAGTGCAAGAATCCTTCCTGTTAATTAATCTTGCAAGCCCCTCCTGTATTTGATTGTCAACAGTGGTGCCACAGGTTACCTCCAGACTGAGGTTCTGCATTATTTGATCCTGTTTGTTTATGGGCCCATTAATAAAATGCTGTGACTCACAAATGGTGACACCTTTGCTTGGAGGACAGTTGTAATGGCAAGTGATGTGCCATGGTGCGTCCCCTGGTCCCCATCAGTGCCTTCCCCACCGTTGCAGTCTAAACAGCTGATCTGTCTGTAAAACAGATCTTTAATTACTGCTGTTTAAAATGAAGTGAACTGTCAGTCATCTCAGCTTTGAAAATGGTGCTGCTAATCCTGGGCTAGACTATCCCCACCAATTTGGAAGACTTTAAGGGTGTGAACTGGACCAGAAGTGACTAGATAAATGTAGATTGAGGAGAAGCTTCTGTGGTTTGAGCATTTTTAAAACTGGAGGAGTGAGGATAAACCTTGGAAAGCTATCATGTCTAGAATTCAGAACGGATACAAATATTTTCTCACTTTTGGTTTACAGCTGTCAGATTGTTTTCAGCAGTGAGGCAATCGTTTGCTGTGTAAGTGGTCTAAGAGGATGTCATTAGTTTTCATATGGACATAGGTTAGTGTTTAGAGAGAGGATTAAAACTCTTGAGCTCAATGAATGAGTCATGTACAGAGCTTAGACTTCTATTAGAACATGAGCATCATTTTCCTCTGACCAGAACTGCAGAGAGTTGATGTTTGTAGAGAGACTTGAGACCTTATGGGAGAATATCTTGCTGAAGTGAGAAAAAGTTAGCATTTTGCTAGCATCAGTTACTGGAACCAATCTCTAATCCAGCTAGCTAAAGGTAGAGTTTGGGGGTGGCTTGGATTTATTTGTTTGGGGTTTTTTTGGTGTTTTTTTTCCTGCTGCTGTTATCCTTGAATGCCTAAAAACTGGTTGCTGAACCATACCTGCCTCTCTTCCAGCTGTAGGTGAACAAGAGCATATTCTGCATCTTCTGTCCTATTTGGAGCAGAGCCACGACGACTCAGGCCTTCTGGTTAGACAGGGAAATTTTGTCTTCGTACTGTCTGAGACTGAAATATAGCAGGATTTTGATCTTTCCCTTAATTTGAACCAACAGTTGGCTTCAGCTAGGTCACATACAAGTTAAAAAAAAAGAAACAACAAACAAACCACATGAAAACTCAGAGATCAAACAGGCAGTGACTGCATTGAGTTAACTAAGCTATTTCAGTATTTATGGAATTTAGAATTTGGGAAACTAGTATTCTTGAAATGCAAAAAAGTCTGTGCGTGGTCAAATTGATTTTGTTTGTGCTGGTAAGAAAGTAGTTTTGATAAGTCTGATTCGAGATTTCTTTTTCACCTGTAGCTATTTCAGTACAGACAGCAATGGCAAATCTTTTAAGACTCTCCTTTCCGTATTTAGAGTGGCTTCTGTCATATAAACAGGAAAAAAATAAGATTATCTTTTTGGAAGGAGCTACTTCACTATTTACATTTGTTCTTGGAGAATGGGTCTTAAAGTTTTAAAACTGTTTGTCTTGAGTGTCTGATTTGAGATATACCTCCGAAGTACTGATATCACTGTAAGAAAGAAGACTGTAGTTTAAGAATCTGGAAACTGTGAAACAGTTTTGAAGGGAAAAAAAAAAGAGAATAATAATAAAATCCTTTTTTTTTTTTTTTTTTGAGGTCTTGATTCAAAAAGTGACTGTTCATATATTGAGAACTTACGTGTATGAGCCTCCCACATGCCTGTGGCAGAATATCCTGAAACACAGTGGGTGGAGTGCTAGAACTGATTTGCAGTTTTCCACAAAACTTCCTAAAAAAATAAACCTACTCTCTTATTGCAATGTTTTTCAGGTTGTTTGTAAGCCAGATTTTCATGGGTGTGGGTAAAGCTGAAATAAGTAGATTTCGATACTGAATAAGAGTATAGTTTGAATTACTGAAGTCCCCTGAATATGAATACTGACACAGTTCTGCAGCTTTGTTCCTTGTGAAATCAGTGGAAGCTGGATAATTGCTTTTGAAAAATCTACAGTGGTGATACTTTTCTTTTTAAAGTACTTTAAAAAAAAAAAAAAGTACTACTAATTTTTTTCAAAATAAGTATGTTCCATCTTTGTAGCTTCAATGTGAAGCACGATATAAACTGTTTGCATTATAATACCTAACTCTAACAAGCTTAAATGTTAGCTGACAAGTACTTTTAGAATCTTATTAATGTGATCGTGCCTTTTTAGGAGTGGCTTGTATTATTTTAGAATTTTTGTAGAAGTAAACTTCATCTTAAATTACACACAGTGTAAGATAAGAGGACTTTTTTTATATCTTAAAATATCTGGTGTCAGTCACTTATTGAAATTTATATTCTTAACAAGCGCATGACTTGTATTTCTGTGAATCAGATAAGAAAGACAATCTAAAAATGACTGAGTTCTGTTTTGTAGTTAGTTGAACCTTTTGAGTAATCCCAAAACTGAAAATAAATTCAGCATTTATTCTTTTAAAAGTATTTTAGATACTAGAATCTTCAAATACAGTAGCATTTACAAAAATAAATTGGTGTCTTACCAAACACAGTCTGTCTTTAGGTTTTGATTTAATTTTTACTTAGTGGTAAACAAAATTCTAAGACTTGCAATGTATAGCCTTATGCTAAAGGTACTTGCATTTTTAGCTGGTGGGCTCTTCTGAGTTTAAGGTCTCTTTTTGCCTTGTTTATTAAGAATTAAATGTTCAGTTAATGTACCTTGACTAAAAAAATTCAGAAACTTGACAATGTTTAATCTTTATGGCAGCAGAGTAGCACTGGAATCCATATAATACAAGTGATTAATGTGGTCTTACAGATATCCGGTAATTTTTACACCCATGTTTTAGACGTCAAACTTCTGTTATAAAACGAGAGAATAATTTAAAACTTTTCCCAGAACTTATTCTAGAAAAGTGTTATCACTTCTTAGCAAAAGCTCTACAAAATCCTAGCCTCCTCCTGCATTTGCAAATTAAGCTGTAAGTCTTTCTGCTTCTCCAAGTAGAAAATAGAGTACCGAGAGCTTTTGAAGTTTGTTCCTGTCTGTGTTTAGCTCTTAACAATTTTTTTTTTTAACCGTGGTTCTGGATATTCTTAACAGATGCAATGAACAGAAACACATAAGTGCACGATTATCTTTGGCCAGATAAATTGCTATTTTTTCCCAGTTCTTAATGGATTTGCTCGTGCAACTAAAAATATTGTAGTTAAGCAGGTACTGGTGGGAGCAGTTAATTTAGGTAATAGGTTAATTAAACTAAGGTATAAAAGACTCCTGTCCTCTTCTCTATTAAAAGTTAGCTAAAGGAATACAAAAGAATCATCACAGAATAGTGAATACAAATTAATGGGAATATAGGTCAGACATTTCTAAAACTAAACCACTGAATTACAGTCTTGTTCCAAGTAGGTGAGTTCTTCCCCCGCAGAACTGGCAACTGGAAGGAAGAATAACGTTACTCAGAGGCTGAAAACACCCAAAGTGAGGGGAACAAACACGATTTGTTTGTTTGAGGAGGTTTTTTTCAGATGCAGTTTTGGTCTAGACTTTCTGAGGTGGTGATGAAATGAGAGCAAATGAGCCACTGAAGTGACTGTGAAGTATGACATGAATGAAGTGTAGAAGTTTTTCGTTATGGAGACATACTGACTGCATGCAGTGTCTGGAAACATTTTTGCTGTGCTTTGTATGTGGAAGAGCTCACTATTATGCTACTTTAAGTATAACTGTAATCTGTATATTAATTGAGTAACTCCATTATCTTTCGGTACAGTCATCTGACCGAATTCCTCATGTGAAATTACTTTTTTTTTGCTGTTTGTGTCTTACGGTATTTGAGAAACACTTTTGCTACTTGACAGCTTCTTTTAAATATTACTTTCATAGGCTTTTTTTTTAACTTGTTAAAATTTCTCATGAAGTTCAATTGATAGATATTCCTCTTAATATTCATATTATTGAGTTAAAATGCTGGGGTTTAACTAACATTTTCTTAGTAGTGTGCTATTTGAATTTTAGACTTCTGGACAAATAAGGTAAATTTGTGGAGGGAGATTGATAATTTAAAAACATTGTAAACACGCTGTGAGCATCTAATACAAGGTACTCTTAAAGACTTTTTTTTAATAGCATGCCATATCCAAGCAGGGATTTGGGGCAGGGGTGTAATATGTCTGTTTTCTCATGTAGCTACAATGTGCCTATTTTTTTTCCTTTAGAAAAAATGAAAAGTTTACAAAGGCTTAACAAATACGGTTTAAAGACAGTAAAATATCTCCCCCACAAGATCTCTCTTCTGGTGGCTGTTTAGTATCATTTCACAGGTTTGGAATTGAAGAGGAAGCTTTCAGATATATGGATTGAGTTGGTGTAATTCTGCTTTGTAGGTCAAGGATTTGTGACGTGAGCGTGAATTTTGCCTTTTGACCTTGCTGAGTAAGGAGATGGCAGCATTAGACCCGGCTTGAAACAGGTGTCATATAGATGCAATGAAAATCTGCCTTTGCTGAGCTGTTACCAGTCTCTCTGTATTTAGAAAGGTACTATGTTTCTCATAAGTACCTTTTGGTAACATTTTCTCAACTGTTGTACTGTCAGGAACAAATCATGGATTTCCCCGGGCCTCTGTTGTGGCTTAAAACCTACTTGTTGGGCTGCAGCAGTGCATGGACCGATTGCAAACTGTTTGCTATGGGCTTGTTCCCCACTGATGGAGGTCCACTAACTTTTTTGGTTACAAGTTAAAGTTAAGAAAGGGAGTTGAGAATACTGAATGAGTGTTTAAGGATCTAGACAGCCAAATAGAAAACCACATTTTTTTTCTTGTTCAGAGCTTGCCAAGTGAGGGCCTTGAATTCAGAAGAGCAACCTACCAGAACTGACCAGATCCTGGGATGGCTGCTGTGATGAGGCTAAGAGACCAGCTGAGATTAACTGAGGCATTTAGTTTGCTGTCAGGGTTTCTTTATAGACTTTTTGAATAGAGGCCTACTGGTAGGCTATACAAACTTTTTTCTTAGTCAATATGATGAATTTCTTGAAGGCATTTATTGGTGGACTCTTGCTCTGTAAAGATGGACTAAACATCAGAGTAATAAAATATACTCTTAAACCTATTACAGAAATTACAGCAAGGTTATTTATACAAGGTATTTTATTTAATAAAGTTCTATATTGTAACAACAAACCCAGGATGATAGGAAACTTATCTCTCCTTTACATAGGAAAGTTTGGGACAGGAAGATACTGAATCACCAAAGGTACTGCAGTCTGCAGGGCTTGGGAATAGAGTTCATCTCTCTTGTCTTTTTCACTGAATTGTGTTACTGGCACTATTAGCTAAAAGCCTACTGTTGGTACTTTAATACAATGAAATATAGCTTTACTTTCATATTAAAAGTATGTTTTGTTGCCCCTGCTGTAAATGTTTTATGAAGCAAACTTTACAGTTCATTTTGTGTAGTGCTGTGACTGTTCTCAAGCAGGAAAGTTAAGAGAGATGGTATAGACGTGGGGAACGTGGCCTCTCTGCAGAGGGGAGAACACCCATTGCTGGCTTGCTGCGCTCCTTCTAGACCGAACAGAGGAGCAGCAGTGGTGGCACTCCTCAGAGTGCCCTTTGTTACTGGTGATAGTGTTTTTAAAAGGTAGGGTAGTTCATAGGCTTTCCCTACCACAGGGAAAAAGATGGGAGAACCCGTGGTGCCTGACCCAGTGACGTGCGTGGATTGCAGGTTGCCTATGTGTGGTTTTACAGCACAAGGGAATGGAGTCTTGCCATGTTACTGACTGTCGCCATCTGGGTCTGTATTTGTTCACCAGTTCCCAGTAGGAAAGTCTTTCCAAATAAATTTGGGTTATCTTGTACTTAAGTAGTCTGTCAACAGTTTGCTTAACTAATATGTAAGTGAAATCGACTTGAAATAGTAATTTGTTCAATGTTTAGTTTTGGAAATGTACAAATTCTCAGTAAATTACCTTCAATAGGTAAGTGCGGTGGTATAAAATTGGAACGCTTCAGAGCAGCACTTAAACATTAAAAATGCATTTAATGTGGGATATTGAGCTCTTTGTATGTTGCTAATGCCAATGGAAATAGGTAACGTGTTAGGTTTTTTTGCGAAGGATTTTGCAAATTAGTTGCAGTGGTACGAATATGAACATAAGCACTTGTTGTAAATTAAAAACGATGTTGAGACTGCTTTTTAATCCCATATTTGTAGAAAACTAGTACTGCACGAAGTCCAGCATACACTGTTAAAGTGTTTTGCATATTATTGTGTATAACAGCATTGGTATTTTAGAATTTTTTCCTCTTCAGTTAATTCAATGTTGTATTAATTAAAAAAAGTCTGTGTTGAAAATAGAAATCAAAATTATAGTAAACATTACGCCTTAATTTAAAATGGCTTGTTCTGAGGATGACTTCATCATTCCATGCTGCAGCAAAAGATTGTGGTATGTGCTGTACTTAACGCTTTGTTCTGAAGTTACTTGAGAGATGACATTTTCGGTTTGAATATGTAGGTAGATATATCTGCATCCTTATTGGAATATTTGTTTGTTATTTTGCTTTTTTGTTTTGTTCTTATTTTTAGTATTGAAAATAGATTTGTCCAGGTTTGTGTTTTTGTTAAATAGCCAGCAGGCTGTTTTATGGTGTATATATAAGGGGAAGACCTTATCAATACCAACGCTTTTAAGCCTGACATTTGCAGAAATCCGGAGACGTGATGGTAATCTATTGGTTCCTCTTTTTTTGTCTTTCCTCTCTCCCAGAAATGTTGTCTCAGTAGCTAACTGAGGCTCCTGATGGTGGTCACTAGTTCGACATTCCCTTTTTTTTTTGATAGATTTGGGGAAAAAGTATATGGGCAGTTGCTGGTACTAATTGAAAAGTTGTTTATTTGTGCTGAAAAAAACCCAAACCTACAAGTATTTATTCAGTCAAAACTTGGCATTATTTTCCAGTGTGCTTGCCTAACTTTTTTTTTTTGCCTAACAAAATCTGAGCTAAATCTGTATTTTGAGGGGGTAAAAATAATTCCTAAAAGGAACAGGGTACCCTTGCTCGTGTTTAAAGTGAGAAATGTGTGGGGCGGCGTGTGCTGTGATGAGTTTGGGTGGGTCTGAGCAGGGAGGTGGCCAGGCCCTGAAGTGTCAGTAAGTCTTGTAGAGTGAAAATAGCGGGGTCATCTTGGTGGTATTTTCCCTACCCTTGTGATGCTTACTATTTCTTTAATAATTCAGGAGCTATAAAGAAAGATTATGAGTAAAATATCAGACCAAATAGTACATGCACAAGGCATATTTTCAGTTGGTTCTTTATGGTATACTCGTAAGCCTGAACCATGGCCAGTGTGATTTAATAGCTTTCTCTCTTTTGTACAGACTTTAAAAAAAAAAAAAAAAGAGTAAAGTATTTAAAATTTTCTTTCTTTACTTTCCCAATTTCAAAACAGTTTTCTTCCTGAAGGAGTTAATGAGGGAGAAACTTGGAACCAAATTAAAGTTAGAAGCTGAACTGGATTTCAGGAAAATAGCTGGAGTATTGAGTTGTATGTATTCACAAGGAGAACAAAAGAAATGTCTGTCTTATGGCTCTGTATGAGGCTGATGCTCGTACAGAAACGAAGTGTCTCGAATCAGAGCATCGAGCTCCCTCCCAAAGAGTGTGCCGACAGTTAAAGGGCGCTAAATTATTTCAGTTTCTGAAAGTCTTCAGTTCAGATCCATGTGACTGTTTCCTGAACATATTGTGATCTCTGAATGTGACAAGCAGATGCCTCTGATGGTTGAGCAAACCGGACTTATGAAAGACTTCTTTCTCATGAAATGGCAGATACGTCCTGCAGGCAGTGGTGCTTGTGTCCTGCTATTTGTAAGTCTTCTCAACAGAAATAATCGCTGGGAGGCTGTGACAGAGATGGAAACCAAGTCACAGGGCAGTGTTAGGAAACGAGAGCAATAAATAAAAACAGAAACATGGAATACCCTGCAAGTGCTTTTTCAAATACTTTATATAAATGCTAGTGCAGATTCCATGATATCTTCCTATTTGCAGGGTTGTGGCCCTTGCTGTTAGGATTGCATGTGTGTGTCTGCCATGTGATGGGGCTGCAGCTGTGCAGCCTCTCCCCCTCCTGCCTTCCCTTAGATCGTGGCTGTGTCTGACACTGAAGCACTATCACTTAAAAATGAAACTGGTATTTATAACTTGGCGTATTCTAATCAGAGAGAATTATGTGGTGAGAATGTGTGTAAAACACTTAGTATCTTGAGTATGAACTGCTTTTGCTGTGAATCACATGCTGTGATGAGGGAAATAATGCTCAAGGGCAAATATTTAGAATACCTGTATCTTTATTTTAATTCAAGAAGAATGGCTGAAAAGAGCAACCAAAATGTTTTTCACAAAAGGAGAGAAGGATCAATCTGTGTAACTAAAGTGTACTGCTTATTAGGATGCACTAGTCCTCCAAGTACAGCAGTGTCATAAAAATTTATGCTTTAGGGTCATAGTGTATTTTCTCCTTTCAATGCTGTGATGTTTTATGCAGAGGAACTTAAAACTGAAAGAACTGGTAAGATATTTACTGCAAAAGGAGTCTTGTGTTAAATCATGTTTACAATCATGAGCATATTCTGTGACTTGATCAGCTTCCCACTTTCTCAAAATTAGTTGCACTAGTAAATATAACTTAATCTGTTCCTGTGAAGCAGTCTTTGTTTATATACTCTCCAGTGTTCTGCATTCAAAAAGCTTTAGTAGCTTCTACTTGTTCCTTTTGACCAATGAATATGTAGGAATGGTGGTATTTCTCTTTAGGAGTGTTGAAGAATCGTTGTAATCCTGTTACCTTTTTTATTTCTCAGTGTTACTTACATCATTTGAATTAAGTCTTTTCTATATTTTTCAGGTTCAAGCCATTTTTTCCATTTCAAGTATTGCCACCTGACGAATATGAAGATCGAGACCTCTGTGTACAGGATTTTCTATTGACAGAAGGTCGACTAAAAGTCACATTAATTGAATGTACAAGGTGTGTTTTGTGGCGTTTTGCTCATTCTTGACTAAGCAAGTACCTGTTTTTCAGTTTGTTGTAATTATAGCTGTAGGCCTGTTCTGATTCACAAAGTAGCAGCTTTGGTGGTGTGATTGATTGCGCTGTAATGAAGAAATGTATTTTTTAAGTAAAAATGGAACAAATGAAAGTTGCAGTAAGTTTCTGAAGCACTTCTGTGTTTTGTGTGGGTGCATGCATTTGCCTTTCTTCTGAATTTTGCCTGGTTACAAGCTAATCTGTGCTTCCTGTTGGTTTCTTTTGTTTTGGTGGGGTTTTTTGTTTGGCACACCAAATTATGACTCTCTTTCCAGGACAGTGTAAATTTTGTAATTATCCTATTGTGTTATACTGTAAGCGAAGGGGAATAATTGTTTCACTCAGTCTTACTTAGATTAATCCAAATAACTTTTATAAGGCATTATTTATTGTCTTTGTCTCGAACAAAATAATGGAAAGAAATAAAATCTACTTCCTTCATTGAAGAGGAAAATTATTCTCTTTAAAGCTGGAGAAAAGGTGTGTGGGCTCTTGGTTTGTTTGGGTTTTTTTTTGTCAGACGTCTTAGTTCTTGGTTTATGTTCGATCTTATCCAAATAGTGCTTAGGCTTTGATCTAGTCATGTGCTGTTCTACTCCTTATGAACTAAACTCTGGTTTGCAGCAAGACTTTTTTTTAACCTGTTGTTTTCATTGCTCGTATTACCGTACGAGCTCCTCTTTGCATTTTTTTTCTGTAGCCTTGTACAACTGTGTGGTTTATCAGTGCCATGGACTTCCAGAAGATACTATTCTGTTCTAAGGATTGTGTGGGCCACAACAGAGATTTTTAATTTTTTTTTTTTTTTTTTTTATAAAATTGCTGTTTACCTGTCTGCCCCTAGCTTTGTGATTATGTTTTCTGTGAATGATCCAAGAATACTAAATGACTGTGTGCACTCCTTGGCTGCTAGGAGCGTTTCCTCTTTACGCATTACTGAGTAAGGGAACTCATGATCTCTCTTTATAGGTAGTCCCCAATTTCAGTCCGGTAGTGTGTTCATTTTTATTACCAGGGGGTCCCAAAATAACTACCTTTAAGTTGTGTGCAGTTGTTCTTGGTTTGGAAAGTAATCTTTTAAATACTATATATTTCCTGAATCTGAAACACTGTGTAACATCACCAACATATCAGTAGCACTGTGTTTCTTTCCATTACGTTTAGAAGCCAGATTGCTCAGTTTGACATCATCATCTGACCTCTCAGTATTTTCCGCTGTCACAGATGCTTATCAGATGGCTGGGAGAGGATGCAGTTGCTGGCTTGTCAGGTCTTTTAAGCTTCAGGTCTGACTTTATCTGACTGTTTCATGCAGCTTGGAATTTCTCGCCACACACTTGAAAATTGTCTCAACAGACACCTCTCAATCTAGATGTCCGACTCATGGTGCCATAGTAATTCCTTAGATCTTCCAGGTGTCCCATCCTTTTTTGAACTGAACAATTACAACTGCTGTCCATAGAGTCCCCCTGTGAGTAAATAGTCTTGCTTACTTTGCACCTGAAGGTATTGATGAGGTAGAAGCTGAAAGACATATAGAGGATTTTGGTAGTAAAAGAAGAAATGTACAATATATATGAAAGTAACTGACAAAATTTCCCTTTTTCATCACCACTGTATGTGAGCTGGTGTAAAGGTTGCCTGGGATCATTCTCAGTGGTTCTTTTGCAGTGCAGCGCTGCATGTTGAAATACAGAGCTTTATCATTCATGTCTGCCATAGGGACCTTTTCTTAGGGAGCTTTCCTTAGCAATCATTCTCATTCCAGAAATGAAAGATCACTTCAATTTCTGTGTGTTTTTCAGTTTTGCTGAGTGCCCCAGAAGGTTTTTATACTCTGTCAGTACAGTACCTATTCTTTGACTTCTGTACAGAATTTGGAGTAGGATTCTTGACCGCTGACGTTGTATTCCATCTCGTCTGGTAACAGAGTTCTGCTGCTTCTCCTGCTTAAGTCTGAATTACAGTGGTGAAACTATAGTCATAAAACATTTAGCAAACTTTTTGTATGTTATAAATGTCTAGTTTAATTTCATTATTCTTCACACAACCGAATAGCTGCCCTTTTTGCACTTGTTTCTTTCCTACTTGCAGGCTTGACCATATTAATTTCCTAGCTGTCATGCTATTGAAAGAAAAATTAAATTTTGCACATTTTAAAAGTTAAATTAATGAAAGGATGGGAACTTTGTAAATAATAAGGAATATGTTTTGCTAATTTTTTGACCTGTTCAAAGTGTAAGTTTTCTTGTACAAGTGCAGTGCCCTCACAGAACTCAGTTGTTGCAAAAATGCTGTTATCTGTCATTACCTTAATTTTTTAAGAAAAAGAGAAAACCAAAGCAACATGCTGTTAAACTTTGCTGTATTTATTTTTTTTTTAAAAGATACACTGTGAAGAAAGTTTTAAAAGCCTATAAACTCTGATTATATTAGGTGAGAATACTCTTTCAAAACTATACCATCAAGCGGGCTTTCTAAATTAGCATTTGTTTCAATAGATAACCTTTGTGGACAAGGCAATTTTCCTAAGAGTTATTTAGTAAAATACCACAGAGCGTACCTGAGACTGACTTGTTAAATTTGGAGTTTTAGGGGCTCTTTTCCTTTTGTCTTCAAGTGGACTTCAGCGTGCAGCAGTGGCACCTTTAAGCATGTGAATATTGAATCTGCTTTTGACACTCTTAAAATTTGGGTAATATTCTGCTTATTTCAGCTCCTAAAATACTTGCAAGTAGGCCACAGTTGAAATAAAAAAATTAGAAAAGGATTGTAAAGGAAATAAATTCAGCTTGCTTTTATGCAGCTGGTAATAAGTAACATGTTGCTAAAGATGGGTGTCTACTTTGCCAGGTCATACCAGATTCTTGTTAGATTTGCAGATCAGTACTTCAGCATGATCCTACAAAAAGCAGGAAACTTGATAGCATTGTTAGTCATCCTCCTTTCCGACAGACTATAAAGACTTGCTGAAGTTCTTGGCTTGGCTCCGCTCAAAAGTTGAGGTGACCACAACCTCTATGTGCTTCTGTTGTTCTGTATCAGAGGACAAACACTTCGTGTCACGGAGTCCTCCTAACTCTCGGACTAGAAAGCAGGACAGCTACAAACAACTGTTTTCATATCCATAGCTATGCTGTTGAATCACTCTCTTCTACCTCATGCTTGCTTGCTGCAGGGAACCATCTGATTTACAACTGAGGAAGGAACAAAAATTCACTTTCTGTATGCATATTTTAATTACTCAGGTGGTAATTTAATCACTTTTTTTATTGATTTAATTATAGCTGGGGTTATAAACTTTGTTTCAGGATGTCTTTCATACATCCTTTAGTACTGATTTACAAACTTTCAATCTGTAGGATATAGATACCTCCTTAATATCCAGTTGTTTTGGGTGTGTTACGACAAAATCTTAATGTCAGTCTTTATCTGCAGCTGTGTTATAGAATACAGTACTTCTGTTTGCATGCTGATGGAGGTATTATTCAAACAAAAATTTCCATAGCGTAGTAGCAGTAAAAATTTCCCCTTTGTCTTTCTGAAATTGGAAATTGAATTCCAAAGTCCAGCATGAAGAGCGCTCTTAAATTTAAATGTGTAGTTTTGCTTTCTTGTGATGTATTCCTTCAAGTTGGGTGTTGGTAACCTAATGTAAGGTGAAATCTCATTATGGCTCATTGTTTTCCTTGTGACTTTTATGTTATGGTTCTGGCTGAAAATTCTATTTTATTCCTGTTCTGAGCTGCCTCCTGTCCCTGTTCTTCTATCTTAGTTGCCACCAGTAGAAGACAGCTAAATAGCTACTGTGCTGATATTTTAGATGGTTCGTAAGTATACCTGGAAAATTTCCCGAGAGTTTGTGTAGGTGACCAGGAGGTGAAATATATGCAACCAATGATCAGCTGTGGAAAAGCTTTAATGAACTGCCTGATATCAATGAGATGCTGAGGAAAACCTGTGTTACTCAAAAGCAACTACTGAAAGCAGAACAGAAAAGCTGCAGAGGGTTGCTGGGGATGGCTTAAAAATAAGCAAAGGCAACATGAGTTCGTCAGTTCAAGTAACCTTGAACTAGCTTAGTCTTGTCCAGACAATGTACCTAATGAGTTGGTTCTGAGGCTGGATTTCTGCTTATGGTAATCAAATCAATAGTGTCTTGATAAACGAGTGCTGAAGGTCAAGGTGGAAATGAGGTTGACAGCTGCAGTTTGTGGTGTTTCGCTAGACCGTGCAAACTTTCCATGGGGCTGCAGGATACAGCCACTAACGCTGAACCGAAAACAATTGACACTTTGTAAAGCAGGTGTGCTGGGTACCAACCCAAATGTGCTCTTCCCCTGTCAGCTCCCCCATGCGTTCATGTACTCAGCTAAAAACCAGTTATTCTTCAGAGAGAGACATGGAAAATAAATATTTATTTCCCTCTCCTTGTTGCAGTACAAGCTAGAGAGCTGTCATAGCCAGAGATGTGTTTTCCCTTGGGATTGGCTTAATTTTACCAATTCTAATTGTTGATGAAAGTTATTTTCAATAGCTTTACTTAATTTTCAAAGTATGTTTACTATGTATCTCCACATCTGGAAGGCTAGGCACTTTTTGATCATGAATATTTAAGCTAGAAACATTATTTAACAACATCAAGATAAACAGAGAAAATAGACATGTTTTTCTGACAGCTTTTGTCTATATCATCTAAAGAGTTGTGTAACACATCACAATCACAAATAGGATACTTTGGATAAAAGCTTAGAAACTGTCCTTGCCAAATGTATGTAGAAAGTTTGGGGAGGAATTAAAATCTAATAGCTCTTTTGAACGAGTAAGATTTGTTTGAAGTTTTTATTCCAAAATATTTATATTTCCAGCTGCTGTGAGATAAGATGTATACAGCTTTATTGCTGTTCTATAGCCTAAAGGTTATTTATTTTTTTTCTCTTATAGTACTGATATTTACCTGAAAAGCTTTATAGCCTTCTGGAATTAGGGTATCACGCATGGAGAACTACTCTTTCATTTCTTACGAATGTTACAAAAAATTACAGATCTGAGAGGATCCCAGTTTAGTGAAACAGAAACATAAGCAGTAGTAAAACTGTGACTTTAATCTACAGTAACATCCACTTGAACCAAGAAGAGCTGCAGTATATTGTGAAGTTTAGGACAAGAAGGGAAGACTCTTGTGGCTATTGTTGCTTTAAAAAAAAAAAAATTACTCTTTTATGGAAAAATACTAGTCTGCCCATTGAACACTTTCTTTTAATGTCTTTTTTTAAATAAAAAGGGAAACACAATATCAAAAAAAACCCCGCCCCCAAACAACCAAACCAACACCACCACCAAAAACCCAAACCCCCTAGCTAAAAATCTTGTTATATTTGATATTTACGGAGTTCTTCCACTAGAGGGTGGCAGTGTCTTTCCTTTTGGTGTAAGGCTGTGCCTGTGGAGTCTTTTCTATGTGGACTTCTCTGTGTACACATTGATAACAATAGAGTGTATAAATTAAAGATGGTGAGTTTAATATATCTGGGATATATGTAACAGCATTACAATTCTTACTATAGGCTTTTCTATTTCAGGTTACTTATGTTTGGATCCTATGAAAGAGAAACAAATGTTCATTGCACAATGGAGCTGAGCAGCAATGTTTGGGAAGAAAAATCAAGAAGTTCTATTAAAACGGTAAAAAGGTTATAATCTTTACATATTGCATTATGTCTTATGCTCTTAATAGATTGTCTAGGAAGAGTGTGTCTTTGGACAATCAAGTGGGTGATATAGCAGGAAAAAAACCAACCCAAAACATAAGACCAGTTATTTACTTTTTAATCCAAGGTATTTCACTGTCAATTTGACACGTATGGACAACATCATATTCAGTTATGACAACTGTGCTTGAAAACATACCTAGTTTGAATATAGTCAACTTTTCATCTGCATTAAAACAAATAGGGTAAAATATGCACTTTTATAGTCCTGTTATATTTGGGTGGGGCAAGGTTTAGAAAACAGTAAGATTTACCTGTCTTTCACTGCCCAGTAGTGTATTCCCTTCTGATGTGAGTGTTGAAGATGCATGTGATCAGAGGGTAGCTCATGTGACTTTCTCCTTTTCCCCTGTATTTTGTGAAAATGTAGGCAATTGCAATATGCTCTAAAAAAAGTTAGAGATCTATGAATCCTACTCTGTCTGCTAAAGAAAAATACTTTTACAAGTGTCTGCGAATATAGAAAGTAGTAGTGTTAGTGGTATTGTAAGTTAATCTTTTACTAATTATCATACTTGATAACAGGAGTTTAGCAGCATATAGCCTACAAATTGCCTTTCTTTTTTTTGTGTGTGTGTGAGGATGAGTTGCCTTTTTTTTTTTTTTTTCCTTCAAACAAGTGCAGTGTGTGAAAGAGCCTTTCAGTTTCACATTAGAGTGATACTGTGGTAGTCATCAAATTGGATTGGGCTTATGCTGATCAATAAGTAATGTGCTTATTGAAGGAAAAAAAACAAAACAAAAAATCCAAACAAACCCAGAACCCCAGAAGCTTTAAAAAGACTTTATGTTAACAATTGGTTTCATGCAAAGAAATCACTGGAACAAAAATCAATGTCCTACATCTTACCCTTTGCTGAGTGCAACTAGCTTAAGCCCTGTGCCTTTGTTATCTGTCTGGAGTTGTGTTTGGAGACCAGCATCGTTTCTCCACTGGAGCAGCAAGAATCTGAATTTCAGCATCTCATTCAGTTTCTGCAATTAAATTCCGCTTTGCATTGTTTTTAAAACTCCTTGTGACAAATGCTATGATACTTGTTTTCAGCTTAGTGTATGTTATGTTTTGCCAAGAAGGGTATACGGCTGAGCAACAGACAGAAAGCCTCTTTTTGTCTTACCTGCTGTGTTATTAGTCAAATAAAAAACTTGCAGGGAGGGTAGAGGTTTACCTATGCTGTCTTAAGAACCCGTAACGCTAGGTGGGAATTAGCTTTCTGAGTGTGGCAGGGAAACGCCAAGTGGGGAAACCTGCAGTTGCTTTGCAGACCGAGACAATTCAGAGAAGAACTTGCCCAGTGTGTGTTTCAGCAGCCAGACATCACAGAAACCAATGGCAGCTCAGGACTGCGTTCTCCAGACGCCGTCTGTGTCTTGGCCCCCTCTCTACCTGCTCCTAACACCGTCCGTGGTGTTTGTGTGGTTGCGAGTTAGCCGTGTCAGCTCCCCGAATTGGCTTGCTGCATGATGGCTCCAGTGCTGGTGGAAAGGAGAAAGAAGGGTGGGATGGCAGCAGCTTCAGCTAGTTTAAGCTGCTGAAGCATGGCCTCACCAGAGGTGATGGCATAAAGCGTTCCAGTGGTCCTCAGAGGAATTACTGAGTTCACTTAACTCTAGAGGTTGCTAGACTTTATTGACACACTAGGCAGGAGGTAGATTTGAGTAATTTATTTTCACACCTTTTTATTTAATCTGTTTTATGCAGCAGTTTTTAATTTTGGTTAACTTTTTCTAATTTGTTTTAATCTAAAAGTTTAAGCTGCTTTGCGTGGTCACATAAGGATAAGGTAGGAGCAATTCAGCTTTAGTCTGGCCAGTTTGTAGTCTTGACCCTTTCCTAATAATAATAAATATTTCAGAATTTTCAAGAAAGAAGCAATACGGCCACTGTTCAAAAAAAAACCAAACAAACAACCCAACAACCACCAAACCAAAAACCCAAACAATTTCAGGATCTGGACCCAATCCTGCTAATATTCACTCATGTGCATGACCCTTTTGTTGGGATAAGCTGTGTATGAAACCGTACACGGATCTGTAGGGTTGATGCTGTAGCAATGAAGGTGGAAGTACACTGACTTACCACTATGCTTCTCTGGAAAAATTAATTTTGTGATTATTTTTAGATAATTTTGAGTAGCATTACTGGAATATATTCTTCTACACTCTTAACGACAGAAGTGGAAAGAAAAAACACTGCAGGCAGCGTGGCACCCGTGTGCTTGTGACAGCAGGTGGCAGTAGGACTAAACCGATGGAGGATGGCATGGCTCCTTTGTAAAACTACAGAAGAGTACTTGGGGTGAGACTCTCAAGAGCTCATCTTCTGTTTCAGCATCTAAAATGAAATGGCAGGTTTTTAAAATTTCTTAAGCTTTTGGAAATCTGGCTTGAAATGTACAGAAGGGCCTTCTATGCATCCGTGTTGCAGTCCTTCATTGAGCACAGTTCAAACACTGCCTGCCAGAGAGCAGACACTTCTTGATCCGAGTTGCTGCATCTCTAGCTCTGCTGTCAGTATGAAGAATTCACTGTGCTTAAGCATGTTGAACTTTAGGCCGCTAGACAGGCATCCTAATTGCAAGATCCTGCTTTTGAAAATCTTGATATGGTATAATAGGGAATCTGAAAATTAGCAACTTTTTGCTTCTCAACTTATATTCAACAGATGTAGTGAAATCACGGAAGTATCTTTTCCTAAGGAAATTGGGTTGAATATGCAAGTTGGGTTGCAGAATGTTAGGACATCTCACCGGGTGGCAAAAGTATTGCCAAAGATCCTCAACAAAATAAGTATTGTTCCTGACACACTTAACACTGGAGCTTAGTTATTTTTTTTCAGAAATTATAACTGTGTGAGTAGTTAAATAGGAAGTAATAAAGAAAAAACATCGTGATATCTTCCAAACAAAAAGTTTACTTCTATCTTTAATTGTGATTTTTAGCTCTAATGCAATGTTAACCACAAGGCAGCTAATTGTAATATTAAATCTTTATTTTAATGTTGAAATGTGCAATAATTATTTGAGGTGAAGTTGTTAGCATGAATAACAACTTCAGAATCTATGGAGGGGAAATGATAGACTAAGTTGAAGTGAAAAGTAGAAAGATACATTGTGGTTTAAAAGTGTCTGATTTGTAAGAGTCTCACATAGGCACGACAATACATCTCTGATTCAGGCTATTCTACAATGCTTCTGAGGAAAATTCACATAACTTTCTATACTTCCTGGCATTTTCATTCTTATTATGTTAGGAGTAGGGATAAAAGATCAGACAGGTCTAATAATTCATAATGAATTTTGGCGACCCTTTAATCTGATCCCATTATTTATGGAATATTAGTAGGTGTCAAAATTGGTTTTGAGAAAAGATGTGTTATTGAACATATCCAGAGCATTATTGAGGTGTCTGTGATAATACAAAGGTGTCTCAGCCTTCTGTTTATCAAATCAATCTGAAACACCAGTAAGACTTCAGAGAGGTGATTTGGCACATTCCCATGTGACACGTGTAAACATTCTTAAATATCTTAATTAGTAGTACACACTGCTGGAATTAACGTTAATCACTGCAATGCTATGTACAACTTAATTATGTATGGACAGGATGTAGTAATTAGCATTAGCAGCATTGGATTATTAGACAGGTGTTCTGTGGCTAAATAATTAGATATGTCTGAATAATTAGATATATGTTTGTAGATATTAAATGGAGACTGTGTCATAAATGTGAATGGTTATGTCCACTGAACTGCCAGTTAGTAATAACAGATTGATTTCTACAAACAAAACAATTGTTCTCTTTTTTCTTGGAGCACATCTGTTTAGAGTGGACCCCAGACTTATTACACTTTGCAAGAATCTTGCTGCTGACTTTACATGAAGTGCTGGCAGAGGTATAGTGTTGTGAAAAAGTATAAATTTGTCAGCAGAAACTGAAGTTGCTGTATGAATAAAAGGAAAATATAGTTTGCCTTTCTTAAAAGTGGCAGAAGAATGGACACCTGAAATGATCTTGAAGTATTAGTAACAGAGACCTGAGGTAGCTTTGCAAGCTGTAAGTATCCCTTACATTGACTATGCAACGCCTTGACTGCTCTGCGGATGCTTGGCCGCCCTGAGTGCGGCAAGCACTGGCGTTTTCCTCTGGTTCCATCGCTGTAGAGGAGAATGAATCAAAAGTATAGTGGTATGAAAATGCAAATCTTATTTCTTATGAACTGCTCGGCATATCTTGGTAGTCGTGCTACCTTTCTTTAGGTACTGATATTTCTGATAGATAAATTAATTCTCTACAAATTGTAGAAACTATTGCAAATAGATTGCTATCTTCTGATACTTGTATACCCAGGAAGCACGTACAGATTCTGAATGGTTTGTGCGTCTTATTGGTCGTATGACCGTCAAGTAATGGGGGAGAGGTGCTGAACTGCAAAACAAAATGTACCCCTTCCAAGTTTTCTGTTGAGTCTTTCTTTTTTATAGAAATTAAAAAAATATTTCTAAAAAAGTGTGAGGAAACACTTTTAAATTCTGATTTCAACTAATACATTGTCTGAGGTGGTACTCTAGGAATAGCCACAGTTTTGTATTCCTGAAGGTACTGTTGGGGCTTTTTTGTTCTTGTTGTGTGTGGGGGGGGTGTTTATTTTTTATTTTTGGAAACCCCTTCTGTAAATACTAACTTTAGCAATACAGAAACTGCATTTCATATTCTGCAAAGGAAAATTTCTGTCTAAAATGCAACATCTAGTAGCCCATAAGATTGACTTTTGCAGCAGTTGTCTTGGGAGTGCACAAATATCCTCTGAAGTAACCTAATAACAGAAAGAACTAAAACAATTAAGCATCCCACCACTTTTAGGAATTCTGCGCGATGTTTTCTCCAGTTCATTCTGAACATCATGGTCAGCCCTGAAGTAACTGAAGGGGAAGACCAGTAGCATCATCTTTCAATCTTGCACTCTGAATTTGTGTACACATATACATGCACATATATAGGCCATGATCTCCACTTCTTTTGGTGACGTTATCTTAATGGATATGGCCTTTTATAGGTAAATTTAATGGTAACTTTGAAGTTGCTGTAGGCAGGCTGGTTGGTACCTGTTTATGAAAACAAAGCAATATATCTCAGCTTTTCATAAAACTAAATTTCTGATATCAGGGATTAAGGGAAACTTAAAGGCGTTCCAGTACTGTAACATATGAATGTAAAATGAGAAATAATGTAAATCAAATCCAGCACCTTTTGAAATGAGTTGCCTGGAGATACTAAACTATAATGTCAAAATTTAGAGCAACTGTGAAACGTTAATTTGTAAATACATGGAGTTAAATGCCTCACAGTTGGCATTTCAGTGTGCTTATTTAACAGCCTGCCATTTCAGCATTTAATCCTATCAAAAGAAAGGAGGAGGATTAAAGTAAGAGAAGCTTTTTGAAAATGTCACTTTTTATGAAAATTCATGGTCTTCTAAAATTTGATAATATTTGTAAATACAATGGGGAATAGTTCTGAGATTTGTGCCTTACATAATATTCTGTAATCCGTCTTTCAAATAAACTTGAAGGCCATCAGGATTTTTTCTGTCTCATCCTAAACATTTAAGCTTTTTGACTTGGGGCTTCGGAAAGCTTTTCTGTGATTTAATGAGGCCTGTGAAAATGCACTGTAGTTCTTTACTGCTCAGAGACTATTGAATATGAACATTAACAACAAACAAACAAAAAAAACCCCACTGACAGCTTTTTTTAATAGTGCATGTGTATTCAGATAGTTGTTCAGAACCAGTTGCCATCACTCTAGTCACAGCCTGACCTGATACTTCTTGCCTGCTTATGAATCATTCAGAAGGTATCATGTACTGCATCCTTGGGCATGCATACCCTCACCTGGGGCAGGTAGAAAGCAGAGCTTGTTACACTTTTGCATTTGGCAGCAGGCAGTACTAAATGCATCACGTGCAACCAAGTTGGTAGCTTCCCTTACATGTACCTTCTTTCTCCTTACGTCCAAGCTTGAAGTTGTGATCCTTCCCAGCCTCCTCTGGAGTGCTGCAGGGATCGACTGCTTGCAGTGGATCTGACTTGCTGAGTTTCAGATTTAAAATACCAGATGGAAAAATGGATAAACTAACTTGAGTGAGAAGAATCTGTAATGAGCAGGGCTTAATGCTTTGTGTGTGCTTGCGCTTCCCCATCCCCAACTTCTACTTTAAGAGCTGCCAACAGAACTCATCCATGGTAGAGAGGTTCTGCAGGCAGATACTTGTCTTGTATAGTCAAGTAAGTCTGTTTTGAAGCCACTTAATTCCAGTCTAAATCTCCATTAGATTTTTGTAACCGAGTTGTATTGCAGGTGCCTTTGGTGATACTGTCTGTTCAGCTGAGGTCTTCCAAGTTGGTATTTTACAGGGTGTTGTACTGTCTGAAAGCATGGTAGTGATCTCCTCCTGATTCATCAGGAAGAGTCATGAAAGAGACATAAGCCTTTCACATGGCTGTGTTGGATGAATTCACCTTTGTAAGACCTCTCTATGTGACTGTTCTAGGACAAAAATTATATAAAATTTCAGGCTTGATCAGGGATTAGTTCTGTTCTTTAATGCTTTTTACAGAGCTGATGAACAACATTCATTTTCACTGTGTGTTTTTTCCTTGAAGGTTACTCATGTAATAACCAACCTGTAGTACAGATTCTTTGAGTTACCTTTTTGTTGCCTATCTTTCATGTCCTCCTGATAGTAGCTTGTTTGAATAGCAATTGTAAGCTTTTCTTGTCATGCTTTTTAACTTAAACTTTGTATTTGAAATATAAATATAAAAATGATATCTTTTCTTTAAAAATGCTTGTAAAAGCTAAGCTAGGCACACTGTTTTAGTGCGTTGCTAGATGTGGTGCTGATGACTTTTTTTTTTTTGTATTCTTGTCATCTATTCTGCTGCGTGTCCAAATACTGGATGCAAGAGTTTTAAGTAGGTTTTACAGCAGCTGTTTCTCGTTTGCAAAGAAATTGATTTACAGTGATAGCTGACCTTGCTAAGTAAATAGATGGTTGATGCATGAAAGCTAACTTTGTTTGTATAAATAGTATGGCCTATTGTAAGAGAGATAACAGTGTTTTATTGACCAGAGTAAACAAAGTGGTTTCTGGGTAATTCACTATATTTCTGGAATGACTTTCTAAACTACTTTGTTTCAACCTATTGCAAAGTTGTAGGGCCAGATGAGCTAGCAGCTCAGGTTGGAGGCTGTTGCACGTGGCTGGAGTGGAAGGGGAGGAACTTAAACACAGATACCCACAAACACCTTTGTAAAAATAAGCTGTTTTCATTCTCATTGGTTTGTAATTTGTTTTCCTCTTCTGTCTTCTAGTTTACTTTTAAAATATTTTTTCTTAGAGCACCTTTATAAAAGTTAACTTCTTCTTAACATACTAGGTTTGAGAGATTGCAATCTGTTCCTAAGGAGGTAGTAATTGGATTGGAACTAATTTACCCATTTGTATAGATTTTAGTGATGTTGTAATGTTTCCCTACCAAATCAGGACCTCACCAAGTAAACTGTTGGGCATGTTGAAAACTGTTTCCTTCCATTGGTGAATGGTTATGTCTCCCAAAATAACAACGAAGGGGAGCCTGTGTTTGAGTGTCTAATTACTGAAGAAAAATGTGTTTTCCAGGTTGTAACAACACAAAGGGAGAAAGCCTGGGGGTGGGTAGAAAGTCTTGGAAAAGGGGCCTGTGGCTGTGACTAAAAATACTTGTTAAGTAATGAGGTACTGGCACTTGGTGCTCATATGCTCTCCTAAAACCGGTTAACTTCTAAAACCTGTATGAGCCATGTAGGGGTTTGACACATGACAAAGTTGTAGGGGTGTTCATTTCTGATTGCAAGTTGTTCATTGGTAACTTGTGCGAGTTACTCCTACAAGTAGTTAATCATCTGGAAGTTCATCTTGCAATTAAGGAAGAGAAAATTCCATTGTAGCTTCTGCAGATTGTCAAAGGTTAGGCAAGTGCTGGTAGTCATCGCTGAACAGCTTATGTTTAACTTCTGACCTGTTAGTGCCTTCTGTAATCTGGTATTGCCCTTGGTTCCAAGTATAAACAATTCACCTGTTACTACACTTTGAAGTGCAGTAATACCTACTGAGAAGACTCCTCTTCTGAATGCCACTTTATCTATTTACTTTGTTCACAGTTTTCAGTCTCTGCAATTAAAGCTACTTAGCTTTTTACTACAAGTTTATCAAGAGCTTGCAGTTAAAAATTGCGTTTAATTTTGGGTTTAATCTTTATGGGTTGTCTCACACCTTCCCATGCTTGCCTGCAGTATGTCAAATGCTGCTACTGAGTTTTATCTACCCTTCTTCTCTACATTGTTTATTGCTGTCACGGGCAGTACTAGAGAAGGAGTAGGGAGAGTTTGTGTGCAAGTTAATGTCCTACATATTTTTAGTAGGATTTTGCCCAGATTGGTTATGATGTTCATTTGTTGTTGTTTTGTGGTGGCATTTTGTTTTGTTTTTTAACCCAAGTTGGCAGATGGAGTTTGGAGACTTGACAAAGTCTCTAGCTCCTGCTAAATGACTAAAAATGATGGATAACTATGGCAGACCATTTCTTGAAGTAAAGTAAGCCTGTTGCAGATTGGCCTCCTGGAAAGTTTCCACTCTTCATTTGGTAGTCTGAAAAAGGTGTAACTAGGCTAGGAGTAGTATCAACTCTTTAGCAACTCATTTTGGCAAAATGAAAGAACCAGAGCGAAACATAATGGCTTACGTTTTGCTGCTGAACTGTGCCATCTGAAACGGAGATATTTTAGTGACACAAACTGTTAATACAGGGAGCAGATGGAGACAGCAGAGAGACAGATGGATTGGTACTTACTAACTGGTGTTCGTCACCAGGCGAGCAGGTTCTTGAGCACTAAGAACAGGCTTTAGAGGGATGTATATAATGAAGGGGTCCTGAACAGGTTGGTTATTACAGGCTGCTGTGTAACTGAAAACATCCTTTTGGTAGGTCATCTGTCACTTCTCTAACAGAAGTTTGCTTGGCTGTTGTAGTTGCTCGCTTTTAATGCCCACAGATGCATCAAAGTATCCAAAACAACCGCTTGTTTTTAGTTAATGGACACACTCGGAGCTGATCAGAGTTTGTGGCGTTGCGGCATTCATGTTCCCATCTTTATCCCAGTTCCCCCACTCAGAATGCACACTGTGTGACAACAGGACAAGGTATTCAGTTACTCTGCAAGTCTTTAGGGGTCCTGAAGAGGATCACGAATAGCATGGGCAGCCAGCAGGAATGCTCTGTGAAAGGTATGCCATATCGTAGTTTGGACAAGCATGTGTGTTTTGCTTATCTGCTAATACCTGCAGGGCCTCTGTTCCTGTCAGTCCTGAACTCCTGGTCAGCAAGGGCCACTCTCGCTTGTAGGCACCTGCCATAAGATAGTATTCTTTTTACACATCTGCTTTGGCCTGCAACATGCTATACACTTGGAAATGTGACTTATAGTTGCATAAGTGCAGCTGTTTGTATTGATTTCTTTATAATAATTAGAAGTGTGAGTTTCTAGTTCTGTATATGATTCAGGCTTCTTACCTAGTGATGGCCTTATGCGTCTGTGCTCCTGTGTGGATTTCATCAGTTACCCTTCTCTTCTGAGGAGCTTTTAGAAGAGATTGTATTGAACTCTTCTTGAATGTTAAGTATATGTTAATTAAATAGGCATACTGGGCCATAGCAATTTAGTGAGACGTTGATGAAAGTAATATGTTTTCTCTGTTTCATTTGATTTATGCAGTTGCTCTGCTGGTCTTGTTTGAAAGTGACTTTGTACCTGGTAATATTTTAGATAGTTTACCCCTCTTTCAAGTGTCGTTGAACTTGGATTAAGTCTCAAAAATAAAGATTTTCCTGAAAACAAAGAGCTAGAGTTGGAAAGATACGAAAATGGCATCTCCGAGGCAAACAGCGGCAGAATGCTGGTGCTAAGGTGGTGTGGGAAGCTGGGAACTCCTGGCACAAACGTAGTTTGGTGTGAGCCACGGCATGTCTTCTCTCATAGCGTGTCAAGGGAAGAGGAGAGCTTACAGGGCAAATCGCATTGCATTCTTTAGTTTTGCTTTTCACCAAATGGCTTGTATATAAACATTCTCATTAGTAGAAGAAATCTCAGCTGCTTGGTTCTGATTCTCATTTTTATATTTACACCAGCTAAATTAACAATTACATTAGCTTAAACAAAAGCATAATTAGGTTAAATACCAGGAAGAAATTTGGAATGGAGATTCCCTAAAATATCTGTAATTAATATATAGTATGGTAATAATTATTAGTATTAATGATTTAACTAATGAACCGGCAGTTCTTTAATGTAGATATTTAATGCCTTTCAATGGGATTGAAATGAATTTCCATGCACCACAAATAGATGATATCTAGTGGTCTTAAATTTTGTGGTTCAAGTGTCAAAATACAGGCATAAAAAACTACTGAGTGACTGCAATGAAAGGCTTTAATTTTGTGGGAGAAATTCCTTATTCTGAGTACACACTTACGGAATGTAGCTATTTTTATGAAGTCAGAGTTAAGTAGTTCAGATTCTTGGACTTCAGGTAATATAGTGTTGTTACATGTGTCATGTCTTACCTTCCTAGAAAGTAATTATTTAACTAAAAATTATCTCAAAATGACTTTTTTTTTTTTTCCTTTCTTCCTCTTCAGTCACAAGCTGAAGCAGATATTAGATGTTTGTCTCAGTGTTACAAGTCTCTTCTAGGTCTAGTAGGGTGGAGCTCAACACCTGGAGGCAACAGAGTGAATGAGAATGGTGTTCGGAGTATTTACATGTTGTCATTATAATTTTCACTAGGTACAGTACTGTGGCAAAAGTGCATGTTAAGATAATTATTAATGCAGGATAAATGATTCTTCCTGCTTTTTCTTAAGGGTGACCAAGCACTTTAAAACTACTTTCGTAATTAAAAAAATGTATAAGCAAGCATTTTGTCATGCAAGTGCAGTGCATATTTTCCAAATGCTCTATAATGACAGCAGATAGAAATGAGAAAGTAATATGAGTAGGCAGAGTAGCAATTGCCCTGGAAAAGCTTTGGGGATCAAAAATGGAATTGCTGATTCCAGTCATATGAATGAAATGACTAAAGGGTCATTCCCATGTATTAAGGTTCGATACAGCAGTGGTGCTCTGCAAAGGACACCTACATATCGGAAGTAATCGGTAGTGAATCATCGGTAGAAAATGGAGCGCTTCCTTTAATGCAGCCTGTTAATGGAGCCAGCCTTTTAAAGTTCTGGTAAGATAAATAGAATCTTTGAAATATGAATGTCTTTACAAATATTTTAACCAAAAGTCAGTACCTTCAGATCTGTATTTACATCATCTGTTTCCATTTTTAGGTGCTTAGTTTGAAACAAGTATCATGTCTGTGCACCCTCAGATCCATTTGACGTTAATTGAAGCTATATATTTTCCCTAGCTGAAGGAAAAAAACAAAACCAAAAAAAGCTCTTAGAAATCTGAGGCCAGATATGCAGTGGGGCTTTTTTTTTAATTATAAAAGCAGCCATAAAGTTTTTCATATCTAAACAAATATATAAATATACACATATGAAGTGTATATACAAGTTGTGCACATAATATAAATACATGCACTTAATATATATAGATTTCTCTGTGTGTGTATATATATATATACACAAAAAAATGAAAAACATCAGTTGTTCTTCTTCAGTTAAATTTAAATGGAAGTCTCATGGATAACAGGTTGACCATGCATTTAAAAAATGTAGTTACTTGTAAACACAGTAAATGACCCCTGAGAAATTGGGCTTGGCTTACCTGAAGTTCATCAGTGCTTACAGCTCTGATGATACACAAGAGTCAAGAAATACAAAAATGATGTTTGAGAGCAATTGCAGGAATCTGTTTCTAGGTTGCTCGGTAGTTAAATCACACATCTGTGGGAGTATATTAAGAATAAGCTGTACAGCAGCTTGTAAACTAAAAATACAATCATTTTACATAACAATGTGAACTACATGTGAAGTGAGCGTAGGATTACAGTGTTCATAACTTTATAACACAAACAAACATGTGGTCCATCTCCACTGGTAATCTCTCCTCCTTTCAAACCAGTGTTTTCCACTGGTCTCAAATTAGACACACATTTGTCATAAGTGGAGACAAGAATACACAGTGTATATGATTTCATTGAACTAGTTAAGTGTATAACAAGTAACTTGCTTAAATTATAAATTGCTGTTCAGTCACATGGTATTTTCTGTGAAATGTGGAGTCAAAATAGATTTGAGTTACATAGCCTGTTCTTAGGGAATATGAAAAACACCAGTGTGACAAAGGTGTTGATAGGTCTTGTACATACTCATGTATAACATGCATTTGCTCACAATTTTTGGATCTGAGAGCTCTGTATAGACTGTAGATAAAGTTGTCCTCTCTATAGACATGTATGTATAAATGAAAGACAGTTTGGAAAATGGATGTGCACATCACAAACTATGTTGACAGTAGGATGCTCAGTACGTTAGTAAGTGGTACAGCCTGGGGGCTGAGGACAGGACTTCCATGCTGTACACATCGTGGAGGTTTTACTGGGGTCTGCTTCTGGTCTGTCCCGGACTGACCACTGGTTAGCATTGGGAGCACATTGCTGGGTGTAGCATTCCTCTGGAGGGAATGCACTTTGTATGTTCCAGGAGCACTGCGGAATGCAAATCAAAGCACAGTAGGTGGAGACCATGGGGAGCTCTGCCTCAGGAGCGCACACCTGCTCTGAACTAAAAAGCAAATGTCAGCATATGCTTTGAGCAACTCTTAAATCACAAATTCCGTCTTCAGTGTTGACTGGCTTGTTGCTCCTACCTCTCTTGTCTCTTGAATGAGCTAAAAAACTATACAATTTATTTTGTCACTGTCTTGCGCACGGCACAGGGGTCTATCTGCAAAAGGTCATCAAGCTTTTATTTTTTTCTGTTCATGGAGGGCATAGTAAAGAAGTAACTGAGGGGCTGTTGAAGCCTGAGTTAAACTTTACCTCCTGTGGGATGGCAGGGAGGTGGGTTGCTTATTGATGGATTTAGATTATGGAGTGAGGCTGATGCAGAAGTCCTTTTGTGTAAAGGACTGGAGGTTGTGGAAAGAAAGCATTTCATCTATCAGTGTAGGAGGAGAAAACTTGGAGGGCTCTAGCTGCCCATGTTAAGCATTTGGGAGGGGGGAGCTGTGGACAAGACAGGATAGATCCAATAGATGGAACTCAAATCCTGTAAAATAGCTCAAAATGGAAAAGAAACAGATAGCGATGATGTGCAGGTGAATATATTTTTCTGTCTTGTCTAGGTAACTTGGTTTCTTGTGATACCTAAAATGAAGCAGCTACACTTGCTTTGGTAGTCATTTGTTATGTCTTTGAACTGTTGCTTTACTTTGGAGGAGTGAAGTCTAGTACTGAGTATTGATGAGATGAGAATTTTGAGGGTGCTCCTGAGTTTTCTTAGTTGTGATTTCCTGTTAAAGTACAGGGAAGTAAGGGAGAGGTAGGGGTGAATTTGTTGAATGATAGGGTTCATTTTGTTGTTTCAAGGCTGATATGAATGCGTCTGAATTGCAGGGACATGGTTTTGACCTGAAGAAGGCTCTCCACTTAGGTGGGGTAAGATGTATTAGGAGTGAAATACTGCAGTCAGTGTTCAGCATGGGAGCTTAGGAAGGCCACGGCGTGAGCCTTGCTAGTTGAGCAGCCGTGTCAGCAAGGAAAAAATAAGACACTCGAGAAAGAGTTCAGTTAACTGGAATTTCTTTGAAAGCTTCCAGTAAGTAAAATACCCTAGGTGCTAGGAATTGTATTACTTAACCAAACCAGTTCTCTTACGCAGCACTGAGAGATGTAGTATCTGTTAATCATTACAGGAGAAAGCAGGCACAGTAGTAAGGGAGAGCAAATAGTGGCTATTAGCTTGGTGCAGGAGACCAGGTACGGTGATGAATAACTGCATCAATTCTGCTGCATAAACAGAGAATAGCAGATGTGTAACAGAATATTACCAACAAAGTCATAGGAGTAGTAAAGTCATGGGAGTAGAGAGCTGTAAATATTTGGCTAGTGTGGAATCTTTAAAATACCTGATTAATGTATGTTATCTGTTCGTTACAGCACAACTACAAGTTTCCTGGGAGTTGCTATCAGAAACATTAAACAGCTGGCTTCAGAAAAATTGGCTCAATTTCAAGCATTTCTTCATATATACACACACACATATATATGTATATAATTCCAAACAAGATTTAAACGATATCTGGACAAGGTATCTGTTTGGCTATTAGGCTAGAGTCAGAGTAATTTAGAATGGAAGGGACCTCTGGAAGTAATCTAGTCCCAACTCCACCCAGGTCAGGGCTAAGCTGGCTCAGACTGCTCAGGAGTCTGTTCAGAGGGGCCCTGGCAGCCAGGCAGTGCTAGTTGTTAAAAAAGTCTGTCTTTAAAATTTTATTTTTTCCTCACTAAGTAGTATGTGACAGACTATACTGTTACACAGGGAGGGAGGGTGGGTGGGCAGGCAGCAGAGCTATCTGAACTCATTTGGACTTGTTAAATAAAACTAATTCATAAAGACTGATTTAATCTCGAGACCATTCTAGGACTGTTTCTGTAGGAATGGCTTCAGATGGAATAAAATTTCTTTGTGTTGCAGGCAGACCAGGCAGGAGGCAGTTTCAGCCTAAAAAAGTAACAAAATTGCATCAAGGCTATGCCTGGTTTTACAGACCTGCTGGAAAGAGAAAATAATAAATATGTAATATTTTTGTTTCATTTCTTAAACTTCTGCAGTCTGGCTACAATGGGTGTTTAACCAAACCATGGGAACTTCTATGATGGATTTTTATTCCTTGCAGACAATATTTGAGCAAAGAATGTTTGGGGTTTTTTTTAAACAAAGTTTTTTGCCACATTTGATAAATGTTTCTATTTCCGCTACAGTTCTTGAAGCTGTAGCTATTGGAAGAGAATCTGAAATAACATATATTCTAAAAATATGTTTGTAATAACTAGGAATGGACTTTTGGCTGATGTTGTGAGCAAAGACCTTCAGGTTCTTGCCAACTGATGTACAGAAGTGCATTAGGAACCACAGTCTTGCTTACATATGATTGAGGTAACCAAGAACTGTAATTAATTCCTGAGCTTTAAAAATAGCTACTAGGAGGAAGTAATTTTGTAAAAGGTCATTAGAGCAATATTCTCATGTCTCATAACTGGAATGAAAGTACATGAGATTTACCAGAAAGCGAAGAATCTGATTCTAGCGAAGATCACACAATTTACTTTTACAGAGATTAGTTTCATTTCTGGATTTATTTTGACAGCTGGAAGTAAAAATCTATAAAGACATTGGAATCGTGTCCTGGACAGAATACATTCTTTTCTGCACGTTCAGAAAAAATAATTTAGTGGAGCAAAGAGATCTTTTTTGATATTGCCAAACCCCCAACCCACTGTATAACTCCTCAAGTGCTGAAATAAATATTTTAAAGCTACAGTAGAAGAGAAGCAAGGAGTGTTGCTGTGGCTGCAGGAAGAACAGTTTAGGGAAGGATGCTATATAGGTCTTGACTGATTGTAGCCTGGGCTTCCTTTTCAGCAAAGCACTGATAGAACAGATGTGCAAGCTAACTCTTTCTTCTGTCTATATCAAATCAGAAAATAAGTATTTGACATTGAAACTTGGCACTTTTTCTATTTTTTTATTTGTAAGTTTTATTGGAGAATAACTTTACCAACTTCTGAAAGAAATTCTTCAAGCTAGATTTTTTTTTTTCTTGCTGTGTGCTTCGTGGTGGCTAGTGTCAAGCAGTCCTACAAATTACTAGGTAAGCTTCAAGCATTATGTATTGATAAATGCAGATTCCAGGAGTGTAAATTCTATTGTCAATAGAACAAATAGATTCTTTTTTTTTAAAAGTGGAATTTCTGTTGAGGCAACAGCATAAATCCAAAATAGGAAAGCAATGGTTAGCCAACCATTACTTAAGACACAGAAGATTTTGCAAGTAGATCATGAACTTGAAGTGTATGACAGTCATTCTTTTATCTATCTATAGGTATCATATATTTCTGCATATTTTATTATAGAAAGAATAGCAGTTGAGGATGCTGAATGAGGAGGCAGCTAGTGACTTACCAGTTGGCTAGAAACATTTTAAAGCAGTGCTTTCTGTAAAAGAGTATGGCTGATATGCAGAACTTGAATGAGTGGACTGTACATGAAGGCATGCTTTTTTTAGTATCTATCGCTTCACCCCTTCCCGTAGCATATGGTTTAGTTCCCTTCTCTGAATATTGCTGTTCTTTGAGAGAATGATTTCACAGGAGTAGCTGCTACTTTCTTTAGTAACTGAGTGCCAGAGTTCTGTACAGTGCCTATTCTCATTGCAGGTGTGCTGGTCGGTACAGATGGTCTCACGCTTGTGTTATTTTTGTGGCTGGTTCTGTGCTCCTGCTATTGCTTGTTGAGATACTAGCATTAGCTGGCCACTACTGCTTCTGATAAGAGCAGTTCCTGGGGGCAGCTGGAAGTTGGCCAGTAACTGGAGGGTGCCATTTGTCTTGGCTACTTGGTAAAATATGACTGTTAGCTAGGGGTCTTTGCTAATGTAAGGATTAATTTTTAATTGGTTGTTAGTATTGCAATTTCTTGGTATTTAACAGTTTCAGAAAACCATATTTGGTCATGCTGTATTAAGGTAGTTATGTCAACTCAGTGAGTGTCACTTAAGTCCAGAGGCAGAAGTTTGATACCTATTTCAGTGTCTCATCATTCTTTGAGAGAGTCTCATTTTCATATGCAGTTAGGTATCTCTTTTTACATTCCTATGAGTATCTGTATACCTGTATAACACTTTTTTTTAAGAAATCACAGTGATTTGTAAAATCTGTGGTTTTGAACTGCTGTTTGGAAAAAAAAAAAAAAAAAAAAAAAGTAAGTATTTAACCAGGTAGAGACTTAAACCAGGAGGCACTGCAGTTTGGCTCTAGCCCCTCTGTTAGCCCTGTGTCATCATTAGAGCTTTACTGTTTGTGTTTCCCCAACAACGTACAGCTGCAACAAGCCCAGGTAAATGGCTCTGGTTTTCTGTAGGGGTGATGTGGCTCTGGGGCCCCATCCTGCATCCGGGTCACCCACCCCAACAGGGCAGCCTGCCTGCCGAGAGGTCCTGCTGCCAAGGGAGTGCCAAAGGTGCTGCTCTGGGACCACCCCTCTCCTCTCCACTTGCCTTTGGGTAGGGGTGGATCTTACCACTTGTTCCCATCGGGGCTGTGTTTATCCCTGTGAACGACAGCACTGTCAGCTGCCACGGAGAAGGGCCCTTACAAAAAACCCCATCTATTCTCCATAGAAGCAAGCACGTTCACCCTCTATGTAATAAAGCCATAGCTCTTTCAATAATTATAAGCAACATATTACTTGATTTCACCATCATATGCAAGTCATGATCTTTGCATGTTGTTTTTAACTTTGGCTTGCTTTGCATGCAAAATACTGTTTCCAGTTCAACTCAGACGTGTGCTGGAATGAAAATGGCAAAAAAAAAAAAAAAATCAATGATGATTCTGCTGAAGACATCTAAATTACGGTCCACTTTTGGTATTTGTATGATTTAGCTGTGTAAAAATTATCTTGGTTTTAATTATCTTGCAGTGCCCTTCTTCAAATGGTATTTAAGTATGTAGGTCAGGCTATTTTTGTGAACCTTGAGAGTTCATCAAGAAGGGCAAGCTGTGCATGATGAACACACATGTTTATTCATTATGATTTTCTTCTGGTATTGCAGGCTAACAGACTCCTCGGTAAAAAATAAAGCACCGTGCAGATAGTTCTGCTTTTTTAGCTTCCCAAATGGTCTTTTTTGTCTCCCCAAAAAAGACAATTCTTCATACTTGTTTCTGATAGAACTTATTGTAATATGTTCATGGCGATCAGCACCCAAGTAGTATTTGCACACAAATAGGTAGTTGAAAATCTGAGTTTAAGCTATGCGTTTCTTGGTAGTTCATGTGAATTAATAAAGTTTTAATAATCAGGGGTCATGGGAACAGGAAAATTAGGAGTGTTTTGCCATGGTGTACCGCACCCATGGACTTGCAGACTGCAGTTCTCCAATCCAGATACAATTTCCCTCCCCCATCTCTACATACACAGTGTTTTTAGCCTTCCCCCCCACCCCTAAACTCTGACTGAATATAATTTCTCAGGTACTTTTGTCTTAGGCTTTTTAGTGTGTTGCAGAGGTTATAAAAGCAAACAATTTTTTTGAGTTAACAGGTCTCTTGTTCTCATGAATGATGGTGGGAGTTAAGTGATTGCATAACAAATTGGGAGCAAGTTAATGATTAAATTTGTAATTTTGTATCCTGAAGCTTTGCTATAAGATATTTCATCTTTTTTACTTTTTTTGCTGTAAGGTGTTTCATCATTCATCACACTTCACATTTTTTTCTGTAGAGCTCTGATCTCTTAGCGCTGTAGGCTTTCAGATCAAATATTTTCAAAACTATCAATTTGAAAGATAAATCTCAGACTTTGAATACATAGTATTCAATATACCATTTATGAACAGAGCCTTTTTTTGGGCTGCTCTACTAACAGCTTTACAGTAATGGTCAAGAAAGTATAGAACCGTGGCCTGATACCAAGTATTCAAATTAGATCACACAGAATGTTGTCATCAACTTCTTGGATCCAGTTTTCAATTTTTTGTAATAAAGCTCATTCAAAATATTAAGTAAACTGAATTACACATACTTAAGTCAAGAAATCAAAGAAACAGGTAACTCATGGTTTCAGAAGTGATGCAGATTCTGTCCCTGTAATATGTAGAAAGATTTTATCACCTTGTTTACTTAAAAGTGGTAAATACTTGTAAGATCTACTTAAGGACAGCTTCTGTCATGCATATGCATTTGACAGTCTACTCCCCACCTCCACTCCCTTGTTCAGTATGACTTATTTTTTTAAATAAATTTATTTCTCAATATTCTATGGTATTGACTAATTCTTTGTTAATTTTTAAATTAAATGAGTTGTAAACTCTTTGGGGAAGGTGATTGGTCACAGTTGCAAGCAAGCCCTTTTTCTGGTGGCGCAGGAGAGAAGGGGGAAAGGGAAATAGAAAGATGTTACGTTATGAAATCTGCTGAGTATTTTTCTTACATATTTCACCAGCTATCAATAAGATCTGTTGCTAATTTAAAAACAACAGAGCATAAAACTAGAGTATATGAAGTTATAGTGAATGCTGAAGTAAAAGAAGTTTTCAAGCTTGACATAATTTCCTGTTCGTTCTTTCACTTCCCTTATGATAGGGAGACGAGGAATGGCTATATATTACTTCCCTGAGCCAGAAAATACTTCAAAAAAAAAACCCAGTCAAAATGAATGAACTTTTAGTTCTTTTATGAGTAGTGTCCTGCTCCTTCTGTAATTATTTTTATTGACTCCTAATAAGCTGTTTCTGGAAGAGTATTTTTCTTCTAGCACTTTTGCATGCTTGAGTGTCAGTGGCTTGGGGTCTGATAGGGGTTTCTGGAGAACTTGCATGTTCTGCTACCTCCAGAAGTAATGAGGGGAGGTAAATTACGGGAGAGATTTCTGCCAGAATCATGACTAAGCCTCGTGATAATGCACAATCCCAGTCTGAAATGTTTAACAGGAATCTTTGTGGCATAGCTAAGTGCATTTTGTTTGTTTGTTTTGGTTTTAGGACATCCATTGTAATAATGCTTTTTCATAGCCTAGAAATGGAGGATATTCAGCTCTTTGTCTAAGTAGTTACACCAATTCTGTTTTCTTGTCATTCAGATATCCAACTATAGGGGAAAAAGAATCCTACTTTTTCTTAGCCAATTATGATCACGTTGATACGTGGAGAGAAAGCTGCAACACAAAGCTCCCTTCCAAGCCAAGCCTTTGTATGAAAAATTCAGACCTTCAGATTTTCGTGAAGCATTTATGGAAGCTAGGTTGCAAAGTTGGATAGCATGTTGATTACAAGTTACAGCTAACGTTCGGTTTCTAAATCATTCTTCAGATATATTGGGAAGTGGTCTTTATGTGTGTTTGGGAAACAAAAATCTAGAATATTTTTCAAGTGCAAAGCAAATATAGCTGGGTATTGATTTCTTTTGCAGAGTGAATTGTCAATATTTGACTTGGCATAAAGATCTCTTTCAGTTTAATAGTTGTGGCAATTTTATAAGTGATGAACGGTAACAGTATGAAAATCTGGCTTCTAGGTGTGCTGTTGTCTTGGTGCTACTAATTAGATGTGACGTTGAGCTGCTGTTTCACTGCCTGGCAGTGACTTGTGCCCTATAACCATAAACAAATTGATTTGATGTGATGTGTTCAACAAAATAATCAGAAATAGATGAATGGTTGTGGAAATCTTTACTGGTTATTATAGAGTTGTGTGTTTTTACTGCAGTGTTTTGTCCAGAACTTAACTGAAAATAACTGGGTGTGGTTTGGCTGCCTTTCTACATAGGGAAAGATTATTATATACAAAACCTTGGCCTTCTTACAGCAATTATTTGGAATAAGCTAGATATAAATTCTCATCTCTTCTGGCCTTGGTAATGTAGAATTTCAGAAGAAAAATGATCTTCTGGTTTTACCAGGCAAAGGGTGGGGTTGGGGGGTTGTATGCAACAGGAACTTCGTTCTGATACAGATGGATCTTCTATTTAATCTCTGAAGAGCTGTTATGATGACGAATCATTGTACTACATCTGCTTTAGTTCCTTTGGGTTTAGCTAGTTCTGTGGGAACGTAGGAGTCCGAAAACTGACTGGGTCATGCAGGATATTATGCAGGCTTGTGCTTTTCTTTAATAGCTGTGTAACCGTTAATATTGATGAGAAATGTAGCAGTTGTCAAGAAGATAGTGTGTTTATGCAGTGCAGAAATAACAAACTGTGTTCACTTAAGTTCTATAGTATTTCAGATGTCTAATTACGTTGGTTCCAGGTACATGCCGAGGTCCCTGTTGCTTTGACTATGTTACTGAAAAGAGTGTAACTTGTATTACCTGGAATTGTAGTGGTTTGTTTGTAAGAGCGTAGTGTTTTTACGTATTATTTGCACACTCTTGTGTAAGTAACCGTTTAAATGTGTCGCATCTTTAATCGTTCAAATGACGCTGCTTGCTTTCCTCAGGTTTGGTACAAAGCTTAACCGTATAACCCCGCTGGAGTCGAGGGTGGTGGAAGGGGTCAGCTGGGCGGCAGGGCTGGGCTGGAGAGCAGGGAAGACCAGTGCTGGGCCGGCCGCCCTGGCCTCCGCGGGGACTGGCGGTGGTCGCCGGCCCTGCCGCTGGTTCTGGCAGCAGCGAGCTCTGCCTCGGAGCAGGGCTGCAGTGGGGATTCTGCTCCCGTCCCAAATCCAGGGAGATGTTGCTGAGGATTCCCAGGCAAGTATTTTTGCAGCTCCTCATTTCAGCTGATGCGCTGTACTCCGGGTGTGACTCTGCAATTAGAGTTGCTGTTGCTCGAAAGAAAACACTTCTGCCCCAGAATAAAATCAACCTATAAATAATGCGCTTATTCTTTCCATCAACATTTTTCTGTCAGCAGTGTAACGTTTAAGCCCTTTAAAACGTGACTTTGAAGCCCATTAGTGAGATCTAAGAGTTCTGATTTGTAAGCACCAGAAAGTAATATTGTATATGTTATTTCCATGGCATCCATGACACGTTACTGTAACTACAGTGGATAATAACTTTTCATATTTTTAGTTTTGATGGCAATATCCGTGTCAGTAATCAGGTGGTTAATGCTGCTGGGTGTGATAGTCAAAATTGCCAAACAGTTTCTCTGTCTGGAGAGGAAAATTCTTTACCATGAATATGATTTTCTTTATAAAGAACTTTTACCTGATAGTCTAGTATTTTGAACTTATTACATGAAGATTAGTAGTAACTGATTTATCACTATTAATTAGGTACTTCCAAGATAAATGTAAGTAATTACTAGCTGTTTTAGAGGGTTTGCTTTTAGTGTATACAGTTGAATGTTTTTCATTTTTTTGCTTCTGTCTCAGAAATGAACAGAACCCTGGGTTGACCTCTTTCTCGTGTGCACATACAGTGCATAAACTCTTGTGTTCTCATTAATCTCCTTTATCTGTAACTTGCATTGCAATGATTAATGACAAATTTATACAAAGAAAATCATTAACTTAGTAAACTTTTTATTGGTTTGGTGTCACACATGGTATTATTAATGAACTTCCTCTGTTCTTTTTAATATCCAGTTTCAGTAACCTTAATTGCTCTTAGACTACCTGAGTTTTTTACGCAATGTTTATATGATGACTCAGTCATGCTTAAGCAATACTGGAGGAAGCCTTTTTTCTATCAAAGACATAAATTGTGATATAAGACTTGGGGAAAAAAAAAAATCAATCTTTTCCATTTTTTCGGGGCTAAAGGAAATCATCACAGTTGGGTTTAATAAAGACTAAAAGGATGTCAGTGAGTAAGAGCACTTAGAGAGCTACATTGGTGTTTGTACGAAATTGCTCTCCAAAGAAGAGCTCCACATAAAACTGAAGGTCTGCATTTTACCTTTGTCTGACACTTTGAAGTTAAATGCAGGTTTTCTGCTGCCTTGTTTGTCTTTAACTCCTCCATTCAACTCCTGTGATTGCTGTTTAGTAAGAATGCCTCAGCAATTCATGATAATTGCTAAACAGTTTACTTTTTGCATGTCACGTAACCTGTTTCACAGTAGAATTGGAAGGTACGCTTTTTTTAGTAGTAGCTTAGTCAAAGAGTAGCTGCAATGTGTCAGAAGGACTGAGGAAAAGATGTAGCTCCTTGTTTTGTTCAGTAACTAGCCCGTTCTGGATTTTGCTGATGTCAAAAGTTTTTAGCGCTCGTCAGGCAGACATGGAGGTGTTTAACTGTACTACCATGAATTGTCACATTTATTTCAGGCAAGTAGCACATGATGGTGAAGTTAGACGTGTGTGTAACATTTGCAGTATTGTGGCCTTAATGAATTATTACTTTAAATATGATCTTGGTCCAATACGTAACTCACTTTAGAATGAAATTACCGTATTTTGTAACTTGTATTTTTTGTTTCTGTAGAACAGAAGATAATGAAGTCCACTAGCTTCTATATAAGATGACTAGTAAAAAAAACTCAATAAATTTATCCATAAATATGCTTCTTCCTAGAAGTAAAGAAAAAAAAAACCTAAACAGAGAACTGCAGCCTTCATCTGAGGTAGTTGTGCCTCCCCATGCACAGACCACAATTCACATAGCTGGGAAAATTAACAGCAAAAGATCTAACATCCCGCTTCTATTTTTTTTCACTGTTATATTGTCATTAAAAATCTGTTGTTCCTAATATTCCACAAAAAACAAAGCTGGTGACTATTCCAGACCTTGCTAAGAAAGCAGAGGTAGTGAGTCCATTGCTTTTAAGCCTGGTTTGTCTTTCTGTGACACATTTGCTGTACAGACTTTCTCATTAATAATGCTATTTGGTTGTTTAAATAGAAAATGTGTGCCACAGTTATTTTTTTATTATTATTTTATTAATTGGAGTGGCTGAAATGTAATGTACCCATTAATGGGAAATTTTGTCCCTTAAAAACTGCTTCCAGTATAGCTTGGAGAAAATTCTATGTTATGCTTAAAGGTAATTGAAATGGACAAGAGATGAAAAACAGTGGAGAACAGTAAAAATCTTAGGCACTCTGAAAGCAGGTCCACACTGCAGTTCAGCACTATAGTATTGATACACCTGAAATAACTCAGCAGTACCAACTTATCTGTACTAAGATTTAGTGCTGTCTCAACGTCAGGCTCGGAGTGGGCTGATTCCTCTTGTGCCGACTACTTTGACATCAGAATACAGACTAACAGGTTTAAAGTCAGTGTATACGTTTCTATGTTTTAGTCACAGGAGAGCGTAACAACTGATTACTTACTGGCCATTTCCAGATGCCAGTAAATGTAACAAGTCTTTTGAAGGCAAAGGTGTTTCATGTGTGTGTTTGTGGGGGTTTCTGGTTGATTGGATTTTATTGCTCTTAGTGAAGGGGAGAAAAAAAAAATGGGAAAGTGGTGCATAGGTCAATATGCATCACCTGCTGAGTGGGAGAGCAGTAACCACAATTAAAAAAAACAAACAAAAAACAAACAAACAAACCCAAACAAACAAAAAAACCCCACCCAACCCCCCAACTTTTTTCTGGAGCTGTTTTTCAAAACTTAAAAAAGGTCTTTAAAAGGTCCAGTGCTATTAGGGACCCCAGCGTTTCTTTCTTAACTTCTCTTTCAATGCTTTATTTTCTAGCATTTGAACTTAAACTGTACCTTTTGAAATGGCTATGTAATTCCTCTGCTTTAATCGGTGGTTGGAGCTCCCTTTGAGAAATCTGTGGCAGTTACACTAAACTTGCAGAGATGCTTGTGATGGTGAATGAATGCCTGAGTCAGTCCATTGCATTAGAAGTGGGTAATTTTAGAAAATTCCTTTCAAGGAAACATGAAGAGTCCACAAGCTAATGATTTTAGTATCTCTTCAGTGACACCCAAAAAGGCACAAAGGTGTAGCCAGTCCCATAAGGTATGAATGATCAGTAGTGCCATCGGTACCTGATTTGACAGTAATTGGTGTTTCAGTTGGCTATGTGTACTCCAATCTGCAAGTATTTTCAGCTGATATGATATAGAATGCAAATATATATATAAAATGCAGTAATTGCAAAACTGGCAATATTGAATAAAACTAAAGCTGAAGAACATATTTTCTGATATTGCAAATATTTGTACTAGAAAAATTGTGTGAATATTCATTCTCCAGATGATTGAGTCTTGGCTGATTGCTTTGTTTTACTGATGAAGACTGTTTTCAAGACAGACTACATTGTTCAGAGTTTTTTGGTGTTGAAAGGTGATCAATGTAAAAGGTGGACTTGACTTTTTTAGTGGACAACAGACTAGGCAAGTGAACGGCTGCTGAGGACAGCTATGTGAGTATGGAAAAACCTCTCTAGAGTCATGGGTTTTCAGAGCAGAGTAAGAGCTGCAGTGGAGGAAAGCAGAACACCAGGTAAAGCAAAAAGCACCTGATTAAAATTGTCTAAAATTCTGAGGATCAGCCTGGTCCAGAAACCCACTGGAAACACTACAGTGGACATTGGGTAGAGGCAAGGGATGTTTTAACTATCAAACTAAGAGGTATAGGATGGATTAAGAAAATGCGGTTATGCACCTAAGTAAATTCCATAATATCCCTGTGGAGACAGATTTCTGATAAAACTTTCATATTTTTGTATTTACTGTAACTCAAACCTGTTTGCCATGAAGTTTTTTTTTTTTTTATTGGTGGTATCTACTTATGGTGCAAGCTCATTCTGCAGTTAATAGCTTTTCCAAACTTATTTTGGTTTTGCATGTTAAGTTTTTAATGGTTTTATCAAATCTCTTCTTCCAAGCAAAATGGGCAGAAGAATATCTTTTCGGCAGTTGCTCAGTTGTATACTGTAAAATGAGCTGTGCAAGAACAGTAATTTGGATCTTCAGGATTGCTGTTCAACAAATGATTTATTTTTTTTTAATAAGCAGATATTTCCCCTTTAATTTCTTATTGAAAGTTTTATTCATATTTATATTTTTAAATGTTTAAGTTACTTTGGAAAAAAAACACCCCCTCCCTCACCCTACCCCCCCATTCTAGTATATCTGGAACAAGTACATGTTCATTCAACGTATTTGTCTAATATGTTTGGCTCAATGTTAAAAAGAAAAATGGGAGGAGGAGAAACAAACAAACATGTTTGTTTGAAATTAACTGAATCAATGTGAACCTGGGAGTGGGGGGGGAATACATGAAATTTTGAACCAAGTCTGATATTAAAGGTGTATGTTTCTTTGGTATGGAGGAAACATCACATAGCAAGAAAGAGTATGTTAATTATTGTTGTAGAAGCCTTGATACAGACTTTGGAACAGTAACAACTTTAAGATTCAGCTTCAGTTATGGAAACAATAAAAAATTTTTATTGAAGCAATCTTAGGAAACACATTTTATGAACGATTTGAAAAAATTAATCCACAAATCAGTAAGCTAATTTCCAAGTTCGTAAATATGTTTATTAGTATATGTTGGTTTCTTAGAACACAGTATTGCTTCTAGCTGCGAGGTATACTGACATTTTAAGTACATAATCTTTTGCATTAGATTACCTTCAGCCTTTTTTTAATAGTGGTTTGTAATTAATGCCTGTTTCTAGTGGGGAGGAAAAATTAAAGAGTCAATTTTCTACCTAGAGTAAATTATTCTATCTAGAGTTAATTATATTAGAGATTTTCTTTATTTTCATTGTCACATTGTATAGTCTAGTTATTCTATAAATACTAATGTAGCTTTTTATTTTTTTTTTTTAATCTTCTGTCAGTATGTTTTCACATGTCTGAACCTGCTAAAGGAAATACAAAGATTAAGATGATGGAGGCACATGTCCAATTTTAGGTAGCCAATTCCTGGGTTTGTTCTTTTGGGGTCTGTATCTGGTTTTTTCAGCCTATTTGAATGCATACTAATTAGGGGGTTGCTTGGGAATCCCAGCCTATTTAACAAGTTTATCAACCAAATTTGTAATGGATTTCTGTGCAACTATGTGAATATACATATGTATCAATTCACGTGCATATGAATAAGATGTAATAGTGAACATAGGTTATAACTGATAGTCAATAAAGTATGTACTGATTACTGAACTATAAGCATCCCAAGAACAAGGCTAGCTCTCAAATGCTCAGCAAACTTTCTTCTCTTTCTGTTGTTGGGAGTTTTCTCTATGCCTGGGAAATTAAAGTGTGCCTGTTATCACAGATTCCTTGGTTGTGGTCTATATCAGATACTTTTCTGTGCAAAACTGTTTTCTTGACAGAGCACTTCAGGGGTTATCCTGCCACGTGGACAGGAGGGCTGGGGAATAGATTGGAAAAGGCTTGTGCTGCTCTGGCCCCGTAGTTTTGGGGCTTTGGGGCTGTGTCACAGTGAGAAGAAAAACGTCTACTCCTTCTGTAAAGCATAGATGGAAATCCTCTCAGAACATTAAGAAAACCCTCCTTTTTTACTAAGGAGTGTATCGTGAGATTGGTGATACCTGTTTCCTTTCACTGTCTCCTCTAGCCGATATAAATAATCTAGCAATCACTTCACTGTGCAGGTCATATATAATGACTGCATTCAATACTAGGGTTGAAAAAAGCAATAATGTTCAAGTCCATATTTTAAAGGTATATGCCAAAAACCTTTTTTTAATAATACAAATATCTGAGTCTTCAGAATAGAAGGAACTGCTTCCTGGTTTTGTACTTTAATGTTACTTTTATTTTTTGACGTGAAATATTCCTTCCTCTCCTCTCAGCGTACAGAGTTGTCTAGGAGTATGTAATGCTTTACAGGCGTATTCATAGACATTATGTCTTCTTTTTCCCCAAAACACATTAGACCATACCTTGCAAGAATACCTAAGATCCACTTAGTAATTCTGACGGGTTGGAAAAAAAAACAAGGTTTTTGTCTGTAGTATAGCACTGACATACATGGTGTCGATTGGTGATATGTACAGCATGTTACCACTGATGGGGAATAAATATTTGTAAAAATATTCTTCTTTAGTTGATGTAAAGTTAATGAAATAAGATTTCTTTATATGTGCTCGGATGATCAAGCTTTTCTTAGCGTTTATTCAAAAGAATGTGACATGCTTACTATATTCTAATAAAGCTTTATTATGTTAATGTTTACAAATAGTTAAACAAATATGGAATATTAGTTAGAGTAAAATTAAGCTTTCAAAAAACCATTTCCTTCTTAGTTCCTGAAAATAAGTAATTTGTTTTAAAAGCAAAAGTCTTATGCTTTAACTGTCATGCTGTGGCTTAATTTTGTGACTTTTTATTTTTGTGTGCATCTAATAGTTTTTAAAGTTTAGCTGAATGATGTTGCACTACTAGTAAGAGGTTGTCATACATACTGTTCCAGATGTTGTAATCTCTGTATTTATTGATGGACATTATTTATTATGACTTGCCTCAGGAATTCTGAATGGAAGTGCTATATCTAATGTTAACTTACATTGTAGTTATGAGACTACAGTATTACTGATGACATTCTTACCTCTGTATTCAAAAACAACCTAGCTTTGTAGGTACAGTTTTGGAAGCAAATAGTAAACGAAATGGCAACAGAAAAATGTGATGCCTGTAAGAGGGATGCTTGTTTATCATCCCTTTGCATTTGCTGATTCTTTCAGACTGATAATTTAGTGAAGCATTTGAAGGTTAAAACTGCATCCTGTATTGACACTCATGTAAATATTTGGCCATTTAAATGGTATTAGCAAGCTATAAACTTCGAAATGATCACTGTGGAGTTCAGTATCAGTATGTTAAGAAAGGTTGGAAAAACTGATTTTCACTGACATCCAACATCTGCTAGGCTTTCAGAACGACAAGGCTGAGGTAAGGAAAGGCTATGAGACACAACATAATTTTCTGCTGCATTGTATTTCCAGAGCAGACTTCCAATATTGAACTGAAAGTAGTGCTGGGGTTATGCTCTGCAGTGGCTCATACATTGATGCATATAAATGAACTAAAGCCTCTACTGTGAAATCAATGCTTATAGACTTTGTCCTGTAAAAGTCAGGCATTCACAGCCCCACATAAAAATGTTTTATTAATTTTAAAGTGAATGGACATCTTGTGTCCTCTTCTTGATGTGGTTTTTTTTTTGTTTCTTGAATAATAAAACACTAAGGAAATTACTTCTTATTTTTTCCCCAAGATAGTCATTCCTGTTCTGTTGCATCTTAATCTCAGCAAGTATTTGATAAATAGTCTGGGGGTTGCTTACCTTTTTTAAAAAAGGTACATTTTCTAAGTTCTATGCCACATTTTAACTCTAACTCTTTCAATATAAATTACTCAATGTATGCCTGTCACTGACAAGCAATTCATATTATCCACTTTGTCTTGCTCCTTGTTTAAGTAACTACTAAGGCTTGCAGGATTCAGTAAAACAGCTATTAATTAGATGAAATTAAAATAAACTTGCTTTAATATGGTATAGCTAGTTGGTTAAAATTTTCCTTTCTCCTAGGCACAGCTGTTAATTTTTCTCCCTTGCAGCAAACTTCCTTGATAATAAGTGTCCTTCCATTATCAGCTATTTTCTTCTTCCCTCTCTGTCATTTAGCTGAATTTTGTCCTCCTGATGTTTCATGTTCCAGTAGATCTTTGGCTCTTCACGTTTATTATCAAATTTTAATTTGAGGGAGAGCTTGAAACAGTGTTTACCTGAACTGCAGCTATCCTGAGAGATTGTGGTGTTACTTGGTGAAACTTGGAGTTGCCAGAAAGAGAAATCAAGGAGACTATTCATCTGGTTTGGGTTGATAAATAAAACCAGTTTACTTCGTGAGAAAGCTTGTGACTGTGCCAAAGTTAATAAAAAGTTGAGATGAACTTTGCTTGTTACGTTCAAAGGCTCGCTCCTTCCAAAAACAGCTTTCCATCAGACACTGCTAGAATATTGGAAGTCTCCTTACCATCAGTGAGTCATACGCGTTATAATCTGCGGTTGGTGTCCCTGCATGGGAGCCAAATGTTCAGAGATACCTAAGTGTCTTTGGTCCCAGCTGTCCCTCATTTGTTTTATGTGGTCTCACCCTGGGGGAGAAGGAAAGGGTGAAATGCTGGGAATCACCTCAGAGGTTTCTAGTCTTTTACAGTGGAGAATATTTTCACTGTTAAGTCATCCACTATTGAGATCTGCTCAAAGTCGTCCTTGGATGCAAAGGAAGCTCAAGAGGATGAGGGTCTGTACTGACAACCTCTGTAAGAAAGAGCTTTTGGTAATTTTTTTTTCCTTTTTATTGTCTAATTATGCCCTTTTCCCATATTTTGCTCATCACGCAGTTTGCCATGATTTTAAGTACTAACAGTGGTGAGAGGTGATCGCTGCCTTTCCTCAAAATGCTAGATGTTGCAGTACCAGCTCTTGTTTTCCTTCTGACATTCCCTTTCAAGTAAGGCTTGTTCCTTTCTGAAGAGCAGGTCTTTAGAAATCTTACAGCTTCTTTGTGCCAGTCTTTGAATGGAGTGAGGAAATATCTGACTGTAAAAGAAGGTAGAGTTGCATGAGGTAATTCCTGTAAAAGTGTTATGAGGCCAGCTTCCTTCAGTAGTTGGATGTTTTTTGGATCTGCTTAAAGACTGATTGCACAACAGTTATGTCATGTAGCTGTAAGTTTGCAACATTTCCTCTGCATTGATGCAAAACTAACAGACCATCCATCTTAGATGAGCCATGACTTTAAAACATCGTCTTAATTAATTAACTCCAGTTCTGGATGTTAAGATCCAGAACTAATGTAAGATTTCAGAAGAAACTATATATCATCAAAGCAGATGTATCCCTAAAGGAGTGTAATTAAATGGCCAGAGTAACTTTGTGTTAAGAGGAAAATCATCTTGTTTGGTTTTTTTTTTTTCTCTACCATTCTGTCTAAGCATCCATTTCTTTCATGAAATTCTCTCACTAAAGAGCTTTATACTCAGTGGACTAACAAAAATTAGGGCAAAAAATGGTTATATTTCGCCTTTCAGTCCTTTGTAATATTCATGTTTGTCACTGTTCCTTAAGTGGGAGTTTACTTTCTGATCTTCATTATGATAGTCGTTGTCTATTCCAATGCAAGGATTTGGAAATCTTTTTCCAACCTTAATCATTTAGAGCAAGACTTCCAAAGGGACCGTCATAGGAAAACTGAGATTTCAGTACTTAGACTCTGTGGCAAATCTCAGAAATAATGGTCTCCTCGTTGTTGGACAGTAATATGCAGAGCTACGTAGCATAGGGGAGTGATTTTTGGAAGGAGTTCTTGTTGCAGGTTCATATGCTGCCACAGCAAATTCATGTCATTTGTGGTGTTGACAGTTAAAATATTCAACTAGTGTTGTTTGAAATTGTAGTAATTGTTGATGTTGTTTCCATATAGCACATACAACCTTTGTGAATTGCTAACTTAAAGCCAGATAAATAAAAGACTAAAGCAGAAGAGTAATTCTCTTTAAAAAAAGTTTCTCTTTTCTTCCACAGGTATTTCTAATAACTTTTGTTTCTTAACACTTGAGTTTATTATTTAATTTTTTAAAAAAAATTTATTATGTATCAGTTTCTTTGGTGTAAATGTGAATGGCCTTAGTTAAAACAAAACAACAAAAAAAACCAAAACAAAAATCCTACCACAGTTGTTTCTGTAGGCAACTATTTATTGGTTTGCATTATAGAAGAACCTTGTATTTCAGAACTGGAGTTAAGCTTGTATTTAGTCTTGGTAGTCTTACATTACTGGGTATTCACAGTAGATGTTAACAAAGTTTGAGAGAAAATATCTTTAAGTGACTGTGGGAAATGCAGAAAATTAGTGGCAAAGCTTAGAAAGTTCATGCAAGTCTGCTTCAAACTCAGTGTTGTTCTTAAACTGTTAAGTAGTGTAGGATTTTTATTTCTATAAAGAATGGAACAACAATTAACGAAAATTGAGGATGTGGTGCTATTAATATTATAGGAAAAGAGTGAAAGCCATGCAGCCAAGGAGAGGGTCATGTAGTGAAGTTAAGTGATCCACTTCATCTGTGGAAAGCCATTGTACACAACTGAGCAAACGAACACATCCTCAGAAGAGGAGGATCAACTCCAGACAGTTCAAACACTGACAATTGAATAGCAACAAAGTAAATGCAGAAGGATGGAGGAGAAGGCTGTCTACCTAAACCTAGTAAATTGAAACCAAACAGAAAATTTCCTATGGAGGTTTTCTACAAACAATGTCTGTCTGTTTGGGAATCAAAAAAGCAAATTAAATTTCTGTCCTTGGAGCTGAAACACAGACTGTGAGTTCCCCTTTCAAATAGACAGAATATACTTCAGCAGAATGATAGTAGACAGTCGTTTGAAACAGTCCACAAGGAATGTGCTTTAAGGAAAATAAAAATAAAATAGTATATTTTTAAATTCATTAAGAACAGTCTTTATTAAGAAAAAAGTTGCCAAAGATCTTGGACACCGAGGTGTGTAAACACTTGACCACTACCTAGATATATTCTTATATCTAATGTTATATACCATTATTTCTGAGATTTGCCACAGAGTCTAAGTACTGAAATCTCAGTTTTCCTATGATGGTTCCTTTGAAAGTCTTGCTCTAAATGATTAAGGCTCGAAAAAGATTTCCAAATCCATGTGTTTGAATAGGGACTTCCAAATTATAAGACATCTGTGCATGAGTGTGGGGTGAAACTCTACTACAGAGATTGCACCCTTAGTCTTTTTTTTTTTCTTTTTTTTTTAAGAATAAGATATTTGTGATTATTGAATTATATTTTATCTTGTATTTACTTTGCAAGATAAATATGAGGAAAGTGTTCTGGGTCTTTGAAGAAACTTCTTAGGCTATCGTTAATTTAGATTTGTTCTTAATATGCTTTAGTAATGTGTAAGTCCGTAATAGTTTTCTCACTCCAAACACCTTTTTGTATAGTCTACTGAAGAGCTACTTGTAGTTAACAGGTTCTATAACACAAATGTGGTATATTCAAAGTGATACCTAGATTGATGGTACAGAGCTCCTTTTAACAAAACTTCTTCCCAATAAAATGGATGATGAAGTTATGTTTAGTTGTAGCTTTGTTAGGACTGGGGCTTTTTGCAAGATGAGCCATGTATTGCTTTTCCTGCCGATTTGTATTTGCATAGGTTAGCTCAGTTTTCTTAATTGTGTATAAACCATTGAACAGATGTGTACACGTATACACTTATATATATTTCTTTTGCTGACAAATCCTTGCACTGCTCTCTGGATTTGGCATATTTTGGCTGTTCAGAACTGGTGACGTTTGGTTCCATCTTGTTCCAAAGGTGTAAACTGGATTGGCAGACAGTTAATCTGTTATGTGACCATCTGCTTAATGAAGTCAGTGGATGTCCTAACGTATTTTTTTTTAATAATATCGGTTGTATAGTTTTATGTAAATGATCATTAGTAACCACGAATCCTTGCAGTCAGCTTAATTGACATACTCTTTAACTTCTTTCTCTCTAGGCAGAACTAGTGAAAGGGAATCTGCAAAGTGTTGGGCTCACACTCCGCCTTGTGCAGTCTAAGGAAGAAGATGCAGGACATGTTGTCATTGAAACTGTGACTCCAAACTCACCTGCTGCAGCTGCTGATCTACAGAGGGGAGACAGACTTCTAGCAATTGGCAGTGAGTAATATGTCAGCTTTCAAAATAAATGTCATCTTGCAAACCAGGAGGACGTGTCTGCATACAGTTCAACTAGCCTGCCTTTCACAACAATTAGTTATGCCAGCCGCTCATAATAGAAACTAACTTTTATGTGTTTATGGCTACTTAAGGTTATCATTCACTTGATTCTTTTTTTTTGTGTATTTGTTTACTCTTTGCTAGGTAAAAGCCAAAATAAAGTTGAATAAACGTTTGAACGTAAATATATTTTAACTACTCTAATAGTGATGCTGTGAGGTTTTCTACTTAGTTTCTTCCAGAGATGTTATAAAATGTGCTTAGTTTACGAAGAAAACGGTAACGTTTTATATCCTAGGCCTGCATACTCAGGTTTGAACCTAAAGGTACTAAATAGAGTATGGAACAGTTAGTATAAACATATTTTTGACTTATTTTTGAGTAATTGTCCAAAATGTTGAAATTTCCCAAGAAGACCGGCTGAGTATTTGATAGTATTTTCATACTTTTAGTATCAATTTTTGTCAGCTCTAACATGTAGGAGCCTAAGTATTATTTAGAAATCTACTGTCAAGTTCTCATATTTGAAGACCTTGGCCAAATTGTAACTGGCAGGTAAGTGCTGCGTTGAGGCAAAAAGTTAACCGTTGACTTTTGCAGGGGAGGACATTGTGGGTTTGGGTTTTTTTTTTTAAAGATTCTGTTGAAATCCGTGGGCATTATGAAGTGGGGTGATACTAGTTAATATTCTACAATTTTAAATTAGACCATCTCCAGGTATAGCTTGAATGCTTCTGTTTTATATGGATCCTGTCACCAACAGAGAACTAGATCCTAATCATAAACCATAATCAGAAAATGATACTGGAAATCTTACTGCTTTAAACTTGAGCATTGGAGGGGACCTACAGAATATGGCAGTGGACAGAAGGACCAATAAACCATTAACAATAACCGTGGCTAATCAGCTTAGTGGAAGGAGCAGATAGGATCCTGTTTATGATCATTAAGAAATAATGCAGTGTTTTCTACTGGATATTGTGGGACTAAATAAAAACATTATGGAATAGGAATCATAAGTAGCTTAGTTTAAAGTTGTTGGGGTTTGTATACTGTCCAGGGATTTATAAAGACTAAAAAGGAGTGAGAATATCACTGTATATTAATAACATTTTAGAAATAAATGTAGGTACCACTGATAAAATAGAATGTAAACTGAAATTACTCTAGGGGAAAAATGGTAGAAGAAATTCTGTTAGGGTTATACTGTGAATTTAGAGATTATCTCGCTCATGTCGTTGGCAGAGAAAGAAATGCAGAAAGAACTGCCTAATTGAGCTGTATATGGTATCCCGGATATCCCTGCATGTGACAACACACACATTTCTTCTCCAAACATTAACCATCTAAATAAAAAGTAAAGTGATTTTGTATTTGGTTCTGCTAAGTCATTAAGATACTATAGAAGAGTTAGTGTTGTAAAATACTGTAAAGATAGAACTTTATACGCTTATAACATGAACTATTCAAACTCCCTGCTAGCACAGTCACTGATTATTTTTTTTTTTTAAGCTTTTACCTGAGAGGTTTTACGGACCAGAGCTTAACCACTACAGTGAGTTATTGTGATTAGGTACAGCCTAAATCCCTGTTGCGTTGCTCCAGTGATTTAAAAGGAGTTTGAGTTGCTTGGAACGGGCAATTGATGATTGCTGTAGAAAAGGGGAAAGTCGTTTTTACGTGACCCCCTGCATGACTTTGGACTGTGTGCTTATTAAGGTATTTTAGCTTGCATGTAATTTGTTGAATCTTACCATAGGCTGGCGATACTGTCAAATGGCTCTGAAAGTTCTGATAAGGAAGATGATTCAGCTCACTGTTCAGCCACACTGAGAGTGTAGCATCATGCATATATTTTGTTAACAAATTGGAACTATTGTCTTTGTTAGCCTGCTTCTGTTTTAATTGTAACTGTATTTAAACATAGCCATCTCTTTTGAATCCTTTTGTTAAATGCCTGCCGCTGAAAATTACAGAAAGACTGAGGTTAAAAATGTTAGCATATAAAATCAGCATTACTCTACAGCATTCATAACAAACAGCAATCTGGCGTGTTTGTTAGTATCGTTTCCAACTCCTGAAGTGATATATTTGTATGAATAAAATGGAAAGGATTCATCTGTTACATTTCAACTAAGTCAATTATGACAGAAAAGCTTCCTCTGTTAGTGAGCAACAGTGTTACCACTATTAAAGATCTAAATGTTTGTTGACTATTTTTGGCCATTTAGATTATCATAATTAAAATTTAACATATTTTGTCTCTTTTTAATAGGTGTTAAAATCACATCAACTGTCCAAGTGTTGAAGCTTATTAGACAGGCTGGAGACAGAGTTTTAGTCTTTTATGAAAGGCCTGTTGGGTGTAATCAGCATGGTTCAGCACTGCAGGATGGATTTGGACAATTGGAAGACACTGCTTTCTTGACACAGCCAGAAGATGACCAAGCTAGTTTATCAGCTGATGTTGATAACAGAGATTTTGATTCAGAATTTGAGGACTTAGCTTGTGAATCACCTGACCAAAAAGAAGATCTGCCAACAACTCCGAGTCCCAAACGTTCGGTAGTAATACTTGCTGCTAAACCACTTGGAACCATATCTCCAATTCTGAATCGAAAACTACATTTAGGAAGTTATCAGACAACATCAAAAACGCAACAAAAAGATGGAGCTAAAGTGGCAACAGCCAAAACTATGGAGGGTTCAGATGCATCACAGCAATCAGGTAAACAACCACAAGGATCCAGTATTAAGCCTCCTGTGCCACCTAGGCCACAAAGTAAGCCTATTTTGCCTACTAGTGAAACTCAGAATCTGTTAGAAACTGGAGGTGTATCTTCTGAAAAACCAGAGAGGCCACCTCCACCTACAAATAACGGAGAAAGATGTACAGAGAAGGTAGTAAAGAATAATGATCCAATAGAAGACCCAACAGTATCAAAAGTAGTAACAGCACCAAAACAAGATACATTAAAAGATGGACTTTCAGAAAATGCACGTAGTTACAAAGACAGTGGAGATGATCATCAAACATGGGAATCACCAGAAATTCCTTATAAAATCCGGCAAGGCCGATGGCCAAGGACGAGAACATCCTCCTGCCTATTTGAAGTAGGAGGATACCATAAGTACCTTAATGTTGCACTGTGGTGCAGAGACCCTTTCAAAGCAGGTGGATTTATCTGCTTAGGATATGCAAGCATAAAACTTGAAGAAATTGCTTTAGATTGTATAGCTACATCCTCAATGGAATATATTAGAACATTTAAACTGGATGCTCCTACACCTAAAGCAGCAGTCACTAGAACAGCATTGAGGAATTTGACAACCCATAAGGGATTCAATGAAAAATTTTGTTATGGCGATGTAACTTTACATTTCAAATATTTAAAAGAAGGTGAAATAGATGATTCAAACTTTCTTCTGGAGAAAGAAAAGGAATGTCACTTGGAAGAAGAATCTCGTGCACTTCAGAAAGAGGATCCTTACTTGGGACAAATTGTTCTTACGGAGAACAAGCATAACTTTCAAGATACTCAGTTTCAGAATCCAACTTGGTGTGATTACTGCAAAAAGAAAGTATGGACTAAAGCGGCTTCACAGTGCATGCTCTGTGCTTATGTTTGCCATAAAAAATGTCAAGAAAAATGTCTAACTGAGACACCCTTTTGTGTAGGAGCTGAAAAGCGACTTGATCGAACTGTGGGAATTTGTAGAGCAGAAGGACAGGAAGCTCCCCAAGCTGCATCCTCTCGTGTCGATTCAGAATCGAAATCTGTTAACAGAACTACAGGTTTGACCAGGCATATCATCAATACAAGCACCCGTTTGTTAAACCTCCGTCAAGTCCCCAAAGCTCGCCTTTCTGAGCAAGGAACAGAGGTGGTAGAACCTTCGCCAAAGCATACACCAAACACTTCTGATAATGAAAGTAGCGATACTGAAATCAGTGGGCCAAGCAGTCCTTCAAAACGTGCCGCAGGTACTGGGATAAAGTTGGTCCGAAAGGAGGGTGGTCTAGATGACAGCGTCTTCATTGCCGTTAAAGAAATTGGACGTGACCTCTACAGAAGCTTACCCACAGAGGAGCGTTTTCAGAAATTAGAATTTATGTTGGATAAGCTGCAGAATGAAATAGACCAGGAGCTGGAAAATAATAATTCACTTGTTAAAGAAGAAAAAGAGACAGCTGATGCAAGGAAAAAAGCCTTGATTTCTGCTGCGCTGGCTAAGTCGGGTGAAAGACTGCAGGCCCTCACGCTGCTGATGATCCACTACAGAGCAGGCATTGAGGATATAGAGTCTTTGGAGAACATGTCATTAGAGCGGCAGTCCAAAAGAGTGACTAAAGATTCAGAGGAACCCAATATAGCAGAAGAAATGGATAACGAAGATGTCAGTCTGACAGAGGCTCCGACATTCAATGTCATATCGGAAGAACCAGTTGATCCACCTCAATCAGTAGACTGATACTTCCATATTTAGCCTTTGAAGGAATGGACTAAAAGAATACTTTGCACTTAATTACAAACACACCAATTAAATTAAAACACTGGTATAATGTACATGTCCTGCTTCTCCACAGTTGTTTGCCTGTGTAAGAATCCAGCTAATAATGGTTTTTTTTCAGCTACAGCACCATCGTTTTGTTAAACTGGCTGATTAAAACTACATTTTGGGGTTTATATTGGAAATTTATTTTTAATAACTTATTTTTATTTTTTCTAATTATGTAATCTTACCATTTCACATTAATATGTGTGGTGTCCTTAATGTATTACTTGTGTCGTCCCATCCCCCCCCCCTTTTTTTTTTTTTGAGCTAGTGTTTTCAACAGGAAACTGGCAGGATTTTCAAAATGTTTCGTTTCCGTTGTATGATGAAAAAATTATAAGCTTGTTGCATGCCTAAGCTGATGACTGACACAGAAGTCACTGAGGGACCAGGCTTTAAAACGTTGATCACAGTTTATTGTACATCTTCTAGGTAGCTGTGTATTTTTTGCCAAACATATCATGAAAGCAAACAAAAGGTCTTTCATTTTGTCTGTTATTAGTATTTACTGAAGTTGACATTGCATATCACTTGTTTATATTTTTGTTAAATACAAGAACTTTTCATAGTTTCTAATTAACATGAACTATAGTAATGCTATGCTAAAAAAAAAAAAGTCCTCCTTAGAACTTTGGGCTATTGTATCCTGATTGAATAATACTAGATATCAAAGTACATACCAGTATCTTGTAATAATTTAATTGGGAATATTTTTGAGATGAGGCTAGTTGCCTTCCAGAACAAAATTATATGTTTAAGTGATGTTGTATTATCTGATAACCTGATAAATGAAAAATGTTCTTCACAAGAGTTGGAGGTTTCATTGCATTCTATGAAAAAGCATGTAATGATGGTTTAAGTAATTTAAAAAAAAAATACTAACATTTGGCTGCAGAATTTATCATTTCAGAAAGCTTAAGGTAAAAAATACTTTACAAAATAGCTAAACATGTTCTGTCAACACTTTTGAGTAATCATATAGTGGTAAGTTGCGTTCAGCTTCTCAGATGGAAGAGACAGTGTGAGCAGAAGGATCACCTTTGTCCGAATAATGTCCTATAGTGTATATAACACATTTTATTTGAGTCAAAATAAGTGAGTCCAGTAGAGATGAGCAAGAATTTCAGCCAGCAGCTTTTGAAAAGAACTATCTGGTCTTGTGCTATGTGTAAGCTGTGGATCTTAGCATCACCTGCCTAAGGCCGTTCTTATTTATTTCCTGTAAACATGTCTCTGTTTCATCTTCTGTGTACAGAAATGCCGTATAAAATATCATCTTTATTTTAGGTACTGTGTTAGGTACTGGTATCATTATCACTGGTGGTAGGAAAAAAAATGCCTTTGTGGAAATGGAGTTGAATCTCAGATGGTAAAATAGCTTATTTAAATTTTCAGGCAGTCTGTAATGTACCTCTCTCCATTAAATTTGCTTCTCAGTTTATTTAGTGATGGGCAAAATTAAGAAGCAGTGGTTTTCACAGATGGAAAAGCATACTTGTACTTCTAAACAAAATGGTTACTTCCACTCATGCAACTACTTGCACTTTTTTGTGAGTTCTGGGCAGTTGATACTTGCTTAGTTGATGTATGGAAAACACTATCCATGCTAAAATAGGCATGTGACACACTTCTTAAATTAAGCTTCAGCAAATAATGGCACAAAATTAGCTTCCCTTATTGACTAAAAGTTATTTAACCTATACTTGCTTGAGATGCATATTAAGACTTCCCCACTCCATTTTCTCAGTGGCTTACCATTGGTGGTGATCTGCATTCAATCTCCATCAGTGTTTGCTCTTACGGACTACTATAGCGGTTTTCGAATATATCCAAGTACTTCATTTAAACCCTGGTACACATGAAGGAGCTGTGAAAACAATGCAAATACTGATTTCAAAAACACATTCATGCTTTTAAATTGACTTGTGTAATAAAGTGGGTAAGAAAAGCTGGATATAGTTTTCCTCATATAGTATTGCTACTGATGATTGTAAGAGATAAATTAAATGTAGTGCAATATTTTTAAATATACTGAATGGGAAAAGGGCAAAATAGTTGTATTTTAGTGAGAAGGAAAACAAATTCCTATCTGGCATTAATTACAATAAACGGTGAATCTCAAGGGGAAAACTGTAATACTACATTCCTGATGTAATCTTTGCTTCATGCTGACTGTAAATAGCTGAAAATAAAGAATACCACAGAAAACAAGAATATCTTGACTTAATGATATCTGAATAGGTGGCAGCTGCACACACTTGCAGATCTGCCTAATATGATTTTGTTGGCTATTATTTTATCATGAGAATAAGCTTTAATAAAATAGTTTTGCTAAATTATCAACTTCTTTGCATTGTGTTAATGTTTTTTAAACATTTGTATTGCAGTAATTTATCATCTAAAGCCACTACTTAAAGGAAAGACCTTTGGGAGAAAAACACACATTTTCCATTAAATAAAACTGCTGATTGCTGGATTTATTGGGCTTTTATACATTCTTTCTAATTGCATATGCATTTATTTTTATTCTACACAGTTTAATAGTGGACATAGATTTCTTTCAAAATGGTGATTCCAGTTGATTCTTTGTGTGGCTAGAGAATCTTATAAAATGCTAAGGATATTGGGGGGGGGGGGGGGGAGTTTAAGACGTCCAAGCGCTGCACAAATAATAATGGAATGGCACCACTGGTGATAGTGACTACCACCAGAGTTACATCAGGGGAAAAAAAATGACCGAGAAAAATTCTTCTGACTTGCCCCGTCCTTCAGAAAATGTTAATTGATAATAACTAAACAAATCCTTACTGTTTACTAGCTCATTTCTGTTTAATCGGTTTTTCGTTGTAATTCCCTGTCCTTGGGGTTTTTCCCTCAAATTTGAAATAAAACACATGTATGGAAGTTTACAACTCCAGGGGAGGACTAAGTAGTGGGAGCAAATGAACTAAGTGACTTTATCACGCTTAAAATGACACAGATCAAAATACACAAAATATGAAAGAACCCAAATTATTCCAAGGCAGAATGGGTGGGGGTTTTGTGTCTTTTCTGTGACTGAAGTTACTTCCTGACTGTCAGCAAAAAAAAGGTTCGATTTACTTACTCCTCCAAAAATCAAAAATGCAGAACAACTGCGAAATACCTATTTTTTTTTTAGGGGAAAAGGTGGCATAGCGATCCCAAACATGGATGTCTGTGTGGCTCTTAATTCTGTCTTCCTCTGACTTCTGGGGGACCAGGAGGGGAGCAAAAGCAGGGGGGGAACCAGACTGGGCTGTGTGGGTCTACTGAGCAAACTGTGGTAAGGTGCTAGTCTGTGAGGAGCGTGAACAATTAATCTGGCCTTGGGCCTCCTTCTCATACTAGTTTTGTGTTGCAGATTAATGTGAACTCTTCCTTAATTTTGATGTGCCATGAAGTAAGCCATTCTATGCTATTTTTATTTAATAATATATGAAAGTTGCTACATTTGCATTACTTTCATACTTGAGAATGTAAGCAATACGTTGGTTACTCTAGCTGGCAGATAAATGAACATGTCCTGTGATAATTTAGAATTCTAACATTGGTTTATTAGTTTCGAATTTAATTGGATTAACAATTTGATGTTGACCAAAAGAGTTCAGTGAAGCTATGTAAAATAACTTATTTTGGGGCAAAGTTTCAAGTATCCTAATGATCTGCAACATTAAAATCTGAACCTAACGTAAATAATCCTCAACCTGCACAATTGTTACTTACTCAGTGGCAGTGAAGTGGTCAACATAGGCCAGAATCTTGGTTTATGCTGTATTAATGTCTGTCTCCAAACACCTCTCAGCTTTGAAGGAAGGATTTCTACCTGTTACATATTCAAAAGAATGCAGCTGAAAATATACTACTACAAAAACCTGTATGTGGATTTTGCAAATCAACCATAGGATGTATTGCTTGGCCTTCCACGCCGTTTAAGCCTCTCAGCACTGTTTTCTCAGAATCTTCACCCTTATTTAAAAAAGAACATACAGGGGTGTCCCCTGGTACTGCACATTTTGGCCTTGGCGATTTCCCAAAAGTTAAATCTTGGACCAGCAGCCACATGACACACTGACTTTGGAAGCTATTGCAGTTACTTAAACAACTTGCGTGTGTTTGTAACCTGGAGTGAAAATGTTTGTCCTGAGTTACAAATGGACTAGAAATGAGGAGTGCTTTCCCACCGCCTGAAATGGTTGTTGGCTTTTTCCCCGTGCCCTGATGTGCAGTAAAACACGTTGCATAAGGCAAATTGTGAGGGGGATTCTTCTTTATTATTTTTACTTTATTACAATAATCATGAACTTTTCAGGTAACTTTTATTTTAATGCGGTATGAATGTATAATTACTGACAAAGCAATACTTGAAGTTTGATCCACTACATTTTGGTATTTTTTGACCATAGTATATATGCTTTACAAAACTATATGTAAACATAGTATCTGTGCTGTGGTACATAAAACATCTGCAATTACATGAAAGAAGGCACATAAAGATTTTAATTTTACAAATGAAAAGATACACCACAGTTGATAAGGACATAGGGACTGCTTTAAAATGCTTCGTTTTAAAGTCTGATTTTTCTCAGTGCAGGTGGGGACTGCCTAATACAGTCTTTTACCTGTATTAGACTCTGGCCCCAGTTGTTGAGATATTGGCAACAAACTGGTCATTTTTGTCATTATTTTTAGCAAAGTTGGTATATTAACTCATTTTTAAAAAAATAAATACATACTGAATTTCTGTGTGTGTATGCAAATGCATGTAAAATAGGTTTTTTGTTTGAACTGCTTAAGTTATCCGCTTACTTTCAGTACATGCTAAGACTAAATACTGTGATACTGCAGCTTTTCTTAACCAGTCACTTAAGATGCATCTAAAATAAAGTTGAGATGTGCTAAAAATAAAAGGTTCAAAAGACAGAAATATAAAAAGTATCTTCATGCTGTTCTTATTCCCTTTAAGGGAAAGGAACAGTGCACATTCATACTTCCTTTTTTACCCAGTGATGTGTGTTTTGGGGGCTTCATACTGCACAACTGATTAACTAATTTAAACTTCATTAAATAGTACTGACTAATAGCAATACACTGTTTAAAATACTGTTTTCCCCAACATTCCATGAGTGGTTCAGGGAGAGCTCATTTTTTGAATTGGCAACGAAGTTGTGCCTTTTATTTTACTAAGGTATGACCTAAAGTTGATCAAAGAAACTGAGAGCAATGTCCACACTGAATTCCAGCCTTCAGCTCCTCCCAATGTACTTACAAGGGTACAGTTTAAAAGGAGGCAAAGTGGACAGGTTTTCTGAGTTTTGCTTTTTTTTTCCTTCCAATTAGATAAAGACCCACGCTCTGGACAAGTAACTCATGACTCCAAACAAAATACGAGATATTGTATGTCAATAAGTTGATTTTGAAAAACAAATAGTTAAAATTCACGTTTATACAGATTTATACTACACATTTAATAAAAAATATAGTGTAATATTCAATAAAATTAAATACACAAAATAAAGATTAGCACTATACAAATCCTCTATAAAAGCTCCCCCCACCTCCCCCCCCCAATAAGGCAGTTAGCAGTCTGCATTATAACCATGGGTGATGGATAATATACCTTTGGTTTTTTTGACCATTTCACTATTAAACATACAGTACAACTAAAACCTATTTCTGGATGAGATGTTTCACATGAAACACTGCATTTTGTACACCAAAATACATTATATGGCTTCTCCTGTCATTCATCACTTTCATATTCTTCTTCTTCACCACCGATAGGGTAGGACTGGATGTTGTTCTGGGTATACATTTTTGTTTTCACAGGACAGTTGTGATCCATGAGTATTGCCTAAAAGAAAACAGAATGTGAGTACTGGCGCTGCTTCTTAGCATCCAGCTGAGGTCTGTGGTTGATGCCACCACACAGCCGTCCGGCTACACCCACCGTTCGGGGATTCACCCCTCCTCCCTGAAAGCAGAACCCAAACTGATTTCAGTTAGAGTACATCGAGTCCAGAGGTCTGTGTGAGGTGCAATCTTGGCCCTAAAGACATCACCAGCAAAGTGTTATTACCTTAACAGAACCGGTATTTAAGCCCATGTATTACATTGAAATACCTGCTCCCCAGTTACAGTAATTTACCTCTCCTATATTTAATCTCCATCTATTAAAAGCTGCATGAATGAGCAAGAGGCGTCCTACTGCTCGAGCTGTCTCTCCTTTACTGGCTTTGCTTTTCCCACCCCTTTCTGTGGGGCTCCAGGACAGCATCACCGGGCTCTGCTGAGAAGGGTGGGCCAAATACTGCGCCTTGACACCCCCGGCAAGCTGAAAGTGATCATCAGCGTTAGAGGCCAGCTGCAATATTACATCCTTTGGGATGAATTTTTCCTAAGGCCGACTGGAGACAGCTTTTTTTTTAATTATTTATTTATTTCTGTTCCTCAGCCTTAGTCAATGTAATAAAAAAATAAAAATTCACTGCAGTCTGCAAAGGCCATGACAAGGGATTAACTGGAATCTCGGGATTCCACAGTCCAAATCAAAAGGTCTCTGGCCTCACGTATGCCACCATTTCAGCAAGATTCATCTTTCTACCTTCTGTTCTGCTCACGCCCGTGCAAAGCGTGAGCAGCACATGCAGCAGGTTCCGTCCTCACCTCACAGAGATGTGGCGCTGCATAGTAAGACTACGGCCGTGCAAAATTCTGTTTTCTTTTCCCCCAAATAAACCACTAGCACCTACATTTTGGGCCCAAGTCACCCTTGTTCAGCATGCACAAGGGTGGAGTGCCGCGTGGGCCAGCCCTACGTCACCTAGGTGGTGACAGATGTTGCAGCAAAGACTGGTACTTGTTTTCCAGGGTTTTCCCAGCCCTAGAATCACGACAGGGATTGTTCTGCCTACTGACTGCACTGCCTTGTAATTCCTTTGGGATCCTCCCATCTCCTTGCTGAGCAGAGGAAACCTGGTGAGCGAAGCGATGGATCCCCTCCTGCACTAAGACAGCTTTTGAGCCTGATCTAGTATAAATCTACAAGAACAGCAAGTCCTGCAACGGCAGGGTAGGGGAGCAGATAAAGGACGTGATAGGAAAGGGAAAACTGAGCTACGGAAATGGGAAAGGAAGGGAGAGAGGAGAACAGTATAGGAGGGAAAGGAAGGAAAAAGGACTACTAAAACCAAAGCAGGAATCTTTTTTGGGGGGGAGATGCCAGGCTAAGCAAACAGTGAGCAATAGGAGTGAAACGTTCTTGCAGGCACGTTCGTGGGTGCCCCGGGGCAGACCTCACAGAATAAGCAGGGGAACCCCTCACTCCAGGTCTTGTGGAAAGTACTTTTACATTTACGTAGAGAGCAAATGTGAACATGGATGGGGAAACAGTCTGTTAAAGGCTGCTAATTACAGTGTCACTTTTGACTTAGGTCTCTTAGCCCCTAATTTTAGGGATGTCTCACACCACCTTCACCTGCTCTGAGGCTCGTCCCTAGATAGCCCCTGCGGGCTGCAGGGGACTGGGCAAGATGCTGATTTGGCCAAGCATCCTTCTTCTGACACACCACACAGCGGCTGGGGAGCACTGACTGCTCTAGAAAATTAACTCATTGGCAAAGTTACATTAAAAAAAGAGTCAGGATAAGACCTGTGGGACAGACAGGATAAGGGAAGCCATGAATTTATAAGGGCAGGTGATCTGTATGGAGGAAGAAGGCGGAGGAAAAAATTATGATGCAAAATATACTGTAGAGGACCATGGGAAAAAACCAGGTTGAGGCACACAAAGGAATAAAACAAGATTGGTCAATACAGTTCCGGCACTCCAAGGAAAACAAAAATGCCTTTTATACTGACTCCACCACAGCGTATGCTGTTGCAGATTAATGTCTGCTGGACCTTGTTTCGTGATAATCAAATTTGTGACTTTGTAACACATAACTAATAAAAAGCTTTTCTTTATACATCTTGGACATAAAAGGAAGGGGGAGTTCATTCCAAAGATGATGCATGAGGGTGAAATAAACCGTGCTGGTCCTATTTTGGGGAAGTTGGAGGCAAAGATGCAGAAATAAGTTATCATTTGTTTCACTGAAACAAAACCAAAAGAAAGAAACCATGTTATGCTTACCATTTTCTCCTCTTTGGCAGGTGGACTTCGAAGGAAAAAGCACAGGGGAGCGAAGAGGATATCCACAATACCTATAATTGTCATGAGCCATGGAAATCCAATGGCCTTTGCAATGGCACCACCAGCAGAGGGACCTTGTAGAAATAAAACCCCTTTTCTGAGGATCGTTCAGACACAAAATTTGCAGTAGTCGCTTTAAACAATGGTAATTTTACAAACAAAACTCCCCCTTTACAAATTGTTTTGAGGACTGTAAAGACATTTATAATTATAACATAAACCTTTCCTGCCTCCGTACTCCACATTCACTGAAGAAATTAAAGATGCTCCTAGGAGCATCTGTGTCATGCACTCAAGGAGGCAGAGGGTCAGTGGGGAGTTAGTCCCCTCGCAGACTATTAGGAGCACAGCTGTGGTGTTAGTTTTAACTGTTCCAAGGCCTCTCTCCTAGGTTCAGTGCCTGACGCCTTCAAGCCTCTCACAGCTAACGAAGCTGAGCACGGCATCACGGCAGAGGAGGGGAACAGATGCCAAACACAATTCCTTCTGCTTTGCTTACTTGCAGAAAATAAGAACCCTTGCTCATAAAGCCTGCGAATGCCACTGGGATTGACACCTGGCATCGTAGCATATTCTCTTTTCTCAACTGTGCATTACAGGCAGGAAAAGGCTGGACTTACCTATGGCGAAGCCCATGCAAAAGGCAACATCAGCTATTGCGTACACGCTACCATACACTGATACATGACGCAGATCTACAAGGTAGCCCATAATTGGCATCATGGAGGAGTCCACCATTCCTGGTTGTGAGGCAGGGAAACATATTTCAGGGAAATACTGCCTTTTTTTTTTTTTTTTTCCTTCTTTTAATGTCTTGGCCAACTATGTGCTAAAAAGGGGTGCAAAAGCAACTAAAAGGATGCTTATTCTTAAGTAAGCAAAATATTTGTGTAAAAATAGACTGTATTATCTTTTTATGGTCTTTCTTACTGTGTCTGAGGTCACATAAGGACATGTACAGACCTGTACATGTGACACTTGCCAGAGGGCAAGAGAGATGCGAGCTTAGAGCGCATCAACCACTTCCCAGCAACTGTCCGTGCAAAGGCTCCATCTCCCATTACCAGCCAAGTAGCTTTCACTTAGGAGAAAGTTACTTTGTATGAACTTACACTTAACTGTAGGCCTAAAAGATTGCATTAGCATCCAGTTAATCGAAATTATTACAGTGGTTTTAACATGTCTTTTGAGCCACACTTTCATTGCTAGCAAGAAACAGCACAAGACAGCTGATGAAACCGCTGAGATACTGGGGAGTGGTAGTTGTGCTTGTAACTTCTTTCCTAACCACACTTCCCTCGTGCGTGAAGACGCCCCAGAACATATGCTGACCAGCCCAGTGCTAAAAACCAAGCCGTGGTCTCCACTCCAGCCTGACTGCATGGTCCACCGTAAGCAAAGTTCACACATATTACCTGAACAGAAGAGTACATGCGCATGGGCTTGGGAATGCCTATTTGATGAACAAAACTTTAAGCCTGTTTTTTTCTTTTTTCTATGGAAATGTCTATATAAATTCTTTTTCACACCAGGGAAGACTAGGTTTTGGGCAGTGCGTCTCTTTACTTCTGAAAATAAGGTATAAATTCATGGACAGTTTGAAAGACCTGTTTAGGTCAATGGAGCAATTCTGGACAGACTTCAGAATCCAGCTTGTCTAACAGCACCCTGGTTCAAATTGCCTGAGCACCGTCCTTCAAGCCTTCTTCCTTTACCTGCCAGTTTGGGCCACAGCTCAAGCTTCATCACTGTCCGATCAGAATAGCAACAAAACTAATGTTCCATGTAACTTCATATAAAATCATTTTTGCATAACCAGCAGTCTGTAAGTCACTGTAATTTTCTTACCAATGGCAAATCCAACTCCAAAATTTGGTGCTATGAGCCCATAAATGTTTTTAGCAAACGGTACCTATGAAGGAAATTTCAGGCAGTTAATTAAGTGACACTGCACATGCTGATGACGTTAGGTTGGTTTTTTCCCCAAGATAAATTCTCAGCAGAGTTATGGCATGCTTGGTGCAGATGCGCAAGTTAAGAGTTTGATCCTTGTTCTGGGCTACTGTTTCAGACAACTGTGCCATTAAACCACTGACACACTTACTATTACGAGCAAGAATACACTGTTGAGTGACAGCTTAAAAAAAACAATCATCCTCCTCCTTTCAGAGCCAGTCTTCCTTCAAAATAATTGAAGCACTGAAATTTGAAAGCACTCAAAACTCTGATCTGGAACTTATTAACTACACATTGTTTAATAATGTATCATAAAGCAGAAACCTGAGCAAAATCTCATGGGGAAAGCACATATTTGAGGATGAACACACAAACGTTTAGATAGTTTGAAAGATACACTATCTTCTACTTACGCATAAAATACTTATTCCCACGATTAGCATCCCGAGTAAAGCACAAAGCCACCTATCAAAGAAGAAACATCACTCAGAGATGGGTGAAACTGAAATCTTGAATGTTTCAAAGTCACGGCTGAAGTGCCGAGTTACACAACCAAAGTAGCAGCATGTTCCACAAAGCAATTTTGCTGCTACAGAACAAACTTTAATAATTTCCATCATCAAAAAACTGCCCTGGGAAACACCGGAAATGGTACATGAACAGACTGGAAGATTATTAGTATTTTTAAATTAAGCCTACCTTCCCATTTTGTGCGCGAGTATCCCAAAAAGATTAGTCCCAATGAGATAAGAGATACTAGCTGGAAGAAAAGCAACGCCTGAAAAACACAAGTGAGATGTTTTATCAGCAATGATTTTAGCGAAGCGTTAGAAGAAACTAATAAATTCCAGACACTGCAATTTTGATTCAAACGCATCTAATAGACTCTTTGTGCATAGCCCAAAAAAATCAAATATCCGGTTTGTTGCAGCCTTCTCATGAAATCTAAGGACATCATCTATGAAATGCGGGAGCAATGCAACGCCTTTGAAAAGAGTTTTTCAGCATCAGCTGCAAGAACTGGTATGGGAGAGGGGACGGAACAACAAAGAGCCAAAAGCTTATATCTAACTACAGTAAGCTTTGGGATAGGTCAAGGAAAGCAACTCTTTGGCGGTTTCATGGCTTGTGGAGCATATGGTCAGCACATGCAGCAAGCCCAGGACAGTCGGGGTGGGTGAATCTCTCCCTGGTGGGGCGGGCAGCAGGACTGCTGCTGCAGGGCTTTGCAAGTCACGGTCCCCCTGCAAGCCTGTGAATGCCGTGAGGCCCCGTGTTAAGGCGAGTTGGTAACGCTGCAACATGGTCCTTGGTCAAGCAGCGACCGAAGCCAGTATATATCAATAATGTACAGGTGAAGAAACCTTAAAATCATGGTTTTGAAATTATTTAGCCAATATGTTTGCAGTAAAAGTTAATTTTTTAAAAAAAAATAAAAATTTAAATTAAAAAAAAAATAAATCTAATTACCTGTAATGACTTGCAGATAAAGGCACCTGAGTAAATTCCTTCTGACCCTGATGGGAGGGCACCCGGACCCTCCCATCTTCCCCACAGCCACTCGGAAAAAACATACTGCTGGGACCAGCAACTTTTTTCTAGTCTTGAGGTTTCCACAGCAGTGGCCGTAGCCGGAGTAGATGCTGGCTGCACTGTGGCCAGAAATATCTCTGGTCTAAAAGCCAATTACAGCCTGTGCTTGAGGATTCATCCCCTCCCTACACGTAAGTCACAGGGCAGGACCCAGCCGGAGGGGAAATGTCAAAGGAAGCCGCTGCCTTGCAGAAGAAATGCTAATAAATATTATGGCGTGCCACTGCCTTGGCTGCCGCTGCCTGGAAAGCACCAGGGAGGGTGATGCAGGCGTGTGTGAGAGCAGGGACAGGAGAAGACATTTTATGAAAAATATCTGAGAGGCAGGGGAACAGAGTGGCTGTACCTAGTGCTGGATCCTTGTGCAACGGTGTTGAATGGTTCATGTGTCTTGGAAGAAATAACACACAGTATTTTTCTGTTGTTCCTCTTAAATTTTGTGTTTTCTTAAGAAAAATAAAACTGGGAAACCTGACAAAACTGGGAGAGTCTGACAAAATAGCGCACGCCACAACAAGCCTTCCATTTGGTCACTGCTAAATCAGTAGTTCAGATTTAGACAGCAGCCGTGACATTGCGGTGCACGATCAAACCATTTCTTTTAAGTGTATATGCTCCTCATCTTTCACCAAGGCAACATAGATTTTCTCATTTCCTGCCTATCCATCTTCCTTCCTATCTCTCCGATATTCATAAGAAAAAAATCGAAAGGTAATTTTTAGCACAGCAATATCCTGTGATTAAAATCCTTGTGGGTTACAATGGTGATACTGGGGAAACATTTTCACCTGTGTAACTGCAGCTACTTTTGTACTGCTTGGAGCTATCATTTTATACCAACTGGTCACATATAGCAGACCTTGACAACTGTAAAAAAAAACCAAAAACAAACCACCAAAACAAAACAAAAAAAAGCCCCCAAACCTGCAAAGGGTTGTTAAGTAAGACTTGCAGGTTAGTGTGTAAGTTGTGGTATACTGGAGCAGAACCATAATTTTCAAAATAAGCTTTATGCACAGTAACATCAATTGATCAAATGAAGGTTCTTTAGACCTTCTTCAGATCATGCTTCAAACAGCTGGATCTCCAAATTGCGTAAGATAATAATTTGCTTAAACCCTGCAGTTCAAGATATAATTTAAGAGGCTTAAAAACTTTAATTAATGCTGTCAAATCAGACAAAGTGTAATGGAGTCAATTACTTATATCATTAAGGGGTAAAATTAGCCTTAATTTAAAATGGATATTTTCCTTCTAGGAACCTCTATTCAACTAAAGAGATTTATAAATCTCATTTCTGTTGCACCAGCAATACAAAACTCTAGTGAGGGAGGTAGATAAGCACTCTTTTTTTCTTCATGAGGTTTAAAACATCTAAGTTTGTGCGTTAATTTTGCTGTATTACAGGCTAGCAGTCATCACCATGTTCAACAGCACAGCAGCACATTAAGGGCTGCTACCTATGGCCACCCTAGATCTGAGCTGCATTAATTAGATCTCAGGTTTGTGTGTTCTATATGATGTAGGGACACCTACATTTACACAGAGTAGGGGTATCAGTTGGATGCTAGCTGAACATCATTTTCATGAAGGATTTCTCTTTTTCTTTCAACTGCCATATGTCGACATTAAAAAATACCCTCATGAAATGTGATAGCACAGAACACTTCATTAACTTTATTAAACAGATCTATGTTGTGTTTGTAACGGTAACTCTTTCCTGCAAACTATTAAAATGGTAAACATCAGTCAGATCAATACAGATCGATACTGTGCGTTGTGGCACAGGAAGGCCAGGCACCCCCCACCCAAGACAATTCACATCAACCTCCCACACGCAGTCTGACACTGGAAGTCAGTCCATTTTCTTTCTTTTTTTTTTTTCCTTTCCTTTTTCCCCTCCTGTTCACCTCAAAGACAAAGTAACTGCCCCAATTTTACTCTCTAGTCTAACTTGGTACCTGGGACAAATTCCCAGTTTGCCTGTGGACACTGGTTTCCTGAGACTGTGTCCCTGTTACAGGTTATAAGATGGTCCAAGTTGGGACTCTCCCATTGCTTTCTGTTGAATGGGATGACTAAGTAACCACCGAAAGGGTGCCAAATCTACCAAATTCAAGGGAAAGTGCTCCTCATGTCCTCGTTGGCCACATTTTAAGTCAAGTCCATCCTTTTTCCACATAATACCAGGAGCAGCCCTGGAAGGAGTATGTGTCGGCATGAGCACGCTCTGCACTAAACACAGAGCACCCGCTCCAGATTTCTGTGGCTGCCTGCTCCTGCCAATTCAAACTAGGAACTGAGGATGGGTTCCCTCTGGGAAAAACCCCAAACAAATTGTTTTGCCCTGCTAGGCTGGCTCCGCGGCTCAACGGGCACCTTGCAGCTGCCCCAGCCAGCGCCCACTGCCAGAGGTACTGCTGGGGCTCCCAGCGCAGCCGGGACACGCACGGTGCCGTGGCTGCCTGCCTCTATTTGTCCTTGCAGTGCGAGCGTTGCCCCTTACTGGAGCCTCTATTGCAATAACATCAACCCACTACCTATTTTTCTTACAAACTGATGTTTGCAATTGTGCAGGTATAACACTGACAATTTAAAGATGGTAAAAAAAAAAAAATATATATACGACTACCCTGAAGCATGTAAGGAGACCATCATTAACAGGACCAGAACCGAGACAGTCATTCGACAAAATACAGTGATGGAAATAGTATGCTGTACTTTACCAAGCTGCCATTTTTTTGAACACATGGTCTCCATCATCCAGATTGGCAACGCTGGTTCAAGCATAGCAATCGCCATGTTTGCAAAGCAGATTGATCCTTAGAGAAAGAACAGGAGGGAAAAAAAAAGGAGTAATTATTCCTTTTGACTATGAACAAAAAGCCATGCAAAGAATGCATGCTTTTACAAAAACATCGTGTTTTTACAGTCCTATTTTTCATGCATCAAATGTTGATTAATGTTAAATAGAATAGAATGTAAAAATCACTGAAGACTAACTTTCTATATATTTCTATTCTCCTAGAAATTCTACAATAAAGGTTACGCTATTTTCATAATGTGGAAGTCTGCAGTGAGCTTGATGACATTTAGAAAGTTCACAAGGTCTGACTGTTGTACAAATGATTAGCTAAAACTACAACCTTTTGGTCTGTACCTCGGCTCCTGGAGCAAAACCGGAGCCCTATTGTGTAAGAGGCACAGGCTCTGACCCTACGCCTCCGTCACCCAAGTATGACTACAATGAGATGTGGAGGTCTCAATCCTAAAAACACCATGAGGCAACCACAGAGACATCTATCCTCTACAAAAAGGAATTTTGTGTAGAGATCCTATAGCGAGCAGCCGGTAAGTCCGTGCAGCAAAGCATGGGTCTGGCTGAGTGTGACGAGCTGACCCTGGCTGGACGCCAGGTACCCACCAAAGCCGCTCTCTCACTCCCCCTCCTTGATTGAACAGGAGAGGGAGGATATAACGAAAGACTT
>JAVKLA010000093.1:34614307-34636660 GCA_034782735.1 Sagittarius serpentarius | reverse complement strand
ACACAGGGGAAGCTTCTAGCAACTTTTAAAGAAGCCGCCCCTGTGCCCCCCCCACTACCAAAACCTTACCACGTAAACCCATTACACTGAGCTTGCCCATCCCTATGAATTTCAAATGCTTCCAAATCTCTTTTGAATTTCTGCACCTTTAGTCACCCAGACGCAAAGGATAACAAGGGGTGGAAGTGCTGATTCAGTCTTGCCTGCCGGCTCAGCTCTGCCCTACGCCACCGCCTGCAGATCCAGAGTCCAGTGGGTTTGTGTCAAGTTCGTCTATCCTCAGTAGCACACTTCAGCTTTAGTGCAGGGCTTACTAAACCCCATGGTACTTCTTTGGATCCAAGATGCCCTTCCCACTTATTGAAAAGAACTCGAGGCAGCCAAAGCCTAATGCAGGGCAACAGGACACGTCCCCTCTGCTAATGCCTTGCAAAATGACTTTTAAGGGAGTTTGGAAGTCTCTAGAAGTGACAGCCTCAAACTTGTGTTCCCACTTTTTCTTCCTAATATTTATAATCTCTGAAATTTAGGAAAATATTCTAGGCTCTTACAGTAATTTACCATCCAAATTTTACTTTTTAAAAAAAAAAAAGCTTAATTTGTCTGAGGTCAGAGAAATATTACTTCCCCTGGAACAAGTCCCTCATCATACAGTTCAAAACAAAATGAGCACGGATGTCATTCTTTGCTCAAACCTGTCAGACTGTATTAGACTGTGTATCCACAATTCCTAACATGAACTTCCAGGCTAGCTGGCTCACTCCCTTCCCGGGGCAAGGAGAAACAGTTCAGCACTGCTTTACCCTACAGATGAAAGGTTAGATCTGAAGCTAACCTTTCCACTCTGCCGCAAGCTCCCACTAGTGTAGTGTCGGTAAGGAGCCTCAGTCAAACACCTCAGGGCTGCCCTCTTCCGAGCCAAAATCCGCCACGCTCGAGCGGCTTCCTCAATGCTGGAAAAATATTTCAGGCCACAAAAAGCACAGGGCCATTCTAACAGAGATGGCTTAAATAGCAAAGGTCTTATTCTACTCTTAAACTTCACAAAGAAATGAGAAAGAGGTGTGCACGCACGCGTGTGTTGCATCTATTTCTCATTAGGTCAGGGAGCATCACCAGAGCTTACTGAAGCAGTCAGGTACATGGTGACAAAGGTACTTCAGGTCTTGAGGATGTGCCCCAAAAGTGAGAACCTGAGCCGGTATTCTGCAAACTCAGGGCAAAGACTCTGCTACCCAAAAGAAGATAAAATATTTTTTTTCCTCCGTCTTGCACGGAGCTGACCACTGCTTAGAGGGCCATATCTGAAAAGCATAAATCCTACATCGTTTCTTCTTTAAATTACATTAAACATCCTGTGTTGGCCGGAAGGTGTGAAATTGCAGCCTTCCAGCAGGATCCCATCTCCGCAGCCGAGAACCCGCTCAGCTCTTGGCTGAGTGCCACAGGCGTCACTGGTATTTTTCTCTGCAAAAGCAGGTACCTAGTGAAAAGCTGTCGCACACCTTCTCGGGAACCCATGTGCTCATGATGACACCTGTCTCAACTCTGGGTTCTGGATCCGATAATTTAAACTAACTTGTCCGTCAATGCAACTTTGTCACCTGGTAACACCTGAAGTTAATCCCTGTCAGTGAGGTCTGGCTGTGAGAACGACATTGACTTCACTCACTGAGCTCCTACCAGCCGTGACAAAAAATGTCAGTCGCATTTCTTTTGCCTGGGTCAGCGAGTACGGATGGCACTGACTTTGTGGATTGTGTCAGAGGTGATGCTTCAAAGGAGGCAGAGTCTGTATTTGCTCCCATTTCCTTTCTCTTGCAGAGGTTTTCATGTGAGCTTGCCATATCGTCTGGTCCTGTCCCTCTGATGCCCACACCTCTGTGGCTTCCCCACGGTGACTGGTGAGCGCATGTTCAACAGGAATGGCCACGGCCCATCCTGCAAAAGCTATTGCTGGCACCGAAGGCAACCAGGCAGCAGGACTGGCCGTAGGGACTGCGATATACAGCGAGGGAATGAGAGCACTGGCCTCCTGTCTGCTGTGACAGTCACCGTTACTAACTCAGGGGCAACATGGGTTATCAAGAGAAAAAGTCACATTTCCGGAAAGAAGAGAGAGGAGCACCATGCCCGAGTTCACGACACCTTGTGTTAAAGAGTAATATGGTGCTACAGGTAAGCCAAATTGGTCAGGAAGTGCTTGTACTTTGAGAATACAAACAATTATGACTCAAGTGTATGACGCGCACTCAGGAGACCGAATCTGAATTTATACCATGGAATTAGTGTATCTAAATCAAGACTGCAAAACCCACTTAAACTGCTAGTCCATTTGCAGCCCACCTAAAACGTTAGCCACAAGTAAAAACCAGAGACAAGTCAGCCCAGTAGAGATGCAGTCAATTTTTTAATGAGGCAGCTAACTGCCTTAAAAGCCATTCAAAACCTCTAATCTCCCTGAGCAGCGCAAACCCAACGGGACTTTTAACCTTCTCCTCTCTAATCACTGTACCTGAACATCGTACACAGGGCGCGACATTTACATCCACAGCATCCTTGTGAAGCAGAAGACATTATCCTGGTTTAGATACGGAGAAATGTGGCATGATGCCTTGACTGATTGCCTCAAGGTGTCAGAGCACGAAGCTAACTCTGCCATCCCAACCAACCACTTACCCACCCTTCCCCATTAGTATCAGAATCAGAAGTTCCCATCTTAGAAAACGGAGCAAGACGAATACAAAACTCCTTGGGGTAAGGGAGAGCAAATGAAACTTCCGGACCATTTTCACTGTAAAAAGAAACAACTTCCCAACTGAAGCAATTAACATTTAAACAGCGTATTCCTGGTGCATCAAGAAATCTGCATTTGGACTGATGTGCACTGGTAGGCCAGAAAAAAGGATGATTTTCTAGTTGGTATTTGGCATTCAGCTCTGAAAAAAAACAAATTTGGTCTGCAAGGGAAATAAAGCACAGGGAGAAGAGGCTGAGGCTAGAGAAAACCAACATCATCTGCCCTGTCAAAGTGCTGGGCAGTCTCTGTCCTGGGAGGCAGAGACCCTGGGTGCTGGACCTAACCCCGCCGGTAACTCACGGGAGGGACTTTCGCAGATCCTGGGCACTGATGCCTGGGGGGAGCAGGACAAGTCACCCAGAGCAGTTGGCAAGAGCAGGAGGGATCGGAACAGAGAAGGTCTTTATGTTTCCACCCCTCTGTGCATCCTTCCTTTCCCTTCCTCTGGTCATGCCTAGCCGCTGTGGATCGAAGATGGGAAGGGGAAACAGGAGGCACTGGCAGTACCTGCGGGCACGTGCAGGGAAGCAAGAGGCAAAAAGAGCCAGAGCAATAAAGGTAAGGTCTCTCTGACACACGCTGTCCTGATTCCAGGCTACCCAGCCCTGAATCTTTTCACTGCTTGGCTGCCCTGAGACCGTTTGTGCAGCCCTGCTTTACAGAAACGGCTTCAGAGAAGAGAATAGCTGCAGAAATTGAATGCCATGCAAATGCGTTAGAAAGTGGGAACAAAGTCCATCCCTGCTCTTACCAGACGTAGGACTTGCTCAAAATAGTGGGATCTATGGTCTCTGGTAACTTCTGTCTTCCTTGGCTAAGACTAGTTTGGCATGAGCAGCTAAGTCTTAGTCCAGCAAAGTACTCCTTGAAATCAGTCCCCGGTCATATTTTGCGGTTTAAACCAAGTTCTGTCACAGATTAGACCTTGGCAAGGATCACATTATTCTCCAGAAATGTACTTTACATGCCAGATGAACCTCACCTTGCAGCACCTGCTTTAAGCACTGAGACAAGGTACTGAATTAGATGAATGATAGATCTGATCTCTTCTGACAGGTACTGTCTCTGCTACTCTTTTCCCTGAACTACTTTTATTCTATGAAAAGGTCTTTCAACGCTCCAAGAATTTCTCAAGTAAAAGTGTTTGTATAACACACACAGCTTGACCAAGTGTCTAGTCAAAGAGTTAGGGTAACGGTCATTCCCTAAGACCACCAAGAAACGGCGAACACAAAATATGCCTGGAAGAATCGCTTTCTTGGACAAGCAGGTTAGGATTAAGGCACAAGACTGTAAAAATTACGATCTCTTTTCTGGTATTTTATGAACATTAAAAAAGGCCAGGCTTAATTACAGACTGCAAAATAAACATTCAACAAAATACAATGCAAAAAGGCAAACTTCCCTTGAGACAGAAAGACGCATTAGACAAACGATACATGTAATACCAAACGCCATTCACCATTCAACCCAGACCTTTTATGAAATATAATCCATGCTCTAGAGACCAAATTCACTCCCTCTTCAAATGGAAACAAAGTTCAGTGTTAGTCCCTACACCTGCCTGCGATGTGCTAGCTACCATTCCCTCCAAAAGCCTTGGCCCTATTCACATGCCTCAAAGAAAATTTCATGGCCACATCTCATTGCCTTAGCAAGCAACCACAAGTCTTTAGTGTCCTCTCAGCTGGAAAGACACCTACATTTCAAACGGTCTGCCTATTTTATTACTACTGGTATATTCATCCTGTATTACCAACAAGTTCTTTGAGCTTTATGTAAATGAAACCAGCAAATGACAATATTGTTAAACCAGCTCAGCCTGAGGCATTCCAGGATGCCAGGTGTAACACCAACGGTTGGTTTAAAGAAAAAGGAAAAAAAAAAAAAACAAAAACCAAAAACCAGAACTGGTACCTGCTGCAATAATGATATACGGGTCCTTCAAAAGTGTCAGTAACGGTGTCCCCTTCTGACTCTATGAAACAAAAGCTTGGGATTAGGAAAGGCAAAGCGTCATCCATTGCCTAGAGCATTTTACCTTAATACTTACTTCTGCTTGTGCTCTGGAAGGCTGCAGAACAAATAATTGAACAGCTGCAGAAAGAAATCAATATTGTAACATTTCTTCGCGAAGGGGTTAGATGGCAGTAATAGGAAAGGGATGTGCTATATGGCGATACTGACTCTTCGTATTTACTGACCTCCATCTAACAGAGCTAGGGCTGCCAGCACCAGGAAGGGAGAACTCTTCCCCACAAACTCGTACATGATGCTCCCAAAAGGTGGGCCCACTGCCAGGGAGAAAGAAAGGACACAGTTGTGAAGCCACATCTCTGACTCGGAACAAAAACCCTCTGCAAGCGTTTGGGCATCCTGCTATTGGCACTCAGTAACCAAAAAGCTCGATTTAAAAAAAAACAAAAAAAAAACCAAACAACAAACCCTAACCACAAAGCTCATTGATCATGACAATAACCATGTTCTTCACTCCCCAAAATACTCCTCCATGTAGACAAACCCCAAACATCTCAGAGATTACTGCCCAACATACGTATCTGCATAAGAAACGTGCTTCTGTGGGAAAAACTATTCTTAACGGGCACCATGAATCTAATCTGGAGACAGCACGAAAACACTGCACTCGATGAAACTCTTCTGCTGCTTTCATACATCACAAGGACATGCTTTGGGGAAGGCTGGGGGGGTTCTCTTGCTAGCAGAGCCTCCACCTCACTGACCTAATACTCCCATAGCAAGGCCTCCTAGTGCAATTCCCATCGCGTTGCCTCTCTCTTCATCATCTGTATATACACTGGCAAGCATGCCCATCCCTAAAATTAAAAAAAAAGAAAAAAATTTTTTTTAAAAAGCACAACACAAAATTAGGCAGCTATGTACTATACTTTACGGTCATCATTTGCCAGCCCTACTAAACATTATACGGACGTGACAGCAGGTATCTCTCTCTATATAAATACAAACATGTATATCCCCTCCACATGGAATTCACCTTGAAGCAAAAAGGAGGTTTGGCAAATGTAAATGGTCTCTAAGACCACGTCCTGTTACACAGTATTACCCAGGTAAGTTAATGATCCCCTCATTTGCTAGATTCTTTGTCCGTGTATTTTTCACAGAGCTTTTAGAGGACGCTTTTCAACTAGGCAAAACAAAGCTTTTGACAAGTATTCACTCTCTGTTATTTATTCTCCGGGCACAGGACACAAAGGTCTGCTGACCGCTCCCAGCCGTAACCGCCGTCAGTGCTGGCCCTGTTCCGGGCATGAGGTATGATGCAGAGCCGACTACTTTGAAAATGAGTGTTTCAAGTTCAGCGTCCAAAATGAAAGGATTGTTTTGACCTTTATCTTCACGTGCCTCACTTCTGCATTTGATGATGAGCCTTCATTTCACAAAAGAAAACATGGAGCCCAATTTATTCATGTTTTCTGTAAGGCATTCAGACACTATAAAGGTAAATGCTGCAGAAGAGTCCTCATAGAAATTAGTAATTCTGTTTTCAAATCAAGGTTTAAGTAGGACTCAGTAAATAGGGCCCACAGCTATACAGCGAGCCAGGAAAAGAAAACAAAATACTGCAGGATTGATCATCGAGTAAATACCATCCATCGTGTGCACGAAAAGAGCAGAGGTCCTGTGCGGATGAACACGCCCAGGAAATTGGGGATGATATCCAATAGTTTGCACGAACAGTTGAAGAGCAAGTTAGAGAGCGATATCAGAATTCACAATGCATTTGTGAGACTTGGAGAAATATTCTGGAAAAAAACAGGGGGCAATGCAAACAAAGTAACACAAAGTTTTACACTTAGGTAGGAACGATTACATGCACAACTGCGGGGGGAGGGTAAAAGACCGACTGGCAGCACTACTACAGACAACTTCCTTTGCCTGTGAGATACGTGAAGTGACTCTCACTGCCCTTGGCCCTTGTAAGGAGCCAGAGCTTCTTCCGAGTGCTGGGTCTGCTTTTGGTGCGGCACAAGAAGAAAGGTGGGGGTGACTGGAGCCTCTCCAGAGAAAAGCAATGAGGGCGAGCAAAGGCTTAGAAAAACATCTGTGAGGGACAATGGCAAGACTTTCAATTTAAAACTAGAGAGGAGAAAACCGATGTGAGACGTGATAATAATCTTGCAATATGAAAAAGAGCCGCAAAGATAAAGAAAAGAAACTGTTCTTCATGTAGAAAAAACGGGTTCACATGACAGTAAGGAGGCTTTAGATGAGAGGCTTCTGGGAACGTGCCCGTCAAGTATGCACAAGGAATGATAGATACAAAGCTGATTCTGCCTTCAGGAAAGGGGTGGACTAGATGGTCTCTTGGTCTTTTCTGCTCTATTTTGTATGTTGTCTGTGAAAAAAAAGTCACGTACTCCTCTAAGAGCTGTATCGCACGGTGCACGCTTGCACAGGGACCGAATTAAAGCTGAACAATAATTTTGATGCAGGCATGTCTTCCCTTTGGAAAGCTTGACTTGTAACCTTAACTGCTACAAGGAGAAACGATGGATTTTCTTGTCTCTATCCCTCCTGCTTGTCGTTGCCTTCCCCATTCCAGGCTCCTCATCCCAGCCCCTGCCTGCTCCCGTAGCCACATCCTCGCTCTTTCCACTACTCATCCAGGCTTAAATCCCTCTGCTTAACCAGCGCTTGCTGCGCAACTTCAAACCCACCTTAAGCATAAGGTGCTTCTTGCTCCCAGTTCAGATGCTCAGTCTGGGGCACTGCATCTCCCCAGCTGCCCCCAGCATCACAGCCCAGATGCGGGCTGGAGCAAAATCCCTGCAAAAGGGAGCAATCCAGCTGCCAAATTCTTGTTAAGTTTCTATGAAGTGTATGTGAACCCTGCTTACAGACCGGCCCAGCTTGGAAGGGGGAATTTTCCTGAGGAAGCCAAAAGACACATTCTTGACAAAACGCTGTATTCACCTCCCTTCCCAAGCCAAATTTATATTGCTGCTGCCATCACAGGAAATTTTTCCACAAAAAGACTGCAAAATGTTCTAACACGAACAAAACATATTTTCTCCCATCTCAAGTCTCGGAAATAGCTGAATAATTTGGGCTGAAACCCCATATTCCATTTCACCTAGTCATTTAAAAATTATAACCTTGTATTGCATATCTGGCACAGGTAAACTGAATGCAAACTGGCAGACAGCATGGTAAATCCTTGAAAACAACATTTTATAACAGAAGTTTCAGTAGCAGACAGAGCTGCTATTCCTACTGTAATAAGTACCAACATAAGTTCTCAATGACCTTTAAAATGGCTAAAAATGAATTTAAAATGTTGAGGACACAGATGTAGAAATCCCAGGGAGAGTGCAGTTCATTTAGTGCTCTACCTTACTGCAACCCAAATACCAAGGAAGTCTGAAAAGACATTTGCTTTTGAGCTACTGCATATGAAGGGGACAGAAAAAAATGTGAAATTGATTTAACTGAATATTTTTGTATTAATTATCAAAACTGCAGACAAAATACAACTCAGAAAATGACTAAAAATGACAGAATCGGTGATCTGCATTTTACTCTATCATCTCTTCTCTTACCTGCCACTGAAGAACAAGAGGAACCCACTCCTTGAAGGGACCTGGCAATAAACAGTAATGTATAGCTTCCAGAGAAGGCAAACACTACAGAAAAAAACAGAGGTAAATTTTTAAAATTAGGTTAACTCTAACTAGGTTAAAAAGTTAGATTTCTTGAAACTCTCACAAAAACTTCATACAATTTAGTCAAGTGTTTACAGTGACTTGTGCTACTTTCGATGCTAACTGCATTATTTTCTCTTATTGCATTTAGATGTGTCAGTGTTGAATTGCTCTCAGGTGTCTAAGCCTCCTGGTAACACAGAATGCAAGCACACAAGCAGTTTTAACTAATTACTTAGGATCTGATTACATCCTGCTCTGATTCAGCTGCACGCAGAAGGAGTAGTAAGACCTTTCTTCCCAGCCTTGCTTCCCCCCACTGCTTCATGTAGGGCTGCCCACTCTGAAGCTCCAGGCGTTCAGGGAAAGCAGGATTTAACACACGTGCACCTGCGTGCACGCACGCACCGATGCTTCCCCCAGTAAGTAAATGGGTGGAGAGAGGTTTTACCCTGCTGTTGCCAGCTGTGCAGCACAGCTGGCTGAAGGTGCAGGGAAGCCAGCTCCACCCATTCAAGGGCTGTAGCAAGTTCCTGAACCTCCCAACAGCAGACCACCAGAGAAACTGCACCCGAGGAGGTGCCTCTCTAGCTCTCCCCAAGAGATTTTACCCCAGGCTCCACTCTGCCTTTTGGGACAGAGCTCCTGGACGCTGCACTCATCAGTGGAGCTGAACAGTCCCCAGCCACAACACTGGAAAGTAGGAGCGTCTCAGAAACCTAAGCACATCTCCGCTTGTAAAGCCTGTGTCACGGTCAGTGGCACCGTATCTACAGTGAGTTTTTAAAAACTTTTTTCAGCTCCTATCTGTTGGGTACCCAGGGAATTCTGCCAGACAGGCTGTAGCTGGGGGAAGCTGTTACGCACCAACTAAACACAAGATCCACACGCACTTCTCCCACCTGCCCTGTGGCATTGTGCCTCTCGGGCTTTTCACCAGGTCTTAGAAAAATCCCTACCCGTGCAAAGAAAAATCAAGGAAAAAAAAAAAGGAAGAAAGCATGCCAGCAAATAAACAGCACTCCCCTTTCTCATGAATTAGGCTTACTACCCTTACCTCCATCGCAACTAAAATTTGTGTAACGTGCCTAAAATCCAGAGTTGTCAGAGACTCTAAGACCAGGTAGTCTTCTCCGGCAGTTCAGTCCTCTTGCTGTTAGAAATATTTTCCTAACATTTAACCTAAATTTTCTTTGACACAAGCTCATTATTCCTTCTCTTATGTACAGTGGACATGGAAAACTGTCCCCTTCGTTTTTTGTCATAGACTCTGATACATCTTAATCTGCCTTCTGAAGCAAACCAGGTTCTTACACTGTTCCTCACAGGCTTCTAGTGATCCCCGATGTTCTCCTCTGTACTCTTTCCATCTGGGCCACCACTTTTAAGTGCCATGCCAAAACTGAACATAAAACACCAGCTGAGGCCGTATCAGTGTCATTTAGAGCAGACAAATATCTCAGCTGACTTGCAGGCTGTGCTCCTGTTTGCACATCCCACAGCGATGTTTAGCAACGCTACGATACTGCTGACTCGTATTCCACTCGTGAGCCACTGCAGCCTTACAATCCTTCTGATAAGCCCCTACGACAGCTAGTTGCTAAGGTCCCTGCAAAATAGCCCTCCCACGGCTGATGGCCCTCCCATGGCTATCAGTTTAAAACTGTCTGAGCACCGATTCAGAATACAAGAATCTGAGAGAAAGGTTCAGCTAAAGGAGAGACCAGCTGACATAGGATGGAAGGTGATGAATTCCTCAGAGCACGGTCATAAGAGTGTACTTGTCAAATCTCATCAGCATCACCATCCACATGGAGCAGCCAGCCTTAAATTTTCCTTGGAAATCAGTCCCTTTACATCAACAAGAAGAATTCCTAGTGGTAGTTATTACAGATCATTTATTTAAAAGTTGCATCTGGGCCAGAACAAATAAGATGTGGACACTTACTGATTGTTGACACAAACATGATGCAGAAGCCAGCAAACAGTGGAATCTGGTAGCCTATTCTGGAAAACAAAAGGAACATTCACATTTCTGGGTTTGTCTCACTGACACTTCGAGTTAGACTTACTCAACATCAGTGCACACACCACAAAAACCCAACCTGTAGTTCCTTGGTAGGCTGTGAACTATTTATTGCGGACCACACGATCAAATCTGTCCATGTTACAAATACCTTTTCACCTGGCACAGCAGACTTTGTATCTGAAATCCCTGGAAGAAATGCTTCTCTCATTAGAATCTGATTGCCCTGTTCTCGTTCCACCACAATTGGCACCAATAAAGCTCCTCTGGGCCTCCATGGGGTTGCCAAGGCTATGAGAAGGGAAGATTTGTCTGAGCATGCTGAACTTTGAAATATCCCAGTGGTGTTTCAATGCTCATCTGTTTCCATCCTCATGAGACAATGACTATAATGAGACACAGTCAAACCAATGGCTTTTTTACTGGAAAAATCTGTCATCAGCTTTGTTGAGAGTTCTGCCTCAGCCAAGAACACTGGAAGAGTCCCAAAGAGCCTGAAATAGTATCTTTGCTTTCCGTGGGTTTAGGAGTAAAAATGGAGCTGATCAAAGCTTTCTTCATCAACTCGCTCCTTCATTAGGACTCTAAGCAGCCTGTAGAAATGCCTGGTTGCGATAAGTATTTTCAAGTTTCCAGGAAATAAAGAATTTTCTGTCCAGAAAGCAAACACATTTTTTGAGCAGCTAAAATTGAAATTTCAACAAAAAATTCACAATGTACTATTTTTCACACCATTAAAAATCTGCCCTAGAATCAAAAACACTACCCAGGTAACTCTGAAGACAGTCTGTATATTCTATTCAGCACACTTTATTCGTGGCTTCTTTTTTTGTAGGATTGTTTATCTCAAATGTATTTGCAAAGACATTATTTCATGTCCAAATTCTTCAACAACGGATGATGCTTTTCAAAGGAGTACTGATTGACTTCAGCTTCCAGTGATTTGACAGTATTGGGCATTTATATTGGCAGCATTGGCTGAAGTAGGTCAGTCAAATAATGGAAGAGTCTGTAACGGTCCTTTTACTTTTTAATAATAGCAGTCACGACATAGTTAAACCAAAATAATTATTCTGCGCTTGGGTTTTTTGTTAATATAATTTTTGTACAATTAAAGACCTTGGATAATGGAAAACTCTGAAGTGCAGGGCTCGATGTTCATTATACGTCTCACGGTAATATTTGTTTGAGTTTTGTGAATGAAAGAAATCTAGCAGGCACATTTCTACACGCCACAGAAATCTCTAATGAAGAACAATTTTGCCTTAAATATCACCACTACATTAAAATATGAAAAAAATGCAGTGTGCAGATTTTTCTAGTTGAAATTTGTAAGCAGGTGTTACAAATACCCAGCAGAGACTAGTTACTCGTGTGATACTTAACCGGACTGGTATCTCCAAAGCAAATTAAATGCCTAGCACTATCACAGACTTCCTCTGTGGCCTTATGTTAATCATTTTAATCTCTCAGTACCCTGATACCTGGCCTGTAAGAGAATACTACCACCTTTTTTTGTCTGCTTTTGTTTTGTGGATGATTTTCCTAAGCCGGTCTCTCCTCTTGCTGGCTTTATACTAGGTATTATACAATGGGATGCTAATCTCCGCTGATGTTTCTGTGTAAAGGAGGAAATAAAAGATTACCGGATACCAACTTCATGCCTGCCACAGAGCTAAGTGGGCACTTCCCTTCCCAGTGGGCTCAGGTAGAACAGGCCACAGAGAGTTTGACCATAATTGCTTTGATTTTGAATTTTTCAATTAAAGCAAGCACTGACAGAAGTACAGATTAAAAAAAACCCAAAACTGCAGGTATGGCTACTGCTGTTGTTGAGCGATATCATCTTTCTCTGTGGTATGAAAGCAAAAGTTGAATGTCCTTATGCCTTCTTTCATTACAAAGTAAAGTAGACTTGTGTCTGGCAAGGCCATCCCAGAGATATCTAGGATGGAGACTGTGGGGAAGAAGTCTGATTTCAGTACAGAAACCAAGCAGTTCTCAGACTTGACAAAGGGGCCATGAGACAGCAATTTGCTTCTGCTACAAGTACACTGAATTAAAATGCGGTTATTCACATGAAGACAAACGCCATCCAAATTGGCCCCCACATTCGCGTTTCCATCACTAGATCAGAGACATGAGCTGTGAGATCTTCCATAAACATTATCAAGTTAAACAAAGAGAAGGGCTATCAAACTATTTCTAAATGATATTCTATCAAGCTAAAGCAGATTTCAGTTCTTCCAATAGGGTTCCTACACTTGGAAAGTTTCTAGGGGTTGAAGGCTGTAAGGTAACAAGCATTTTGGAAGTCAGTTTTAATGCTCAGTGTAATACTGTTCAAGCATTGTTCTTAAGTTTTTGCAGTCACAGATACTATTCTTCCTTTATCTTGGACAAACAGGGTGACAGCAAGGTGTGAAGCGATACATAGCGGAAGGCGATGAGGGCAGAACTGGAGCAGAACTCAGTCCTACTCTTGCTACCCAGCAGACCATGATGCTTCATCACACATACCGAGGTCTAACGCATACCTTTTCCTCCACACAGAGATGAATCATTTCAGAACGAGACTCTGTGTGGGCACAGCTAGTCATTTCAGCCAAAGTCTGCATTGCCAGTGATCCATCATACAAGACGAGGCAAAGGTATACAGGTCAGCACAGGCCACGCATTTGTGCTGAATTAAACAAGTCACTATAATCCTCTGAAAAGCTAAAAATGGCCGGGAGCTTCACCGACAATTTGGAGACGCACGGCTCTGGTGTGCTGCCCCTGCATGAGACTGCTGAGCCTCTAGAAGTTGTGGTTGCTCTTGCTCAGGGGACAGTCTTACCCACGTCCAGCTGACATTTAGTTAGATATGCAGATTGTCCTTTCCTGCATCATCTTGGCAAACCCTGCCTCTCAGCAAACCCTGCCTCCTCCTGAAATAGCAGCACCAATTAGTTGGCAGTTGTGCTACCACAAACATCTGCAGCTGCATTCCCTGATCTGTCCAACAGATTTTAGAGAGCACAGACCGGGAGTTTTTGCTGAACAATTACACTCTATAACACAAATAATCACAACAAGGAGAGGCACTACCTGTAACAGCCAACTGTTCAGTGATTCTGTCCCTTGGTCCTGGGCCATTCATATTCTTGCCATGTGAAACCTGTGAACATGCAGTTTCTACTTCTCGGCCATGACATGGCATACTCCGTCACAGTTCTCTCTACATTTTGTTCCTCTGCACGAGTGCAACACGAAAGAATATTGCAGCCTGTCTTCTCTCTTTTTTCTCGTTACCACGCTCAAGCATGTATTTTTCTTGGGCGCTCCTTTCAAAACCCTCCAAGAGAACCTGAGGCAGAATCCAGCATGTTTCACCAAGGCTACCTGCAGCTAAAAGTCCTTCCTGCAAGCATTTCTGACCTCTGAAAAAGCCGGAGTCATCAGCTGAAGGAGGGAGAGGAAAGGCTGCCACTGATGGAGAACACCTAAATTACTCTGTTTCTGTCCCACGCTGGCCCCAGACTGCAGGACTGTTTGGAAGTGGATTATACCCATTAATAAGGTTACCCTGCAATAAGACAACCAAGTGATGGGTCCTGTGCAGCACTAAAATAAAGGTTACACTGACCAGGTTAGCAGCTGTGGATGATTAGAGCCTTATTATCCATCCATTACAGTGCTGTAAATCCACTGATTTCAACCTTGTTGTTACACAGCTACACTGGTACCGCTGTGAGCACCCCTTGTTAAGTCTGTCCTGGCTGGCAGTCTGTCTATCTTCTTCACTACCAGTGAAGACCGGGGAGGACGAATGGCAAAGAGAGTATTTTCCTCGAGGTTACGAACCAGTGAACCGCTGAATGTGTGTGAAGGTTAAGGAAGAACTTGCCGGGTCAGCAGGGACAGGGAGCGTGGTCCATGCGCTCTCCACCTCCGTGCTCCACGCTGGACGTAGCGCAGGGCAGGCAGAGGGGCTTTGTGCAACCTGCAGAACTGGTCATTTCAATCACCTGCCAAAACCTGAAAGGAAAGCTTCCACAGGAACTGAACTGTAACGAAGCAGTTACAAATGCTATTTATTTCTCTGCCTCATTCTTTGCATGTATCTTGGTCATGAACGCGGCATGGTCCTAGCCACTCTCCCTCTCATGCAAATAAGTTTAAAAATGTAGTCAGGCTGGTGTAAAAATGATGATGAAAAGATCTAGTCATTTTTTTTAATTATTTTTGAGGCCAATGTGGATAAGCACAAGGTTAAAACTACGGTTTTTTTCAGACTGATAACTAAAGGGAGAGACATGGCAGGGGAGACACTCCTTGGCTCTAGCAGAGTGTGGGGCTAACAGGGCTGGGCTCCCAGCCTCCTTCGTAGAGCCTTCATTTGAGAAAAACAATGGAGCAAATCAATGAGTTATAGGGGGCACAGCAGCCTTCTGCCCACCCTCTTCACTGGAAAGGATTAGGCAGAGCCTTCAATCTCCGCTTGCCAGTGCATCCTCCTCACAAAGTGCCCTGTACCACATGCTGTGCTATTTGCATAGTTTCTTACCAATTTCACTACAAGGAAAAACATAACGTGCCTCTGAGCCACAAAATCTTCTATCAGCTCTGCCCTGAAACCGTGCCACGGTGGGAAGTGTGTTGTTGACATCCTATGGCAAAGCCATCACCGAGAGTTTCCTTTGCTAGGACTTTGTTAGACCAAGGATAAATTGTGGTGTTTCATGAACTGCAAACCAGGTTCACTAAGCCAGATGTGTGTTTTGTCTGGTCCACGGAAAGAGCTGGGCTTTAAATAAGTATTTTTAGCAGAACTTACTTCTTGAATGAAACTAATTTTGAAACTTATTTTTCAAAATATGTACCTCCAGTAGTTATAGAAAAAGGGAAAAACAGCCTCCAAAACTTCCAGAAAATCTAAAATAATTATTGGCACAGACTCATAGGAATAGAACATCCTGTTACATCCTGTACGAACTCAGGCACTCAAAGCCAGTGCCTACTGAAAGCCAGGAACTCCATACTCGATTAAAAATCTAAACCACTCTTAAACAACTATATTTGATTGAAAAATAAAAACCATGAACATAGTGTGCTACCTGTTTGAAAAAGAAACTTACTGGGCATCTTAACAAACGGCGCACACTAATCTTGAACTAAGCAACCAGTTCTCCTTACGCTGTGATATTTTATTGAATTTTTGCAAAAGTAATAACAGCAATAACAACTATCGCTAAACAGCTTATCGGTGGTAAGGAAGAGTCTTTATAATGATAACTCAGGTGTTTTCTGCTTCATTTATAATAATCACAATTTTCACACCGCTTTTTAACTGATCATATACATTGTTATTAGGAAATGTCAACTTTCGGGCGTTTTTTTGCCAATGACTTCTCCAGTTAATTGATAAATGTGTTAACTGGTATTTCCCACTAAACGTTTCTCAAAAGACAGGCAGATACTGGTACCAAGATACAAATAATGCACGAAAAGAGAACCAATAATCCTTAAATCTAATTTAGGGCTACTTTGCCACTCAGGCACTCATTTCTGCTGTATGAGAGAAGAGTTTGTCGCCCAGGACACTGAGATTTTTCTCCTTGATTTTTCTTCTTGCACTTGTTGGGCAACTGAGCTTGCAAACCTGCCCCTGTGATTGCAGTCACACACTCCGCCCCACGCAAAAACACGTAGGATGTTCCCAGGAGGAAATCTCAGCTCACAGCACTGACGTTCACACTGGTGCGTCGCCAGCCCTGCTCCTAACAGCAAAGGGAGATGCTACGAGAACAGCTACTGCCCTATAACCTAAGGACGTATCACGCACGTCCCGGCAGCCGGCTCCAGGGGAGAGGTGTTCCCCCCTGCCTCGGCACAGGCAGCACCAGGCTCTGGTCCTGAGATGCGCTGGCACGCAGAGAGGTATCGGCAGGGACGCACCCTCTTACTTAGGCAGATGTCTACCAAAGAAATAGTGGAGATCGCATCTACAGTATGACGTAACGGCGCTATTGAAAAAGCCGTCGACAACACGGAGCGTATTGTTGCCTTTCTCCTGGTTTGGCAGGTTGTGGAAATGGTGATGCTAACAGAGAAAAGTAAATACCTATCGGGCAGTAATTTAAACATTTAGGAAAATCTAGAATAGCTAAAGAACTATTATGAAAATTTTACTTGACAGTATGCTGTTTTGCCTGTGGATGAGCTGCCATATCCTCACAAAACAATACAGAAAATCCAGGTAAAAAAAAAATCTGTTTTCCACCTCAACTTGCAGCAGTACTTGTGGAAAAGTAATTCTGCAACGGCATATGTGTATCTGTGTAGGTGGTATGCAGTAGGAGATAAGGTGAAATGAGAGAGAAATGAAACTGTCTATCTCATTTAAAGCTTTTTTGTTTAGATCGGTTCCACAAATTGAATGCAGGTTTTGAATTCATAACACTGTGAGTCAAACCATCGCTGAGCTCTCAGTTGGATACTCTTCTATCAGGCTGAAATTAAACACTCGGACAAGATAAATATATATAAGCTGTAAAACCTAAGGAAGGTGGTTTGGGCTTCAGAACCTGAAATATCTAGCATTAAAGTGTGTTGATTGTTTTGGGTATTGTCATGTATGATAGGCATTGACTGCTTAAACAAAAGTGTTTTACAAGGACAAACTTCTGCCGCATATCATTTTCTGAAAGGAAAAATTCTTCTTTATAAAAACAGCTTAAATAAGAAATATGAAAATTAGTGACCCGACTAAATGCAATTTGGAGTTCATTTCCTGCAGAGATTGATCTCATATTCTGCTTAGGAGGGCTGCAGCTGCTTCTGTGGGGAAGTTACACAGAAAGCTAACAAGAAAATCAAATTAATTATTAACATCAAAAATTTAAATGATATTAGAAACACTTTTTAATCTCCATGTAAATATCATTAGTGCTCAAATTTTGGGGGCGGGGTTTGTAAGTCACAATATCGGTGCTTATACCCTTGGTCCTGGCTCAAATAGATTTTCCAGAAAGTACCATTTAAACACATTTCTTTGAAGACATCATGTATATGCAAGAATTTAGAGAGATCAATTTGAAGGCTGGGCCAGATCATGTACTGATGGAAATCTGTGAACCACCGAACTCGGTGATGAGCACGGCATCAGCAAAGTTTGCCAGTTGTTCATTTTTCACTGACGTCCACGCAAATTTCCCACTGATTCTTACCTCAGATGACTCCAAATCATTGAATACCAAACCACACCAAGAGCTGAGCATTTCTTTGAGAGCAAGAGAGGAGGGATCTGAACCCTGCCTACAGTTTCAATATCACATTTGCCTAACATAGGTGTAACAGATAATATCATCAATTCACAGTGCTTCGTAAATACTATGTTGTAGTGTCTTTCGGCCCCATATAACTGCACTGAAGATGTTTCAACACCACTTCAGCAAAATTTTCTATAGAAACCTTAGGTCTCGGGAGCTGGAGGAAAAGTGTACGATACTGAATGTATCAGACGGCTCACGTGCAGCTTACCAATTTATTTTGAAAAGGATGTAGGTGTTTAGAAGTGTTCACCAAACATATTTCACTAAAATATTCCTCCAGATAAAGTGAGAAGGCCAGTAAGCCAGGGCCACAATAGAATTTAAGATACTTTGTTTGAAATACTAGTCCGGACTAAACCATCAATATAAAATCCTGAGTAACGTAGCAGAAATAACATACCTGTTTGTCAGCGGCCCTATGAAGGGGTTAGTGATTAGCTGCACTGTTGCTTTTGAAGCAAACAAGAGACCGACTTGCACATTCTCATTCAGCAGGTCCTTATCTTCCTTAGGGCAGTCAGACGGGGACGGAGTCACATTTACTATCATTTGTTCTGTCTGAGTATGATGCAACTCTCTGGGTCGCGTCTTATCAGATTCATTTCCAGTAACCATCGTTGAGTTGTCATAGTAGGAGAAGATGCTCTGAAAATTGTCCATCGTTGCCAAGACTATGTTAGGCTTAGTAGTCTGGATTTCTGTGGCATTTTTCTCATGTTTGATGCTGTAAAGGTAACTGGGAATTATTGGCACTGGAAAAACAAATAGAATATATTGGCATCTTACTATCGGGTTATTTGTAAGTGGAATCACCAAATTTTCTTGTCTGCTTTGCCATTGATTAGGAAATACAAGGCTTTCCTACAGAGCACATTAGTAAGGATTTCAAGCGGCAGAAACACAGAACTGAAACAGAAGTTTGCTCATGGGAACAAACACACCCGTAACTCAGAAGTGCAGTTTAAAACAAGAAGTTCTTTTACACTGGTCTTTATTTTTTGCCACTTTTCATAAATATAAGATTTTCTATACAGACATCGTTCAGAAAGCAAAATGTAAGAAGTATCAAAACCCACGTCTGAAGAGTCTCTTTGTTGCACGTGACTGCACAAATCCATTTATTAGATTGTGAAAACATGAAAGATGAGAAAAGCATCGACACTATTATTAAACCAAAACATAAAAAATGTAATAAAACACACTTCTAAAATAAACCACCAAAATATTGATAAGTATCAGCCATAAGAAGGAAAAAAACGTAACACTCAAATATTAAGTAATCAGAACTAATGTGTCGATGTTTGCATATCTCATTATTTTTTTTAAATTCACTTTGAAAGGATCATCCAGAGCGGACCTTCTTTATATGCTTTAGAATCTTAGCTGCAATTAATTGCATTAATATGTATCTCAGAAATTAGCATTTCAGAATTTGTGAAAACAGATGTCAGGTTCATTCAATTTGACGCTAGTGACAGAATCACGCCTCCTTGCCTTGCATCTCTTCCTGAAAAAGCCCACTCTTTCAATAAGTCTGCAAACTATAATAAGTTCTAGGGTTTCTAGCATACGTTTTACTGAATAAGTAATTAAATGTTAATAACTTTATAAGAAAGTATATTCGTCTAAAAAAAAATCCAACATCTCACTTGCTAAAAACATACGGGTTTTTAGCTAAGGTCCACATTGTGGCATCAGCTTTTAAGCTGAAGTCTCCCAAGAAATTCGGGAGTCTGACTGAGAAGCTGACGCTGCAGCATGGTCCGAGAGCCGGCTCTGCACAGCCTGATCCACTCCCGAGAGAAGCATCCGTGTTCATGTTCGTGTGTGTGTGAGCGCAGCTGGGAGCCACTAGTTTCTCTGAACCCTTTTCTTTAAATTCATATAAACATTTGAATACGAGGACTTCTAAAACTACCAGTGAAAAATGTTCAAGTGTTTTATTTGAGTAGATTCCTGAATCTTGACACTATGCCACCGAAGCCGGCAAAAGTTGCATCTTCGACTTTGATCAAAACTTGGATTACTTTATTAAGCCAGCTCACAGAAGCGCTTTTCTTAAAACCCCGTTAGATAGTTTTCTTATTAACCTATCATTTTAAGGCCGATGTGGGGGAAAGAGGAACTATCACAAGGAAACAGGCATCTCCAATGTTATCTACCCTGCTGTTTCAGTTGCATGACCACAGGAGAAAAAAACGATGATGAGCTAAAAATACTGTTATCTTGTCCTTCGGTGAAGTATTAGTGGCGTTTAGCAGAAAAAAGAAGAATTACGAAGACCTTTCTACACCATTCCTTACCCTGCAATTAACACAGAAATAAAGCGAGACTTTGACGTGTACGGCAGCGTGTTTGCAACGCCTGGAGTATCATTCATGTTTTAAAAAAACCCAACAGAAATCAGTGCTTGAAAATGTTTGGGTGGAGAGCATTAACCGTGCATTCAGGGAGTACATCTGCCCCGGGAGATTATTTCTGGCATAAGGGTCGGGCGGGGGGGCCGCCCCAACCAACCAAAAAACCAAACAACCAAAACCAACCCAACCCGGCCACCCCAACCCCCTTCCACCTACCGACTACCGTGAGCAGCATGTTGTCCAGCAGCAAGGCGATGAAGACAATCAGCAGGATTAGTTTCCGGGACTGCCGGCCCTCCCGGAGCCAGCGGAGGAGGCTGAGCTCGCCCCAAGCCATGGTGTGTCCCCCCCCCCGCGGCCCCGCGCCGCTGCCTCGGCCTGCGGACGGACAAAAGGGCCCTCGGGGGCCGCCGCGACGAGGCGGGCAGCCCTCCGCCCCCCGGGGACCACCCACCCCGGCCCCGCTCCCCGCCGCCGCCCCCGCCGGCCGCAGCCCGGCCCCCAGCTGCCGGCGGAGGTCCCCGTCCAGCCGCACGCTGCGAGCCGGCCGGGCAGGAGCGGCGAGGAGGAGGAGGAGGAGGAGGAAGAAGAGGAGGAGGAGGAGGAGGAGGAGGCGGCACCTCTGGTCCCCGTGTGAGCCCTGGAAGCGGCGCGGGGGGTGGGGACGGACGGACGGACGGACGGACGGACGGAGGGACGGGACACGACTGCCCTCCTCTCCCCGCCCCGGGCAGCGACGCTCGGGGGCGAGCAGCGGGGAGGGCTGCTCGCCCGCCGCTCCGGGCCACGCCGGAGCCGCCGCTCATAGGCTTAAGCGGGCGAGCGGCGGCGTGCCCCGTGGGCGAGCCGCGTGGAAACGGTGCCCCCGATCGACTCCTTTCCTGACGGGAGGAACTGGCACCGTGAGGCACGGAAACGGCTCCGCTCTCTTGCCCGCTCTGCCCAGCGCCCGGGTGCTGTTCCCAGCCGGCGGCATTCGGTCGGCAGCAGCACGGGTTTACGTTTCTCCCCAGTCTGTGTTGGAAAAGAGAGTAACTGCGTTGGACTGACCAAGAAACACGTTTTACCAAAGACTTGCGGGTTTTTAAAACATTGTCTCTCGTATCACCTCTTGCGCCGCTTTCTTTTAGTCGCCCGACACTGAACTTTGTGAACTGCCCGTCGCTGCGCGGCCCTCACGGAGAATCACAGAATCATAGAATCGCAGAATGGCTGGGGCTGGAAGGGACCATCAAAGGTCATCAAGTCCAACCCCCCCTGCGGTGAGCAGGGAGCTTCACTTTTGGCAAAGCCCACCGAACGTGAGGGAAGTCTCCTAGTGAATTTAATGGTCCCAGAACCAAACGTCAGACTGAAGCAGATGACATCATCACTATGCAAATCCTGTTTTTCTTTAACTACATGGCCTGCTGTGTATGTTAACCAGTTCAGTGGTGTCCATTTTCAATGCGATGCGATTTCTTGGCTAATGCGGGTTTCTTGGGAAGCGGTGCTCGCACTTGGGCTGGTGCGCCTGTGGCAGCAGTCAGCTCGTGCTGTAAACAGCCCGTTTCAGGAATAACAAACGACATTTACGCTGTGGAATTTTGCCAGTGTGGGTAACAGTAGAAGCTAAATGTTTATGGCCTGAATTGCTCCCTTAGGTCCTACTCCATCTCTGGATGAAGTTTAACAGGCCTTGGGAATGGGAGGAAATTTTCAGTACAGCGTGTTACTGGCTGTACACAGATTCTTCTAAAAATAATGAAAAGTGGGAGAGGATATGCTGATAGCACATCTCTCTTTTGTTTGCATGCAGGTGGCTTTGATTTTGTTTGACATGTCCACCACGTGTTATTTTTATATCGGTCCTATTATGCTGGTACATGACAAATGTCACCGAGGCTATTAATAAGCTACTGATTCTTGAATGATGGCTTATAGACGGTTTGTCTTTTCCAAACTTTTTTGACCAGCAACTTCAGGGGTTGGGCACATTTGTGTTTGAACTTGAATTTCCGAAACAGAGCTTCTGCTTCTGTACTCAGAGGAAATAGGAAAGGATGATCTACTGGGCTGGACTGGGGAGAAATGTTTCATCTTCATAAAATCACAGAATCACAGAATGGCTTGGGTTGGAAGGGACCACCAAAGGCCGTCTAGTCCAACCCCCCTGCGGTGAGCAGGGACA
>JAVKLA010000093.1:34598975-34614207 GCA_034782735.1 Sagittarius serpentarius | reverse complement strand
CAGTCCACCCATCAAATCCATACCTCTCCAATTTGGAGAGAAGGATGTTGTGGGGAACCATGTCAAAGGCCTTACAGGAGTCCAGATAGATGACATCTGTAGCTTTTCCCTTGTCCACTGATGATCTGCCAAGTATCAGATCCTGAAGGCACTTAGACAGCAACTTAACATCACTTAGTTGAGAACTTGTGTTGAGCGCAGGAGAAGGGGACCACCGTTCTCGTTAGCAGCGTTAATGCGGGATGCATGTCAGTGAAGTGTCAGTAGTAATATTCTACCAGGAAAACATGGGTTTGGGTATTTTGTGTTCCCAGCAGTTCACAGAGTTAAATGACCACAGTGCTGCTGTTTCTGTCACCTGTCAGAAAGCAGATGTGGAGAGAAATAAGATGCTTTTCCGGCCATTTCTGATGAGGGACATGATTGTAGCAGCAACTTGCTGCTCTCTGTATCATCTACGTGACAAGATGAACCTCCCCTTCCCCCTGCCTCCCCTCCCAGTCCTTTCTTCTAGAGTATTTCTCCTCTTCATCCATCTGTCGCTGCGGTGCTGGCGCTGGCGCTGACGGTACCTGGCCACTTCGCTTTGCTGGACCTTACATCACTCCTCTTTTCTGCTGTCCTAGTTTCTCTTGCCTTCAGCCGGCTGATTGATAAATAATGCTAAAATATATATATGCAAAATCATGCCTGCGCTATTAGCATGGATAAGCATGAGAGCATTTGTATGCACTTATTTGCATGTAAAGATGCCTATTTGTGCACGGATACTACTGCTTTACTAATCTAGCAGATGAAATTGTGCTTACCTCTAGGAAGCAAGCAGGTCAGGAACCTGCTCTGCAGGTGTAAACTGTGTTCAGGCAAATAATGCTTCCTTCACTGATATTTATTTATCCTTAATGGGTGATCTTTGTGTCTATGGAATAACAAGCAGAAAAGGAATAGGACCACAACCAAATCAGCAATTACTTTTGGGAAGCTGTTGATAATTTGGTTTTCCTATTGAACATTTTACTATTATATAATTGTTAATTAAGACTGGTCAAAAAGGAGGGAAGAAAAGCTGTGGGATTTTTTCCAGTTGTTATTTGAGCTTTCAGCAGAACAGCTGAGCAAAATTTCATGCTTTGAACAATGCTGGTCAGCTCCACCTCTTTGGTTAAGTCTCTACCTTTCATTTGCTTTAACTATCCTTTAAAGTATACTCATGCTTATTATACCCAGATTTAATAACATTCTCTCTTTATTAATTTTTAGTAATAAATAATTATAAACTCTGAAGTGAGTTCCAAAAGCATATATTTATTTAGGAATCAAAATTTGGAGGACTTATAAATACTCCCCTCTGAGTGAAACACCCCTAAGCCATTAGGGCATAGGCTTAAAGGCATGGAGCATCATAAAGCTGGTGATGAAAAAAAAGGTTTTAATGTGGTGTCTGGTTCTCAGGCTTTGGCAGACTGAATGGTCGACTCTCCTGAGTCACCTCTGTGGTGCCATAGAGCCTGCGTAGCCAAGTGAGCTATGCAGACAAATAAAATAGCCATAAACACATAGGCAGCGATACTGCAAATAATCACCAGTCTGGAAACGATGTTAGAGAATAGTGCTTCTCAGCAGTCAATATTTTGACCTCAGCTGAAAACTCCTCTGTGGCGGGAGGTCCTGGATGCTGTCATGGGAAGTGGCACGACCTTGTTACAAGCACCAGGGAAAAGTGACGTTTTGCTTGTTTGCCTACAGGTTCCTTAAATGCTGAAATTTAGAAAAAAAACCATTGCTGGTTCTCACCATCCAGGCTGAGAAATGCACTACTTTGCTGGCTTCTTTGGGAAAAGTAATCCCTTTTAAAGCTGTCTCTTTTTAAGATTTACATTTCTTTTTAGTGCTTGGAGTTTAATTTGCAATAGTTCATAATTATCTTAGCTTTCTGTATGAATTAATCATTCGCAGTTATTGCTATTGGGGAAAATTCCTGCTATAAATAATTCTTACAATTTAAGTTGGAAGACGTACCTGGCAGCTTATGTTTTACTAATAACAAGTAATATACTTAGTCAGCTTTTTCAGCCTCCGTAGTTCTTTCAAGACTTTTTTCTTTGTGCCCGACAGTCATACTACTAATTACTCTGTAGTATAACTATGTGGTAGTTAGTTCCACTGACTAATGCATCTCCTCTTCTCCAGGCACTGAGGATATGCATTGTATTTTAATCTTCTGCCATATAGCCTACAGTAAGTGTATGTGTGAATGTGTATGTTTATATATATGAACATTCACTCTGGCATCTAATGTTCAGAGGAGAGAGAAAGAAAGCAGAAATTTTGCTTTTAAGAGGGTCACTTACCAATTAATCTATAATGCTAAACATCTATTCAGCTGAACAACTGTGTGCGTGATAACCAGGTCTGAGGCTATGAGGGGTTCATCTTTAAAGCTAGAAAGGCTCAGGGTGGAGACGGGGTGTGCAGGGGAAGAAAAGATATTGCAGAGCTCATGTGTCTCTGCTAAAAAGAAGTAAAACATCACTTGCTCCCCTTTGCACAGAAACACAAACATTCATTTTCATGTAGGAACACAGGGCAGCCATTTCCTCATGCACCAAGAAACTGTGGCAGGAGTTTTTTAGAGATGTAGGAAGGCTGTAGTGGAAGAGAAGTAGAAGGAGAGATGAAGATAAACAGGTGATGCTTTGTTGTGACATTTATGGGAAGTGATAGACGTCAGGAGACATATAGATGTGTCAAGGAGAGAATCGTGGACCGCAATACGTAATGGCATAGGCTATCTCTATGCAGTAAATAATTTAACCTGTTAAAAAGTAAGATTTTTCAAGTTAGGGCACTTATTCTAAAATACTGTTCGCACATAGTCTTGACCCAAAGTAGCAGCAGCAGTCTGAGGTGCAGTCCCTTCAAGTTTTCTCCGTACCATTCACACTGAAAAAAAAAAAACCCCAAACCACAAAGCTGAATAGTATTGTAAGTATCGGGGAACAGTATTGTAACAGAGTTTCAGTGAAAGTCTGAAATTTTCAGAGTGTTTCAGAACTAGGAAATTTTATTCTACAGCACAACATCCCTCCCCAAAAATTGACTTTTTAAACTTTTTCGCTATTCACATTAGAAAAAACATTCGGCTATTCTAGAGTTGGGGAAGTGGTTGAGCAGAAAATCACCGCTTACCCTGCTCCCTATGTAAACCCCTGAAGAAAACACATAGCCTGTAATACTTAAGCTAGCATGTTATAGCATGAAACAATATTTAGCTATATATGGGAAAATATTTAGCTACATATGGGCACAGCAGCTAAAGCAATGGCAGAATAAATGCCAGTATGCCAGTAATGCTTGGTCAGTGCAATGGTTTCCTGGTATGCCTCAGGTGTATATCCTCGCCTTTTAGACTTGCTTGAAAATTTAACCTAAAGAAACCCCAAACTGATGAAGGAGGGGTCAGATATCAGCACTGGCCCTTATTTCTCCTCCTATATTCCAGGGCTATGTTACCGTTGCCTGCCTGTGATGCGAGAGGAGGGAAGGGCAGTCCCCTTCGGTCCCACAGCCCCAGAACGTCATCGTTCCTCTGCTGGCTTTTTCCACCCAGAATATTTTTGCCTTCCTGAAAGCAAACACTAGCAAGAGCTGCGTGATGCTGAGGTTTTAACATGACTGTCCTCTGGATCTGTCAGGAGACCCGTCGCCCTGCAAAATGGCCAGGGAAGCTATTTTTAGCATTTTCCGTGGCAGGCTTTGTCTAACCACTCTGGTATTACTGACCACAGGTTAGTGACGGTGAAGTCTAGCTCTGACGCGTTTCGTTGCTCTGAGAGGAAAAGAGGGTCTGCCAAGCACATTAAAAGCTGGAAAATAACTAGGCTAAGCAACACCTTGTTTTATCTGTTCTTTCCAAGCTAGTATTCTCTTTGCAGTGAACACAACCCTGAGGGCAACCCACTGTTAGCTCCATGATCAACGGGAAGACGTGCTGGCCTCAGTTTTACAAACCTAATTATTTTCTTCAGAAATTTGTCTGAAACTAAAAGGCAGCTGGCAAAAAATCTTTCCTATCCCTGAAGCTTAGAGGAATTCAGTCACTGCATGTAAATTGTGTTTATATTGACCACTTACATGTCTTTTGAAACGTGCCTTTTAGGTGGCTTTGCAAGAAAATGCAGGCCCCTCCAGGCACAAACTGTGAACTCCATATATTAAGAAATATGGTTAGTAATAAAGATGTAGTATGTGTTTGTATTTATACGCACACAGCCATATGCACATAAACGGTTGCGTGTGCGTGCCTGCTTATATATGTGTGTGCTTATATATATGCCACTGTGCATCAGTTACTCAGGTAATGGTGCACAAGCCACACGCCCTGGGGAGTCTGAAGGCAAAGCAGAGGGTGAGCAGGTTGTGGGGAGAAGAAGCAATAGTTTTTCCTTCAGTGTCTGGGCTTCAGAAGCAAATACCTTCCTGCTTTTTTAGCCCAGGCATCAGCCTGCACAGTAACTCAGCGTACAGGAAGCTTTAAGGTCAGTTTGGTTTAAGTAGTTGTTCACCTTTAAAATTTGTCGACTGGTAAAAGATTAGCCAGCTTTCACACCCATCGTAAGCACTTTGCCACAACATAGCTCTACATCCGAAAGTGTATTCGACCTCTTCTTTCTGCTGGCATATAACATATTGCCTGCATTAGCACCGATTGCTTTTGCAGAACGGGCCAAGACTGAGTGCATGAATGCAGGGGCCTCCTGAGCAAAAGAGATGCCGAAATTGAGGTAAGGCAAGTTTGAAGTATGACATGCATTTGCCATCAGCTGCGGTGTTGGTAGAAGAAAGGAAATTCTCAGAGACAGTAACAGTCATAAAGCCAGAAAAGTTCAAGAAGCGGAGCTACAGAGGTGGAAACATATAAAGCCAGACTGCCAGGCAGGGAAATACTTTTGCCAGGTCTTGAATCAGTTATGGGGAATATCCTGCTTGAACTCAACCCAAGTATCTCTATGCGTTCAAGACATAACTCACGAGTCAGTGAAGGGGGTTATGTGACATACCTGCCTCCAAGAGGAGGAACTAGCTGATGGCCAGGGCAGGCTCTCCTCTTCCTGCGTACCTTTGAAACTGCCAGGAGTGAAGAGATGGCTCCATACTTCCCATAGATCTGTAAACCTTCATTTAGGGCAAAGAAAGGTGTGCAAACAAAGAGAGAAAGATGGTTAAAACATACGAAGAATCACTTCTACCTCTTGGTTGCATTTCAGTTCAGTTGCTGGGCCATCATGATAAGGCACAGTGTGTTGCAAGACCCCAAAAGCCATACCAGAGGTCCTGTCTTAGTAAAACTCTTGGCCAGGTGGCTGTTGGGGTTCTCCTGCCTGGGATCTTCATGCTTGCCTCTTCCCTGACGGGCCGTTCACTGCAAAATCCTCCAGCGTGAGCAAGATGAACTGTTTCAGGAGCTGCTGGCTGGCTGGCTCAGCCATATCCGTGCGCCGTTGTAAAGGGACCTCCGGTTCCCATGTGGTGGGTGGGTGGCGTTGGCACCTGATGGCACACCACATCACAGCGGTCACGTCAGGGCTGCCACACCGAGCGGCAGGATGCCTGGGACCTCTTGTGGAGTCATTCCTTGTTCTTTAACACAGTTTTAGCACAGCTGGCTTCTGCTTGTGTACAAAGGTTAAAACAAGCCGTAACTTTTGTCTTTCTAAAGGATGAATTGAGTGTCAGCAAAATAAAACAAGGTTTCACTTGCCATGTTTTAGAATTATGATATTATAGTAGAATCCCCCAAATACATAATCACATTAGTGGAAGTGGCTCCAAAAAGTTGGTCTACTTCATTAACATTTAAGAACCTAATGCCATCCATTGCGGAAAGTGAATCCACTCTAAAATCCTTGAATCGCCTGCCAGACCTACGTCTAAATATATTACGCTGGATTAAACCCTGTGGAAAATTCATAATGAAAAACAAGCCAACCACACAGAGCAGGTGTGACCTGCAGGCTGCTGAATACTGTGATTGCTTCCCATAGATTATAATTTTAGCAACACCTGGGCTGAATGTGCTGTGCTGATGCAACAGCCTTACAGATCCTAATGAAATAATTACGGGATAAGAGCACAAAGAAACATTCAGAGCTTGCAAGAAAACAAGCAACCGTAATGCAGGAACAAAGATACTAGATTAGCTGGGAGATGAAAAGCTTTTGTGTGGCTTTATCTATATTGCTGGCATAAATAAAATCTCTTCAGACCTGTATGTAATATCTTACATATAAATGCAGCCAATGAGAAACGTTAACTGCCTGGTCTGGAGGGAATCGCTGTAGTTTTGCAGAAGGCCTTAAATAAAATATCCTGGTCATATGGGAAAGGTGAGATGGCAGAAGAAGAGGAGAGGTTTATGCCACCTACCTCTTTCCCTTTTGGGCTCCCTGAGAGCTCAGGGAAGGGTGACAAGCGATTTCGGAGGGCGGCTGCCCTTGCTGCAGTCTGAACTGCCCTCTGCGACTGCCTCTCTCTATGCTAAGCCATATGACTTGGGGCAAGTCACAAAACCATGACATAGTCACTTGCTGCCTCAGTATTATGTGTGTAATGCTCTTTACCTAATCTCCAGTAGCCTCACACGGCCTTTTTAGTTAACATATGTGAGTTATGTTTGAAAGTCTTCCATGAGAGATGTCATCGAATAACCAGCTTGTTTTCTTTTATTTAAAACTATCTGGCTACAAACACAACAAAAGATTTCTAACGAACATCAGAAAAAAACCAAGGGAGGTGCGACTCTGCAAGTAGGAGCAATGTGGCTCTCCCAGACAAACCTACGAAGTCAATGGGTTTCCCTTTTGGAAGGTGATAGAGGTCAGGCTGAAGGACAGGTTGGTCAAAGGTACCAAGAAATAAATACATTCAAAATAAATACACACAACTGTCTCTGAAAGTTCTGAAGGATAAAAATTGACATTGGACAGCTCTGAATTCTTGCAAAATTTGGTTCTGAGTTTGTTCTGAACATTGCAGTAAAATACCAGTGAAATGTCGGGTGCGTGAGCTCTACCTCTCAGCTACACGTGACTCACTCAGGATCTCCTTAGACACCTGGGACAAAAACTTGGCTGTTGTAGGGCATCTGAAGTAGCTTAAACCCATCCATGGACCTATTCCCTCACCCTTTGCTAATGGATGAAATTCAAGGCAGATTTCTACTCCAATACTTTGAGAGCCCTAGCAGTTACTCACATGTATAATCCCTGACTTCAAGGTATGACTTTGCACAACTGGGTCCTAAAACCTGCTCGCAATAATAATAAGTATTTAAAAAAAAAAAAAAATTGCTCTCTAAACAGTGCTCTTCTGTGTAATCTTTTAATAGAGATTATATTTCTCTGGAATATCTGTTCTAGATAGTAAATAGACACAAACTAAGTTTGCATCTTACATGAGCTTGTTGAATTATAGTTCTTAACACAGAGAAACATGATTTATGATCTAAAATGACTGAAATCCTTTGCTTCATCAAATCTGTCATAATCTCTTAGGTACCTGCATATACTACTGGCAACGCTGTAGTAAATTTCGTCAGCCAAATTCCTTTTTTAAAATCTTATTTGATCTTGTTCCACCAAGAGTGCTTGTGGTTTTGCGTTTGTTTTCAACAGGAAATTTTTTTTTTTTTGTCCGTTGGATTGTACAATCTCCATATGAGTCTAAACACACTTGGAAAAATAGGAAGCCCTGCCTGGGAATATAAATGGCACTGCTGTGCTTAGTCACAAATTGCTGAGCCCAATGAGATTTTACAATAAACCAGAAATGTCTGTGTTTTGTTGTGTCAATAAATGTTCCAGTGATGCTCTTAAAGACAATAAATTACTGGTAATGGAACACTATCCTCAGCATGTAGAAGTCATTTTCCACTTCCAGACATTCTCAGATTAGGTTTAAATTGCTATTAGAAAATCCTAAATGTGTTCGTTTGAAGAAAATCTTTTTAATGCCTAGAAATAATCCAACGGTGGCTGGTTAGAGCAGAGTTAGCTGGAGTATTCCTGGGGAGCACACTGTACACATTTGGAAGGGAACTCGGCTCCAACACGTCCCTACCTCTAGCAGAGGCAACTAATACAGAGATTTTACAGCCTGTAACTTTTTGCAGCTGCTTGATGGTACTGCTCAGCTGAAGAGAAAACATGTTGTCAGTCTGCTAAGAAAATAATTGTGAGAGTCTGAGTTTGTAACATGGGTGTAAGACTTGATCCTGAGACAGTGCGTCTGGGCTGCAGTTGGCAGAGGGCATCTTCATAATGGTTGTTCCCAGAAAGCCTCTGAGGCAGCAGAAGTAACCGACGGACGCTGCAAGCAGGGCAGGATAAGGGGTGAGTGGGGGAAAGGAAGAAGCGGTAAGTGAAGGAAGCAGCAGAAAATGGGACTCTGGTGTACAACCATTAGCTCTTTTGTAAGCAGAGCTGTTGGTTTCCCTGAGGATCCACTGAAATCCACGGTGTTTTCATCGCTAGTGTTCATGTGCTTGGTAATGCTTACAGCCTGGCCCTGAAGGTACAAACGCTGGGCTTCTTACACCTCCTCTTTTCTTCAGCATTGACTTTAGCAATAGAAAGTCAAAGCAGGACAAACCCTTTACTTTTTTCCTTATTAATGGCAGCAATACTAAAGAACAGAATAGAGTATGTGTTTACAAGTGTAACGAGCTGTGCATAATCTTCAAAACTGCAATACTCTTCCTGGTCCTACGCTGAAAATTAAAGAGTGAACTGGAAATGTAAAGCACTAAGAGGAATTTTTATACGGACTTTCTCAGGTTTCTCAGAAAGAAATCCACAAGGGATTGAGCCGGAATTTCAGAGGGGCTAATTAGCTCAACACTGTACAAGAACCATTGCTGGCAAACAGACTGTGCTGAATTGCACTGCGCTATCTTACAGACTAATGACCCCCAAAACTGATTCCATGCATTCAAATTCAAAATTGCTTTTCCCATAGTATAAAGCCTGCTTTGCTTCTTAATTTATTTTGCTTTATAGAACCAAAAACCAAAAAGAGAATAAATTGGTGCTGCTAATGGGTATGTTTCCATTAGCTATAGCAGGGTTTGCCCATATGCATGATGTCTGGCCTGTGCTGACGTAACTGAAAAACGAATGTTACCATTTTATGTTGGAAGCCATCAAAATGGAGCGCGTTACTTCCTGTTTTCTGTCGGTCCTTTGGGCTTTTGTAAGCCTTTTGCAGTCTTAATGTGATAGGTAATTGTTCATAGTACATGCAGGGGTCCATGACCATGGACATGTAATGTCACATTTATATATAAAAGTATGTATAAGTATGTGTGGGTACACTATGTATAAAGTATGCTCTGTAGTTTTATTTTCAACCCTACTTAACAAAGAGATGTGAAACCTCATATAATGTATGTATTGCAACTGCACATTTATGTTGCAGCATATTTGACCGAGCTTTCCCTGATGTCTTTATTGATATTCTCCGTAGAGACACAAAGAGCAAAAGTATTAATGAACTCCGATTCCGACTGAGCAGAAGCTATGTTAAATGCATTCAGTAAAACAGGAAGCAAATATGAGCTGGAAGGCTCCAAGCAGTGAAGAAAGTTCTGGCCGTTGGCAAGCTTGCTGCACATTTTCGTGCGAGATTCCTCTTTTCAGGACCAAGTCTTTCTCAGGGTATTAGACCTGCTATCAGTGATAGCTTCTCAGGGCCACAGGTGTCCTAAGATGAGCTCTCGGTGGTACACGGGCTAGAGGATTTCCATGGATCTTCCAGGGGAAAGCAGTTCAATAAAATGCTTTCTTGTACACTTGTACTTTCTTACATGCTTTTCTTTTTGCCATTGTATTCAAATATTGATACTAACGTAACAGAGGAGTGAAGCTGGCGTGGTGTCAGACGGTTAACAAACCAGTAATTAACAGATATAGTGGCAAGAAATCTTGACTGGTTGTGTCTGGCGTGTAGGAAAGGGGTGTGCGTAGGTGTGAAGCAGGTGGTGTCAGCGAGCAAAATGCTATCAGCCTTAACGCAGGTGGGAAAAGAGTTGAGCAAAGGCCCTCATGGAGAAGGGAGTTTGCAGCATCTCTCAGGTGAGACTCCACTGGGTCGCTGGGAGCCTGCGAGCGGCACCAGACTTCTTCCCAGAGTCAGGGAAGGGAGCGGTTCAGTCCTTTCATGTTGAAAAGTTAACTGAGTAATGAAGCTACTGCCGGGTTAAAAGATGCATTTGTTGGAACTGAGAAGCCATGAACTGTAAAAACTAAGCTGAGCCCAAAGCTTTCCCTGAAAGCCTTAAAAAGGCTTAGTCTGGCAACTGGAGATTTTTTTCTTTAATATAGCAGAATGCAACATGATGGATAAGACCGCAGAAGCCATGAAATGGAAAAATGTGATTTGGGGAACGCTGCATTTAAAAACCTGCGGCACATCCATCTTTATCCAGGGACAAGCCTGTGAGTAGGGGAGTGTTTCTGCAAAGGGAGTGAAGGGATTCCTCTGTGCATGACATCAAGGGTATTAAAATTTCACCATAGAGCATGTCTACCTTTCTGAAAAGGGAAGAGAGAAGTTATGTAAAATCAGGATTCTGTGACAGGGAATATCTTCTTTGTCATACAATCCTGGCTTTATGTATCTTTATATAACCTATGTAGTTTTATATAATTTCCCCTTCAGTTTTCCTGTGTGAACAAAGCCAATCACATACGAAGTATTTGGGGCGGGTTATAAATCACTCTAGCTCCTCTGCTTTCAGTGGCAGCTCACCACAACTGAAGTTTTGATCCAGTGCAGGTTAGCTAATCACTGAAAAGTTTAAATGTTTTAGGGAAGGGAAGTTCCACAGTTAGATATTCAGGTCTGACAAATGTTTAGCATCCTGACGCACGAGACGTGAGCGGAGGCGACACACCTTCGCACCTCTGAGCATCGTCGGGGGGTGCCGCCTGCGTAAGTGCCTGCCAGCAGCAGGTTGCTAGAGGCACCGGGTGGCATCGCTGTCCCTCTTCTGCTCCAGCCTCTCGTCTGCCAGGTACGGCGGGCCGACCCGCAGACCATCTATGGCTGACGTGGGGGTGCTGGAGCAAGAGCCAGGCAGCAGCAGCTTTCTGCAGGTGCGTGGGATGCCGGCACCACGGCTGAGCGCTGCGGCGTGGGGCCAAGGGGCTCCATCTCCCGCCCGCCCGGTGTGTGACGCTGGCCGGGCTGTGTATTAGATTAGGCATCCACGTCTTCCAGTCACCAGATCTTCCCTGCAGGAAGAGTCAGTCATTGTCAATATTTATAAAGCCTGATGAGACCTTCTCACTGAAGGGCAGGAGGAGCGAAAAGTGTTTCATCATTATGAGATTCCAGCTCTTCAGTGACATTTGATGAAATCATATTAAGCATAATTATGTTTGAGGGGAGCAAGTCTAAGTTCTAATGAGCCTTTATAGTTATTCATTATCTGATTTCCTCATTTTCATTTTCCAAACGTTTGTTTGCTTCAGTCAGTTAAATTAAGGGAGAGCCATTTTCATAACCTCTTCCCTTCAGCTTTCAGGTCCTTTACTGAGCTTTATGGCTCTACGCCAGTGAATATGTGCACACACTTGCTTGATTTTTAGCTTCTAGGGGGGTCCCATCATATGCGTGAAGTTATGGACAAGAATAGCTTTATGGGTAAGCACTTGCAGGTTTACAGGCTACATTTGTTTGGTTTTTATCAAAGGAAATGGTTACATAAAGAAAGCAGGTTTTGCATTTTCAGAAATGACTGCAGTTAGCGGGGTGAAATCCAGGCACTGCAGGTGCTTCACACAAGAATTATACACAGATTTAAAGCACAAAGCCCATTTTGTCCATTTTGTGGCCACGCTCTGGATTTAAATGGAAATGGGCAGAGCAGCACACTGACTTGCACTACAGATGAATATCATCTCTGCCTGTCTGGTCTAGTTCATTAAGTCCCTGATGTGGGGAAAAAAAGCTTCTGGATTTTAACAGGAGTACATCTCTTCATTCATTTTTCCCTTCTCTTTCTGTGCCTTTTTCATGAGGAATCCAGGTCAGATACATCCACTGAAAGCTGCAAATTATATCTGTAACTGTAATTATAATTATACTAACTACCTAGATCGCCTACACTAAAGAAGGTGAAGAACTGATGAAGGTGCTAATTGGCTTCTGTGTAATGATGTGTTCCCAATAACTTTTCCTGGTAGTCTCATTAAAAATCCTTTTTTGGGGAATGAAGGACGTTTGAAATAGTACATTGTGAACAATCACTGTAAGAAAAAGCCTCTGATAAAAAATGTGAAGCACCAAAATATTAACAGAACGTAGTTGTTTAACATTGTATACCTGTAACTGGTAAATTTCCAAAATTAAATATTGATTTTTAAAATGCAGCTTGCATTTTGCCCACATCTTTGTTTATATCTCTAAAATTCTCCTATTCACTTTTCTGTCTGCTGGACACCACTGATCGTCTGCTACAGGTCCACAGCAGACGAAACCTGAAGTAGCATCATTTCTGAAGAGGCTTTCCTCTTTTTCTAGAGGACCGTAGATCAAGCCCGGGCCGAATACTGGAATTTCCTTCCCTCTTTGCAACTGCAAGGGGCCTCACATCCTTCTGCTATATCTTGTGTTAAATATTAAACAACGCACTGTCAGCCATCCAGCTGTAGTGAAATAATACTTTGTTTGGATTGCAGTCACTCAAATGCAGGCCTGGTAGTTCAATGCAGTTTTCAAATGCAAAATTATCTCACGGAGCACTGCATCTTCTCTTCCATTAACCCAACAAGTACACCTCTGTTACTCTAGAATCTTTATGTTCTTTCTGTATCTTCTTAGATTGTCATGTAAGTATACCGTAGCAGGTCCCACGTACTTTCAGAGAGAGGAGACCCAAGCCAAGGATCTGAGAATCAAGCCCCTGTAAACTTCAGGAGTTCTGGAAATGCAAAACTCACATCTAGGTATTTGCGAATAGCCCTTATTTTGTTATGAGCTGGACATCTTCTGAATTCTGGACTGTTCCCAGTCTCGCTCTGAATCCAAATGTCCGAATGTAGCTTGAACATCTCTCTAATTTCACCTGTCATTAAAGACTATATGTTTTGCTTCCCATGTGCTTTCTCTTTGTCAAAAATAATCAGGTGCTCTGACTTCCACTTTCTGCAAAAAACGGCCTCTAATTTAGCTCTGCTAGAGCCTGCATCTACATGAAAGGAGATTTCAACAGGCTGCTTCTATCGCCTGTATTTTCAAATCACAGTATTTGCATAGACTCTCTCTTCACAAGAATAAATATAAGAGAGAAAGCAAAGTAATAAAGGGAAAAACCAAGGATAAAAGAAATAATTTGCAAGCATAGTTAAGGAAAAGCATCATGCTGCATCTTTGTTTTTCAGCTAACCCAAAACAACTTCAAAGTTAGACTCTAAAGGCAGGATCAATATCCATAGCAACTAATTGCATTTACTGCACCTGCTGGAAAGTGCAGTGGTCCATGAATACCAAAGTAAAGCACGCTGCTACAGGCAAACAGAGAGTCTGGCTGAAGGTGTGTCCTTGGGCGCTTCTATGCTACCAGGATGCTTCCACTCTGCTGCTGATGCCTAGGCTTTGTTACGTTTTTAAGAAATACCTTGCGCTTTCTCTCCCATTATTCTTGACACCAAAAGCATTCTCCAAAGAAGAATTAAAGAAACGGTGTTGTCCTCCTCCAGCCCATGGTGAGTGGAAAAATCTCGGCAAGCAGCTGGACGTCTGGCACGTAGAAATTGCTGCCTGCTTAATCGTTAGATGGTGCCATTTTTCCCCTCGTGTTCCTTACTGCAGCTCTCCCTGCCTCTCTTCTGCTTGATGTAGATCATATGCTACTTTGGGCAGTCACTACCTTTATATTATTTAGTTACCCAGTGCACAGCATAAAGGGCTTCTAGTCCTGGACTGGGACTACAAGCTACCTCCATACAGATACTAATACATCAAAAGGGATTTATCATTACTGTTAGCAACACCCCTCCATTAGACAGCGCCGAGCTGAGCAGTTTTGTTCCATGGCAGACTGAACATGACTACCTAAGTCCAAACAGCACTTCTATTAACCATTTAACAGTGTTGCATTTAAAATGTTTACAAAAGCAGAAGCGATATTCTGTAGCCGAAACTCCTCCGTGTGGATATTGCACAAGCAGAGCACAGCTTCTTGATATTTATCAAATATTCTAATTAATTTGAATTTCTTTATGAGACAAGGCATTCAGTGTAAATGACTGATAATATTAGAAACTCTTTCTATGTGATTTAGTTCTATTTGATTACACAGATAACATGCTTCTGTTTCTATTTGTCAGTTCTATATAGAGACCTTGGAGAACCAGAGAAAGAACCAGGTCTGAAGTGTATAGAGGAGGTCGGTAAACAGAAACAAAGACATCTTTTATATGTTAAATGTTTTCTTTCTGGGTGACGTAAGCCTTGCCAGGAATTGTCTGTGGATATATGATACTATTTAAAGCACAATGCTTTGATGGTAGGTGTTCAGATGGTACCTTCAGGGAATAGATCTTGCTTTTTTTAAAATTTGTGTTTATCCAAAACAAATTAACTGACAAATGCTAACGAATACTCACCAAAATCATTTGCTTGCTCCGGTATAACTCTTGAGCATTTTGTTAGTGATTTCCTGTCATTCCTTTCTAATAAAAGAAGCAATATGCTTTGGGCAGATAGCAAAATTAATACCTGGACTTATTTTCTGTACACGTACGGCCACCATCTCCCTCTGTGTATGAACTGCACTTCTGTTTTCTCTTACTCTTATCTGACAATAGCCACTGCCTGGGAAAATATAGCCTGTCGCAGCTCCAAGTCACAGAGTCACAGATAAGGCTTGTGCAAACGTAAAAGAGGACATTGACGAAGACCAGAGTGATAAATCTGTGTCGGGCAGGTGAATTTGGGTCAGTTTTCACCCTTCTGTACACCCCTGTGCAGGCCTGGATCTGCAGAGCAGCCCCATCGGCACCGCGCCCACGCTGCCCTGGTCTCCATCCCTCTCTTTCTCTCTCTGAAGCCTTCCTTGGCAAGTTCACGCTGCTCTAAGCAACATTATATTCTGCCTGGATTTCTGTCTGAACCGACGTGAGATCCGCTCAGGGGGAGGCGTGGGGGGAGAGGGGAGAAGGCGGGGCGG
>JAVKLA010000093.1:34570465-34586117 GCA_034782735.1 Sagittarius serpentarius | reverse complement strand
TGCGGAGCGCAGGGCCCGCCCCCGGCCGGAGGAGGGGCCGCCCCAGCGTCCGTGCGGGGCCGCGGCCGGTCTCGCGTGGGAGGGCGGCCCTGGGGTGGGCGCCGGTGCCGGCGGGGTGTCGCCGTCCTCTGCCCGCTGCCCGTTAAGTGCGCGGGGCGGGGAGGTGGGGTGAGCGGGGCTGCTGTCGGTGGGGACGGGCTCGGCTCCACCACCACCACCCCCCCTTCCCGCCGCCCGCAGCCTCCTCGCCCCGGCCACGGGGGCCCGGAGCCGGCCAAGGCGTCGCACAGGCGGGCTGTGCCGGCCGGGGCTCGGTGCCGTCTGTCCCTGCGCCCACCCGCCCGTCCTGGCAGGTAAATGGCCGCCCCGGCGAGGGCGTCTCGGAGGGTCCCGGGGCCCCGCCGCTCTCCCTCCGCCGGGGGTGCTGCCCCGGGAGCAACACCCACATTCCCCCCCCGCCGGGGCTTCCCGGCCTGGGCGCCGCGGGGGGCCGGGAGCCGGGCGGGAGGGGAAGCTGCCCGGGCCGGCGGAGCTGCTCCCCGGGCCCGGGGCGGGGGGAAGCCCCGGCCGCTCCCCGTTTCCCACGCCGCGCTGGGATGGGATGAGGGGGGCCCTCCCTGCCCCGAGAGCAGCCTGGGGGGCAGCGGCCTTAGGTTGGGCGCCGGCGTCGCCCACAGTTCAAAAGAGCTTTGTGTTCGCTTCCCCCATTCTTTTTCTTCTTCTTTTTTTCTTTTTTTGTGTTCTCTAAATCCTTTTTTTTTTTTTCCCTTGGCGCTAGTTTACCATAGTTTAAAATAAATCTAGAAACACTAAGCATCAAACGCCGCTTTCCCAATGAAGCACTTTCTTAAAATAACCGCCCCCGCCAGCCTCTGGCGGGCGCCTGGCGCGGCCGTTCCGGCCGGGCAGAGCAGGCAGCGCCGGGACGAGGGTGCGGCCGCCGGGGGAGGTAAACGCCGGGGCAGGGTTTGTGTGGCAGATACTTGAAAGTATGGAAGTGTTACCTTAAAAAAAAAAAGAAAGAAGTTATTTGAAAGCATTACCTCTTCCAAAGACAGTCTTTTTTTTGTTTGTTTGTTTTTGTTTTTGACATCCGTGAGCTATTGAACATACCGATCCGACACTGGTTTTTGGGGGCTTAGATGCCCCATGGTCCAGCTGTGGCATCCTACTTACACTACGTGAGTGACGGTTCCCCAGGACCGGACTGAATAAGCAAACCGAGCCCTGCCAATCCCATTTTCCCCACTGTAGAGGAGGTGATGGTTTTGTGTCGTTAATTCTAAAATGCTTGGCAGCTTGCCCGCCAAACCGTGAGCACAGAAAAAAAATGCAAGCAAATTCTCTATTTAATAGTCCCTGGACAGTGCAACTAATCCATTCTAAACTGGTAATGGATATCGATGTCAACAGGTATGCAGCGAGAGCCAAATACGCTGCACTCAATGGAAGACACTTTCCTTCTGAATGAGGATTATGTGCAAAATGTAACTTGGCAGAAGGATCCAAATTAAATTCATGCTTCAGCTAATTCAGATTAATTTTCCTGATTGCCCTTGCACACCAGACAACCAAATCCCTGTTTATATCTGCTCGTTTTCTTTTAAACAGTTGATATAAATCTCTTCTCCTGGGGAGTGTTGCAAGATGCATACATTAAAGATTGTGATTCACTCAGGCACTAATTAGAGTTGTAAAATACCTGAGATGGATTTTTATATCACTGTTATTACTACAAACATTATTTTGAGATATTGGATCCACTAGATGACTGTGTTTCCAGTGTTTTTTCACTAATATGCTGCAAGCAACATTCCAGCTAATCACCTTAATGGAAATCAGAGAGGAAAATGGTCTATTAGGCTATCTAATTTATCCTCACTCAGTAGTATTTTCTTACATTTTTCAGTCCAGCTTTAAATTTAAAAACAATCCATGAGAATTACTCTACAGTCTTGAGAGGCTGTTATACCACCAGATAGCTCAGAAAAAAGAGAAAATGTGAAAAAAATTGCTAAACAATATTTTCTGATGGTCAACTGTACCTTCTTTCTTTAGGTTTTATTTTATCCCATAGCTTTAAGCCACACAGCCCTCTGACAACTTAAATATGTGTTCTCTCTTCTTCATCTGTACACCTGTCACCATGACCTTACCATGTTTTTAATGTCTTTTTCTTTTCCCCTGCGGAAGGTTAATAAAAGAGTGCGGGTTCAGCTCGGGCTTCATTTCCAGACAGGAACTTGACTGCTTAATTATGTCCAAATTCTTGCTCTTTTTTTCCCCCCATTTGGCACATTGATGGCAAACAGCGTAATATTTCTTGCAGATTTTTTTTTTCTCTGAAGTGGTAGGAGAAGTTGGAATTTTCTTTGCTTTGGCCCCAATCTGCATTCACTGCTGTTTTCTCTGTGAAACATTTACATAGAGCTGGTACCCCATAGAGAAGGAGTGTATGGTATGGCAGCATATGGGAGCTTTCTGGGCCAGGTTAGTGAGTGCATTTTATGTCGCTGTCTCTATGTAATTTTACCCTCCAACGAAGGGTGTGGCCCCCCTTACCCTCTCCTTGGCCGAAGTCCTCCTGACGTAGGGATCTCCTATCCCCTTCTCCATCCTCACTGTAACCCCCTGCACTTGTCCCTCCAGCACAGCCCCCATCTGTGCAGCTGATACAACACGAAGACTCTAACTGGGGGGGAACCAGCCGTTTTCTGGCAGTTATTTTATTCCATCTGCTTCATCATGTAGTTACCTAATGCTGTAGCTGGCACCACTGGGAGAAGCAGCCACAGCCCGGTGATGCGCAGGGGTGGGGTGCAGAAACTGCTTAACCAGGCTCTGCCACAGAAATGATGTCACCACATTGCAGCGCATCTTTCTGTCATCATGTAAAACTGCTTACATCATACATTGGTGTGACACGGCCCTGCCTGTTGCTTTTGTTGGTGATCAGAAGACTGCACAGATTTTAGACACGAAACAAGCATGTCTCCTCCTGGCCGGCTTGCCCCCAAAAGCAGCCCTCCGATCAGATGACGTGCAATTCCCTCCCCTAGAGTAAACCAAATACAGTCCGGTAATTGCCTGAGAAACAATAAAACATATATGAGACAAAACATTCATTTGCACCACTTTATTTCTATGACAATGAGAGAAACCGGAATGGACCCATTGTTAAAGATCACTATTTCCTGCTCTGTATTAAATGTCTCATCTTCCCTGATGCTTGTTTATTTTATAAATGTCTCTGCTTTGGCTTTCATATTTAGCTGCCAGCAGGACACCATTATCCCCTGACAGCATTCTATTCCTTCTCCATTGTCATTACCGCTGAAGGGATGTTTTATTGCTGTGCTTGGCCTAGATGGTAGGGCTTTCTTATCTTGTATTTCACATCGTTTTTTCTGACCTAGACTCCCGACGAGGCACAGAGCAGAGGTGGCAACGCTTAAAAAGCAATGTTTTCATGAAGTATTAACAATTCTGGTTTTGACTTAAAAAAAACCCCAACACTGTCAACTGCTCTTTATTATTATGATTTCAGGCACCATTGGGAAGGAATTAAGTTGAAGTGCATGGGCTGCACCTGCGATGCGGTCCTGAGACCCCGCGGTGCCGCAGGCAGTGGTGGCACAGGGGGACTGTGGGAGGTGATGGAGAGGTGGGAGGCGGCACCGCTGCCCCACTTGTGGGGACCACACCAGCGCGACAGAGTCCCGGCGGCCTGCAGGGTAGAAGCGAAAACATACAAAGACTCTAGGACAGAAGTGCTTTTTCCATTTTTTTTTCTCAAGTGCAGGGGTGTGTATGCCAAGGGCAGGGGTAAGATCCCGACCCTGGTGCCTGGGTGCCTTCCAAGGGGATCCGCACCTCTGAACGGACCCGAGTGCCTGTGTAGCGTGGCAAGACGCGCGGTGCAGGGCCTGAGGCAAAGCTCCTTGAAGTCAATGAGAGCATTTCCATTGATTTCAGGGACTTTGGATTGGACTCTTTAGCATCCACAAATGAAAGACACTGTATTAGAGCCAACGTTATTTTTTTTAGGGCCACGTTGCCCTGCTGCTCCTCCGTTTCGTTGATCTCAGAGCGTCACCAGCAAAACAGCAAAACCAGCAGCAGACAATCTGTCGAAGTCCTATTATGTACCACACTGCTTCTCCTTTCGAGTGCTGAAATCTAATAATCCACCTAACTCTCCTGCCCTTCAGACATGCACAGTGCATTCCCTTTAACATGGCTATGTCTCTTTTCTCCTTTTCTTTTTTTAAACCAAAATTCCCACGTGGAGGTATCAAGGTTTTCCTACAGCTCTATTTCATTTAAAAAATAATTGGATCGTTATTTTCTTTAAGTACCAAACTTCAACAGTAAGTAATTTCTAGAGATGTCAAGTGGCTCAGCATAAAAGTTAATCTTGATATATTGGTTTGTTAGGTATGTTTACGTCCAACCAGTTAGCTCTCCTTAAACAAAAGTGATTTAAAGCCCTTTCTGGAGAGCATGAAAATGATTCCCCCAGCACTTACATCCTCAGGGCCACAATCCAACAAAAGCAGGCTTATCTTTAAGCATATGAGTAGTCCTGTCAAAGTCAATGGGGCTCCAGAAGTGTTTAAAGATAAACACGTACTTAAGTGCTTTGCTGTATTGGAACTCTTTGAATGTTTTATTTGCATTTCATTTCAACAGTAGACTTTAAATTTTTCATAGAGTGGAAGAGCATTCTAGCTGGATTGACACGCGGATCAAACTCTACAACTCGGAGAGTTATAAAATAGGTATGTTTATGCAGCGCTGGGTGCGTGGGGGATCGCTCCTCCAAAGGCACGCCCCCCGTCCCAGCAAACAGCCGGATATTTATTGTACCAGAACGTACATATTCATGGAGTTACACAATACAAAACATACATATGTATAAGCTGGGGTGGAGTTAGTCCAAAAAGCCTGGGTCAGCAGTTCTAAAATGTTTGTGTCATCTTGCGCAGGCTCAGATCTGTCTCTGGTGGTCGTTTACTTCTTCAGGGGACTTCTCTTCTTCCTCTTCTGTCCTTTAGAAGAACTTTAGTCATTTGCGCACGCTGTCTTCTTGCTTGTTGAGTCCTAACCAGTTTTGTGGTCAGGCTAATGGTGCAGTTCCCATTACCACCTCCTTTGTTTGGTATATTAGTCCTTGACAAATACCAGTCAGGCCCTCACAGGCACCAGTCAGGACCTCACAGATAGTGAGTTCCAAAATGGTCAGGGTTAGCAGCGTCATTAAGAAGCGGCAAGTGGTTGGTCATTAGCAAAGCAGATAATTGTTCTTCCGTTTTTCTGTCTCAGGATGTCATATTAAAATATTATTTTAAATGAGGGTGAAAAGGGAAATCCCAACACCTAACAAGTATTTTTTAATGATTCACATTAGTTATTTTGAATGTTACGAGACCCTATTGTTTGACTCGTTTTACTTGGGGTTTCAGGACAGAAGTGCTGCAAACACAGACGTGCAGCTTGCAGAGTCCTGCGAGGCTCCACTCCAGCACCGTTCCAAGTTCACTATTCCGCCTTAGGGAAGTCACGTCACCTGCCCACACTCCATCGTACCTCTGCAAAAATGAAGACCATAAACATTTCCTTTACCTCACTGCAGTTGCCTGGTAAGTGCTTGGAAAGGGACTGGATAATAGAAAATGCCAAAAGCTGCTTCTAAGGAAAAAATAAAGCCAGAATAGATTATTGATTGCACATCTACTTGGGCAAAATACGTTTCTCTGAGATTTCCGCGTGCCCTAGGGATCAAATTAACTGAACAGAAACTTTGTGCAAACATTTCTTGGGATTTCTGAGATGGAGCCCTTCTATCCTGGATGCCTGAGCTCCAGATGAAGGTGCAGCAGCAAAATCATCCCAGTGAATTAAACTGAGCAAGCTGAGCTTTCTAACACAGTGTAATGAGAGGGAGATATTTGAGACGATCATCTGTATGGCCCTTTCTGTGAAATGCATTTGAGTTGGACTGTTTTGTTCGGACACTTCATCGGCTTTAAAAACTTCTTTGGCAGGGTCCATGCCGCCTGCTATGCGTGGCCCGCCTGCCCTGCTGCAGGCGGGGTGTCAAACGTAGCTGAAAAGCACCCACCAAAGCAAAAGTGTTAGCACCCTGCCGCGCAGGGCAGCTAGGAAGTGCCTGGGAGGCAGCGGGGCGGAAGGCACGTGCCGTGTTTCCAGATCCTCCGGAGACTTCCTCCTGGAGGAAGAGACAGCCTTTGGGCTCATCTACATTTCAGGTACTTCAGTGACTGCAGCTTGTGCAGACCCGTGGCCGGTAGTCAGATACAGCAAACTCAGCACGGCTACGTTTTTTCCCTGCAGCTCTTGAGGTTTCTGACCCCAGGCCGGGCATGGTGCTGTGTCCGCCACGCTGCTGGCAGGACCAGAGCTACTTGGAAGTGGGCTCACATCCCGCCGCACAAGCTGCAGGCGTGGAAATGGCTGCAACACAAGCACATGTCCCTTTTACTCCCGCAAGACTGCCCGCAACTGGATGGACCCCGTTAAAAAGGAAGTGGATGGGAGGGAGGTACACAAAGGTTAGGAACATAATGAAATGAAAAGAAATCCAGATGTGGCATTCATTTGCCTGAAAGGACCGGTGCCCGTGCCTTCCCACGCCGCAGCCCAACAACTGATGCTCCGTCTGCTAAGGAAGCAGCTATTCCACCGAGCAGCCTTCCTGCAACACAGCACCTGGCTGGCTGTTCTTTGCGCTCAGGCTTGCAACTCAATAGCAACCTGCCGGTAAGATATTATCAACAAACTTGGGCGAGTGGGTGATGCTCTTCCCTAACTGGAAAGACTGTACAGGAACGAACGGGGCAGCACGGCTCTGCGCTGCCCGTCTCGCCCTGCCTCCTGCTCTCCCCCCCAGCCAGCGCTGGCAGGGTGCTGCGGTGGCCCGTTCTGTGGGTGGCTGCATCACGCAGCATCTCCCCACCACGTCTCACGTCTCGAGATGACGCAAGCAGGTGGCCTCATAAGGTAACAGGGAGAAAATAGCGTTCCATGTACACGGACACTGACCTGTGGTGCTTGGTTCAAGGCTAAGCACCGCCCTGTGTTTCACAGAGTAGGACTGAGGGGTTACTCCAGCCTGAAGTTCTACAACATCGTTACATTTTTGCCCAGCTGACATTAAGCTCTTTTCCGTAGCTCATCTTTCCATTTCCCCTTTGCCACGTCTGTTCTGTCAGGAGACTTGCTGGCTCCTTCTTTGCCTCGAGGGTCCAGCTTTTCTGCTCTTCTCTTCACATCTGTACAGTCATTTGTCCTTTTCCTTCTGAATCAGAGCACCACTCCAAACAACTCTGTGAAGTACAGTCTATTATCCCTATTCTCCACAAAGCAGTTTTAACTCTTCATATGTAATGCTCTACACAAAAATAAAACTCATTGTGCTGTCTTAATAGCATAATTCTTAAACAGTTACAGCCTCTTTTTCCTTCATTTAAAGTCCATAATTCCCACTGACAGCAGTAGGAGTGCTGCCAACACAATGGTGAATTAGTTCCCATGATAAAAGGAGACAGACACCAAAAGGTCCAATTCTGCTCTTCATTAGGAGGAAATGAAGGTGTAACAGACAAAAAGATAAAACTAAGACAAAAATTTGCATGGAACAGTTTCATATTAGCCAGGCAGTAGGTTGCTAACTGAGCCGTCATCGGAGTTGACCTTAATCTGACAGGAGTCTAAATCAAGAGCAGTTTTAATAACGTCAGTAGCACCGTGTCTCCATGGAAGAGCTGAGAATTGGTCTTCAGAGCTGTACATCCTCCTGAACAGGAGAAGGTTGCTACTGCTGGACCTCTGCTTCTCTTACCTGGTATGTGGAGATCTGAGCAAGGGTTTCAAGACCATGCCCTTTGAAAACATTCCAAATATTTGTCCTTCACAGCTAGACATCACGTGGATGTCTACAACACACGTTGTATGTGCCATATGAAAAGGCAGGGAGTGGCTAGCATCATTTCTACACCTTAGAAATCAACAATGGGGCCTTGGCAATTTTTTTCAGCTTCCCTGCTGCATAACCCCTGTGTTTCCTGAATATTTTTTTTTTCTTTTCTTGGTGGATGGTCAGAGCACTGCCCTGAGGATCTCGCTCAGTCCCTCTGGCACTGCTGGGAAAACAGAGCATTCTCTGTGCTTCTTTTTTTCCATCTAGAAAATAAAAGAAAACATTTTCTTCCATCTATAAAAATAAAATAAACCATATTTCTTATCCAGTTAGTCTTGTTCAGGTTGTAAATGTCTAAAAGCATACTCAGTCTTCTTGCACAGCATCTAATCCATCAGGAGCACAAACAGGTAGAGAAATTCTAGATATTATAAATCTAACTTCATTTTTGTTGTGTTATTGGGTGGTAGAAACATCCTAGCAAAAGAAATAGCCAAACAATACCCTAGGAATATCCCAGTCCTTAGAAACACACTATTATTTGAGATTTGTATCTCTCTGTTACATAAATTAATAAGCAAAAGAGCAGCAATGTACAAACGCCTTTATATCCATTGATAGGAAACCAAGTGATATGGTAGAAAAACTACTATTGCCATATTTCCGCCCAAATTATTTCTTCCTGACAGTGCAGTTACTGTGGGCCCGACACTACCCCTTTTATGGAAAAGCAAATGTAAGAATTCAGCCGGCACGGATCCGGACTCCAGGATGTCTTATTCTCTCATGTAGATTATTTCTTTCTAGGAACTTGAAAACACCATAAATCATCCTCCTTTTGCACCTGGAGGTGGAATGCACCTTCTACTGTAAAGGTGCTCAAGGAGTTTGGTTTCCAAATTCTGTAGATCCCTTTGTGAAAGGAATCTGCTGGAGTCCATCAGTACAAAAGATCTCTTCTTCTTGCTCTTCTCCTCTTTGTCCTTGCCTGTGCTCTGCAGAAACACGAAGCACAGTCCCAAAGCATTTGCCAGTGCTCCAGACTTCAACAGACTCGGCTTTACACGACACCACTTGCTGAGCCGTCCTCCACGTTTTGGGTGACGTACCAGCAGAACACGGCTTGTTCCCATAGCCTCACAGTATATAAGATACGTCTTGTGCCTTTCTACCTCCATTGCCCCAACCTTGCACAGCACTAGTGCTGAAGTGTCCGTTTGCTTGGTAGAAGCAGATTTTGGAGCCACTAATCCTTACACCTTTGCCTTTCCTGCTAATGCTGAAGCTTGAGCTGAAATGTGTTTTCCTGTGGAAGGGAGACCTGAGACAATATGGTTTCACTAAATGCTTTCCCCCCTCTCCTACGATGTGGTTATGCCAGATGGCTTGTCTCTTCCACTGATCACACTCTTACTTTTTTTCTTACCAGAGGCACAGGTTACGTAGTAATATTAATGTTAACTGCTGTCCAAAATGTACTACTCCAGTTTTTTCCTACTCAATGCCATCAGTCTTTCTGATGTATTACAGAATATCCTACTCCTGATACTTCAAGGAAGAACAAACTAAACCCCAAACCGACGCGCTCCTGCTTCTGCATCGCTCCGTCGCGTGATCAGCGTCCAGCCCGGGGTGTAAGATTCAATCACGCTGATCGCTGTTTTCAACCTTGTGTAATGAGGTAATCCTAACAACATCCAACTCACTTTAAAATCAAGCCAAGGTATTTACCTTAGTAACCTCCTGCAACGGCAGCTCCCATAGGTGATGAGACATGTGTCTGGGCATTTACTTTTCATTCTAAATTTGCTGCTTTTTAAGTTAACCTGATGTTTGTTCTCATGTGATAAAATAAAAAGAAAGTCCACTGCTATGTGCTTGAGAATTTTGACTTCCACAATCAGGTCCACTTTCATCTTCTCCTTCCCAGAAAAAATAATTCTAAACTTTGCCATCTTTCATGTGTTAATCCTAGCAGCTCTGTAATTAATTTTATTCTCATTTCTTGAACATTTTCAGACTCTGCTTGTACCTCATGAGAGAAGAAGATAAAAAGAATGAACACAGAGTTAATGTGGATTTATGGCATAATCCTGTGTTATCCTGATGTTTTTCTGGCATTCTGCTCTATCTCTACTTAATAAATTCATATAATCTTTTTATGTTTTTTAAGCTGCTGCTATAGATTGAGGTAAATCAGACACTGACGACTCCTGGTGCAGGTTCTTTTTCCTCAGAGATTGCTGGAAATTCAGGGCTTTTCAGATTATTCGAGCTGTACAGCTAATCACTGATGATTTGCATTGCCTTGCATTTAGCCATGTTCCGAGTTGTCTGCCGTCGTGGTGCTCAGCCTCCCAGTGTGTTTAAATCCATCAGGTAAAGTATTCACCATAAAGTGAAGTCACCCTAAACCGACCCACAATCTCTGACAGGTCTTAACAAACCAAACTGCACTAATTTTTTTGCCTACCTTTTCCTTCGTTTCCCCTGACAAAGTGTTAGGAAGTACGCTGAACCATTACTTCAGATGTCCATCTGAAATACTACTATATTTCAGGTAACAAAATCCTGCCAGTATTCCAGCTGCACATTCAGTCCAAAAACTTTCTGTATACGTGGCCACATTTCTCTTTATGGTGTAGGTGAACCTTCAAGACTTACAGTTCAAGAATTTCCTATTTAGCCTCTTGTTTGTTGGATGTAACCAAGGCACCCAGGTAGGTAAACCTTTCCAAAACAGCTTTGATTTTGTTTATGGTTTGTACTTGTGTCTTCCGTTGACATTTCCCATTTTCACATTGGAGAAGTACTTGATAATAAGGTAAAACTAGCAATAAAAAAATCAAAAGATATCATTTCAAGAAGACTTTCACCAAGTCTACTGGCTACCATACTGCACCAGCCTTGGGATGATGGCAGAGTTTATCTCACTCCAGAGTGAAGGGACGGCTTCTGATCTCTCACATCATTCTAGTTAGTAGGTGGTACCTAAAGAACAGACTCAGCTCAGCAAGACTGTCCAGTACAGCCTTCTCCTGGCACCTTGAGACCACAATTATGAGTATTTGAGACGTGCCTTTTGTTCAATCTGATCTGACTTAAGCCTTCAAAATGAAAGAACTGAATTGTTTTAACCCAAAATCCAACTTTTTTTTTCCTTTTGATGCATAGGTCTTCAATGTTAAAACTCCAAGTATTGAAAAGACTACAGAAGACATCTACTACCCTGAACAGGTCACCTTTTCTCCTCTTGCGCCATTTAAACCTTCAAGCTTGCTTGTATTGACTATGGGAATTAATAGGATTGCAAGAGCTGTAGCCCCGATAGTAAAGGCTCATGGGCTAACAGCTTTTGAGGTGGTAAATATTCATGAGTGCTCAAGCAAAGCTGGTAAAGCTAATACCCCTGTCAGGAGAGGGTGAAATGAAGGCAGAGGGAGTTTGAGTGTTCCGGTGCTGGTGATTACGGGAGGAGTCAGTGATAAAGCTGAGGCTGTGTCCAAAGGCTCTCAATCTGCTGTCAGAGAACAAACAGTATTTCCTCTTAATTCACAGTTTTCCCTCATGAAAAGAATCATGTCTCACCATTGTGAGATGGCTCACATATGCCATGGGCATGATACAGGCAATGAAGCTTTGTATTAATCTACTGTCCAGATTGATAACTGTAAGGGGCAGCTCATAATGACCACAACGTGATTAATCATGAAACACGTGTGATACCCATGCTCATTATTACTGGCCTCCCGAACAGCACTGCTGAGTCCTGCCAATATGCTCAGTTTAGTATCTGGAAGAGACAATACTGCAATTACTGGCAAAGTATGCAGGAAAATTAAGAAGCAGCTAGTTCTGTATTCTGCATCAGGCTAGTAAGCAGGAGTATAGCAAAGCATGGGAATGTAACAGCTACAAGGAATAACATACACTGTCTTGATCTCATGCTTTGTTTTAAATAGATGTCTGGATATGCTCATTTATTTTGAACAGTTGTCTTGCAGAATTCTTGCTCGAAGAGCAATATATAGGACACTGGCGTGAAGGAAACACACCACCTGCATAAGAGCTGATGAAGCCTATTTGGAAACAGAGCTACATCCCTGTTTCCTACCAATGTATGATGGTGTTGCCCTCTTAGAAGACAGAGGGAAATTGTCTTTGTCTTGCTGTTGTACCTGTCAGAGTTCTTGTGAGCCTGTGACATTTAATTTCACATAAAACACACCATGTGATGTCTTTTCTATCATGATCCAGGGAGCCACATGCCCTTGAACAATACAAATGTACCTGGGCATCAGTCCTTGGGCAAGTGGAATCAGTACTGTTCCTAGCCATCTAGACTACCACAAACACGACAGCCTTATATTCCACTTCACACAGAAAGCTGAACTGAGTCAAAGACTTCAGTCCTTTTCTTCAAAAACAGGGTCAACCTTCCAGATAAAGACTTGGTCCTCCAAGGTTCTCCAAGGATACTGCTCACCGGTGTGGGAAGAGAAGCATTTTCTAGGCTCACGTGCAGGAGATGGAGCCAATTCCCACTAGAACAATTCAACTAAGGGCTTAGCATATGCCTCTTAAATTTCCCCTGAATACACAGTAGCAAGTATATGCTGGAATTTCCAGAGTTCATCAGTTGTATGGCAATTTCCTCTCTAGCAGTGAATAACTGCAAGAGCAACGGAGCTGTTAATTATGCTGTGCACGTTATTTCAAGAAGGTGCTCAAAGTTCCTGGTAATTAGCAGGGCACTGAGACCCGCATGAAAGAAGAACCTTCTGGTGGGCCTCCTGTCTTCCTGAAGATCGTCGTCTTCTCCACTCACAGAGTGTCACTTACACTGAACAGAAACGTCCTGTTTGAGAGAAACGTAGCATCTGTGCACACAATAATGAGGTTTTCTGTTTCTCCTTCTTTTGCCTTTAACAGTGGCCAAGGGTGCTGGATGTGTGGTAGGACCTCTTCGAGCAACTCCTTGACATTTCCACATGTAATGTATTGTTATGAGTCACTACCATAGTCTCTGTTAATTGCAAATAACCAGGAAGATGTTCAGCCCCAAGGTACCAGTTCACATCCCCTGTGCTAAACAAATACCCAGAAAATGTGTCTAGCAGCTGCTTGTCGAATGCATCTGTAAATTCAAAAGCAAATAATCGGAATCAAAATAATTAGGCAAATTAATGGAAGAAAAATCTACTTAGGGCTATTAAACGCAGCGATAAGTCTTCTGATTCAGAAGATCTCTGAGCCATGCCTTTTTAGCTCAGGGCTGGGAGGGTGCTGGGGAAGCCTTTACTCCTCTTCTTACATTCGCCCCGGCTGGGCAGCGACGGGTGCCTGTCGCAGATGGCAGAGCAGGTTGTTAGATATTTAGATTAACCTACCTGTCTGTGAGTGCTGGGCTGGCTCTGCTTTCCTCTTCAGCTGAGACCTGTAAGCACCCACCGAAGGCAAAGTCTATTAGGATGACTCTGCAATGCAGAGATAGCAAAGGAGGGCAAGAGCCGACTCTCCAAGTGGACAAAAGCATGTACTCGTAAGGAATGTTATTTGGATGGGAATCCATGTTGTATAGTAAATCAAGTGAATTAAACACAGGATCCTTTTGATGAATCTTTTCACTTCAAGCATATGCACTGAAGCTCAGCAGCAATTTAGCACCAGGCTCAGACTGCGATAACCCACTTGGCACGCGAGCCTTGAGAGAATTTAGGACAGAAATATTTCTTTGGCAAAGAAGAGTTGAGGAAGTAGTAGCAATAATGGGTATCTTTCCTACCTATCAAAAAGAGATAAAATAATATAAACAGTGGCAGGCAATGAGAAACAAATTTTTCATTCTTCCGCATGCTAATACAAATGAATAAAACTGTTTTTGAAAAGCAACATGATAGTCTACATAGCGAAGTACAGCCAGGGAGTACCTGTGTAGTGTGCCAAGTCGTTTTTAAGCACTATTTGAAGGGAAAAGAGGTAACCCCTAATCTGCTTATCTAGTGGCACACGAGTGTAGATGTAAGCGTGCTGGAGCTACAGAGATCCCTGGATTCAGGACACTAAGAAGGGGACATATTAAGTTCTGAAAGAACATAATATTCAAGAATGCTTTATTTTAAGTCTACTGGGGAAAAAAATAAATGAGAAGAGGTGAAAGGAAGTTTAGTGACTGCTAGACTAATGAAAACGTTGACTTTATAAATGGTAAAAAATCTGAATTTCCCAATGCTGTTCTGGACTTTGCTATTTGTTGCAGGTGAGCGGACCTCAATTAACTGAGCTGTGTGTGGATAGACTTGTTTGCTCACTACAGGTTTGCTGCAGGATTAGACTCATTATTTGAATTTCCAGATCTTCAACAGTACTGTGTTTATAACGTGTGAAAGCAAGTTTAACTGATTTAATAGGGGAAAGGCTTTTTATAGCAGTGAATGGGGTTGCAATTCATTTGTTAAGATATTACACATGTAGAACAAAATTCTCCTGGCCTTTACTGAGCTTTCGATCAGGTCCTTGTTGGGAAGAAAAAAAAAAAAAAAAAGGCAGATTATCACACAAATACAATATTTGATCTCCAGATATTCTGCTTCAAACAGTGTAATTGAGTTCAATAGCTCCATGTTTATTATTATGGCCTATGCCTAGACATTAGCATAATGAAAAACATGGGGGGAAATGTCATACATACTCCCACACACCTATGCAAATATAATTATAATTGCTCTCTGTATTTCACAGTAGACCATTTATGGGAATCATTATGCCTATTCTGTCTAAAAAAATCTGTTATGTAAAAAAATGCTTGAAATAGAACTTTGTTTTATTTAGCATTAAACAAACGTGTCCAGCCAAGACTGTTGATACTACCTTGCCTATGCATACACACACATGCATAGGTTTATGTATAGCTCACAATAAAGCTTACCTGCTAAACATGAACCTATAGTTCAGCTACATGAAAAATGTTCTCACTAATCAGCATCCACTTGTTGCACCTTCCCTGAAAGGATCCAGTCTCTCTTAAATGTACTGTTTCACAAGCATCCCTTCACACAACAGGCCTTTGCACGGCACTGGGAATTCGTGGAGGAAATGAACTCATTCCATCCTCTCTCTATATCTGCATGAAGCCTTGCACAATGGGGCTGTGATTTATTTAGGGCCCCTGGGTATGACCGCCATACAAGTAGTAACTAATAACAACAGACCACCGGAGATTGCTGAGATGCATTGGCTGCAAGGAAAAATAAAACCTGGTCCATAATGAGGACATTCTACGTCCGGTTGTATGTATAAATATTGTTGAAATGGTATGGGTTGGTGAAAATATTAGGGGCACCTCCTCAGTCTCAATCTGACTTTTCAGATAATGTTAATAAAAGTAAACTATTCTGTGATTTGTGGAAAAATGACCAAGATTTGAGATTTCCACTAAAGACAGCTCACTGAAAGGTACCTAGGAACTGCCATCTCTCTCTTTCTTTTTCTCTTCTTCTTTTTCTTTTTTCTCTTTTTCTTTTTTTCTTTTCTTTTTCTTTTTTATTTATTCTTTCTTTTTTATTTTTCTCTCTTTTCCTTTTTCTTTTTCTTCTTTTTCTTTTTCATTTCCTTTTTCTTTTTCTTTCATTTCCTTTTTCTTTTCTTTTCTTTTCTTTTCTTTTCTTTTCTTTTCTTTTCTTTTCTTTTCTTTTCTTTTCTTTTCTTTTC
>JAVKLA010000093.1:34511114-34544443 GCA_034782735.1 Sagittarius serpentarius | reverse complement strand
GACACAGCTGGGACAGCTGACCCAAACTGGCCAAAGGGGTATTCCATACCATGGGACGTCATGCCCAGTATAGAAACCAGGGGGAGTTGGCTGGGGGAGGAGCGCTGCTCAGGAGCTAACTGGGCATCAGTTGGTGAGTGGTGAGCAATTGCATTGTGCATCACTTGTTCTGGGTATTCCAGTCCTTTTATTATTATTGTCACTTTATTGTTGTTATTAGTGTCGTTGTTAGTTTCTTCCTTTCTGTCCCATTAAACTGTTCTTATCTCAACCCACGAGCTTTACTTTTTTCCTGATTCTCTCCCCCATCCCACTGGGTCGGGGGGGAAGTGAGTGAGCGGCTGCGTGGTGCTGAGTTGCTGACTGGGGTTAAACCATGACACCCTGCCCTCATCAAAGTCAGGAACATAACTGACTTTGACTTATAGAACCAGAAATTTCACATTTTAAATAGATTAGATATGATCTCTGCAGATGCCTGGAAGAGCTGCAAGACCATCACAAATGATTTCCCTCTCCAAATATGATGTATTGAGCTGACTCATGCCACTCACATTAGCTGTGTTGCTTTATAAATCCAGTCATTCCACCTAGTCTAGTCCCTGGCATGTGTATCGGACCTGAACGGGTCTGGATTTTACTTGCTGTTCCTCCTCCTTTTATCCTTGCATTTAGCAATAGAAACTGGTAACTCCTAGAGCAAAGGATGACTCTGCTGCAGGATTCCCAGGCTTAAAGTTGGTGGCTCTGATGAGCATCATCTATATTTTTCTCAGCTATGTTCTCCCACATAACATTTTGCTTTAATTTTAGATTTTGTGTTGGCAATGGATGGGATGCATAGCACCACAAGCTGGCTAAAGAGTCCCTTACAGAGAGAAAGCCTCTTTGGAACAGGGGATAAAGGCATTCCCTCCCAAACCCATATAGCCATCCGAGCCACCGGCGAGCTCCCTACAAACTAGGGAAGAGCGATCAGGGAAGGAGAGGCGTGAGCAGACCAGGCGGCTGGCTGGTAGGGCACGGCTGGCATCCTGCCCTGCGCGCACAGAATGGTATTTCCCCTTGACTGAATTCCTGGGTGAGGGTGACACCTGCCTCCTCCAAAGATGAGTGGTTTTCTGGGGATGAATTTTACAGTCCCTGGGAAAAAAAAAAAATTATGTGAGATTTAAATAAGGACTAACCACTCAGTACTTTGCAACTTATATTTTAGGAATATAGGAAATGGGACATTCTGTTTGGTAGCAAGACAGCTGCCTGGGCTCTGTGTTTAACCCCCGTCAGCATGTTGGTGCTGGCAGTGCATTGAGACAGCCTGCCAAGGTAAGCCTGTAAAATTACTGGAGCTTAACTTTTATAGCCATAAAGTTTCAGGCAGTGATTTGTAGTTCCAGAACTGCTCTAAATATTCTTTAATCTTGTCCTACCCCTCCAAAATCTGGAGCAATCCAAAGCATGGCTGGTAGCTGGTGCTCCCAGTTTTCCTCCTTATGACTGCACTGACCCAATGAGATGTTGCTGCACCATGTGTAACAGTAATAGTGAACACTAAATCCTTTGCTACGTTCAGTCTCTGGAGTGACATTCATGCAAGACATTCACCTAACCATTATTAACAGCAGACCAATTTGGAGGAGGGGGGGAAGCAAATTCTTTCTCTAGTATATCCATGAAAAGAAAAAGAGGTAAAGTCCTCAAATACATTACTGGCTATAAACCCGCCCAGCCTTCAGACTCACGCACAGAGACAGAGCAGAGGGGGATAAACACAAATGAGGTATGTCTCTGTTTACAGAAGACTAACCTGGGGGAGTAGCAGAAAAACAAGTAGGAAAAAATCCATTATGAAAATATTTTATATTCTGTCAGGTTCTGCCTTTGTCAGACAAGAAGTAAAAAGGCAGGAGAGCATGATATTAAGATGCTACTACCTAATAATTTCTTGATAATTGCCCTTCAAGAGCAAATGACAATGAAATGAGTAAGGTAGAGCTTTCACCCACTCTATCCTGATTTAGGCAGTATGCTTTGGTACACACTTCCTTTGAGTAAACAGTACCTATAGTTATACAGGATCTATTCTCCCATTCATGTACCAGGGACTTATGTAGGTGAGTCCCATTAATGTTAATGGAAGTTATGTGTGTAATTCCCCTTTTTCAGCAATGAGAGAATAGACCTTTATGTTTCTAAAGTAATTACAGCCTTAGCTCTGGCTAGGCTGTTCTCCCCCCCCCTCCCCCCTTTGATAACTTCTTTGCTTCCCTCCCCAGCATTGACTCTGGGAGAAAAAAAAGGGATAAATTCCTCCATTCAGAAAGGAAAATTGGAGAAATAGCTGAAAGGTGAAACAAATGTAACTAGATCCACTCTTTGTGTGAAGGAAATGCAAATACAGGAAGCCAATCTACATCCGCTACCTTTGCTGTGCTTTTGGGGACAGATGGAGATTCATTTTCCTTAAATTGTGTATTCACTGGGTATTCACTGTTTTCTGGGCATGTGGGTTATTTAGAGAGAACAAGGGGATTTTTTGGCGCTACATTCTTAATCCGTTTTAGAAGAACTACACATTTTGATACTGCCAGACTTTTGCAGAAAAAGGTAAAGTGCGTGGAGATTTTGGAGAAGGAATTAACTGATTCACAGAAACCACTGTTATCATCTGAGACTGAGCTGGGAGATAGTGTACCCCATGGGAGAGGTTAAACACGCTGGAGTTTTGTATCGCCTCCTTTAACGTGGTTTCTTAGCCCTGGGTTCAATGCCAGCAGGTTTTGGAGGGCATGCTGTACACACCAGTGCCAAGCCCCCAGGTTTTAAACATTATGTGTATGTTCTGTTCCTGATTCTGTGACAGATTATCTCTGAAAGACATGTGCCAGGCCTTTTATTAAACCTCCTCCTTTCTAGAACTCAGGTACTAATATTTTCCTTTTAAAGTAGGTTGATGGAAAGTCTGTCTCATTGATGTACATGGGGTGTGCAGCAAACACCTCTGTTATTTACCTGTTTGATCGTTCTAGGCATTTCTGTCAATAAAATCATGGGAGCAATATTCTGCATCCTTCTGAAGAGACCAGGTTAGTTTTGCAGGTCTGCTGACTCCGTTTCGATCCCTGCCATTGCTCTCCAGAGCTGACGCACAGCCCCTCCCGAGGGATGGGGCGCAGGGGGGGTCCCTGCCTACCTGGCTCAGGACGGAGGAGGACCCTCGGAGAGCTGCGCTTGCTGCTTCTGAGGCTGCTGGTCACAGTGTGTCTTTCTTCCCTCCACCACAGCAGCTGGCATCGCGCGCACCATGACCCCTCCTTCCCGGTCGCCTGGTTTTGCCCGTTGCTGACATTCACAAAAACGGGAATGAGGACAGTTTTTGCACCCTGGCAATGTGCTGCCCTCCGCAACTCTATTCTGTCCGTGCCTTCAGCCAGCTCCGCTGCCATAGCTACATTTAGAGAGAGGAGCACGCTTCGAGAGCTGATTCAAGCAGGTGTGAGTGCGGTTGTGGTTTTCCGCAACGTCCCTGAAAAGCCACAAATGTAAATTCAAAGGCCAAAAATACAACTTTAGATATTCCCAGAGGCTATGCAGCACGCAGCTCAAAGTTTCATGGGTGCAACAACAGGGGCGAGCAATCGCACTGCTCGCTCTGCCTCCTGTTTTTTCTTCTTTCATTTAAATTCTTCACCTTTTTTTTTTTTTGCAGTTGCTACAGAAATCAAGGGGGACAGACGGTGCTCAGCAGAATCAGGCCTTCATTTAGGAATCCTTCTATTTTACTAATCTCCTGCAAAAAGGAGTTGTATACTCTTGTGGTTCTTTGCCACCTGGCAGGGATAACAGAAAATACCCAACAGTTTCTTATAGGCTCACCCAGAGTTTAATACCCCTCCTGCCACGTCAAGAGAAGAAAGGAAGAGTGGGTGGAAACTTTTTTTAAGTATCAAATCAGTCAAAATGCTGATTTATTTTCTTAAAAGCTTGGTAGAGATTAACCCCTGTGACATTTACAACACATGTACATTAACTGGATTGAAATACCACTAGAGCTGTAAATGTGAGGGGGAGTGGAGGGAAATGATTGGAATGGGGAGAAAAAAAGTTCAACATATTCACTATACACTCACCTCCCCGAAGAGGCTGGAGTGGTTTTCAGAGGCTACTTCTCTCCCTGTGATGGTGTGCTGTTTTTTTTTACTGCAGTAATACTGAGTGGAAAGCACAGATTCACACACACCAGCAGCATTTCATAAGCATGGCTTCATCTGAAAGCTCTTTCTCTGAGCTGTCCAGTGAAAAACAAGAACCATGTGGTGCTCCAGAGCAGTTACTTTTCAATCACCTCAAAAAAAAATACTAGTTTTTCTTTTCCTAATGATCTGCTGTGGTTCTCAGGGAAAGCCCTCGCTTTGAGGTAAAGTTTGTCTTCTGCTCTGATCCCATGCAGCTTCGGAGAAGCTTGCAGAGTTTGGGGGAGGCATGGCGGGGTTTGCAGCAGGATTTCTTGGGTTAGTTTGTTCAGTCTCTTCTGCTGCCTCACCTTGTGCGACTTCAGGTCTGTTTTATAATGAGCGCTGTACGTGGATGACCCTGGAACAAGCCCTACTCACCTTACTCATGTGAATAATCAGTTCAGTTCAGCAGACAGAGCACGATTCACCTGCAGACGACTCAGAGACCGAGGTCCAGGTCTGCAGAACTGATTCTGTTTTCTTTTTTTTGGTTGAAACTCTTCAAATATGCCACCTTGTCCACCGGCAGATGCTCTGCACTTGCTGAGCAGCTCCTCCAGCACATCACAGGGTGGGCATGTGGAAACACCCTGCCACTTACCCAAACCCTGGCTCCTTGAGTCACTTTGAATTCTTTCTTGCCTTTGCTTTTATTGCTAAGAAGTAAATTGAAACAGAAATAAACCCACGAAGCATCCAAAATCATTAAAATCCATCTGTATGCTTTAAAATGAGAAATAGATTGTGGGAAAAGGAACGTTATCAGCCTTTTTACCCATGCATTGAAGTTTTGAGATTTCCATTCATTTAATTCTTCAGCTTCCGAGGGATTTTTTTTTCCAGCTTGATCAACTGCTTTTCCACCCATCTCTTAAGGTGCTTTTGTGGTCCTGCCTTGATTCTGAGATATACCTTGCTTTAACACGTTTAAGCAGTTGACCCAGAAAGTGCCAAGCCAGAGAAAGAGTCACTTTTGTCATGATGAGAGCAGTGAATCAGTCATTCATATCGACAACGCACCTTGAGATAACTGAACAAGATTAACTTCTGGTAGCTATCCTTTCTTTATTTGACATTAAAAAAAACCACTCATTTTTTTTAATACGAGTCTGGAAAATGCTGACAATCTCATTTGCAACCCTTCCGTCACCAAAAGTGATTTAGGAGACTGACAGGAGAATGCACCACTTTTTGCTGTTCCCTCCAAACAGATTCTCCACATTTCTTTGGCACTTTGTATTCAGAGGGTTGGTTTGTTTGTTTTATGGTAATTGTGCAAGCGTTGTGTCTTTGTCTTACCTTCCATCTCTAACGATGGGTCCTTGTTCTTTAAGCAGCAAGTCTCTACTTGTTGAGGAATCTATCATTTCACATACCTTATTTTTTTGCTTATATTGCAAATGCTAATGAAAAAGTACTTCTGCTTAGTTGTTCTCTGGTGAAAGAATTGCTACAGTAGTTTCCTTTCTGTGTACATCGATGTGCTATGGAAGCTTTTATTACTGGGTTTTTACATTCAACACCTTGAAACACTTCCACTGAAAAGAGTCTCCTAAGTGTTTTGCCCTTGCCTAGAGCAGTGTCTAATGAAAAATATTCATTATGAGCAAATGCGGGGATGAAAATGTACCAAATGTATTTTATCTAAAAACTTGCATTCAGCAAGATTATAATAATACACACACTTCATATCTTTCTACTTTATCAGGCTGTGGGAGGCAAACTCCTTTGACCTATGAAGTTGATCTGTGAACTGTGTCAAAAAATTCAAAACCTCACGGTTGAGGTTTGTGCATTCTATTAGCATAATTTACCACCCAAGCTGTAAATGTACACTTTGTACAATGGCATGCTGAACAGATAGCATTTTACAACTTCCTAAGGGGGACTGTTTATATCTAACATTTCTTGTGCACATTTGATTATAAGTTTGCCATAATAGCTGCCTTTTTTCCCTTTTTGAGTCCTTTTTTTCCCCCCCCAGCTGCTCTGGAAGTGCCTAATAAAAATGTCTCCTCTACTTCAGATCCTGGATGTTTATTTGTGCCACATAATGGAGCAGCAGAATATGCAGGGAAACGGACTTCGGCCTGGACTTACCCGCCTCCTCCTGAGAAGGATGGGAGAAGGGATGTCAGACCCATGGGTTGCATTTGGGTTTCTCCAGCCCTCCGAAACACAGTTTGTGTGTTAGAAATAACAAAATGGAAGAAGGATCCGAACCTGAAGCTGAAATACAAGCAGCCCTCTGCTTTAGTTTTTGTGTGTGTGTGTGTAAAGGGTGTTTGTAGAGCTTACTTCATGGTTACTAAAGCTTTGTACGACCGATTCAGAATCAGCAAGACGATGTGTGCCGTCCCCCCCTCCGCTGTAACCCCTCTGGCTACACCCTCCCTTCTTTTTTTTTTTTTTTTTAATTCCTGAAATTAAAATGTGTTGGAATGCTCAGTGCTGCTTTTCACTCTCTTTTCAATGGGCCCTTTAGTTTTTCACACCAAGGTGTCCTTTGGGGTGCCAGGTCAGGCTACCAAAACAGCTTCTAGGAGGGGATTAGGACCAATTAACATCTTTGTACACAAAAGCCACTGGCAGCTGAACAGGCGGCCTGGTGGCCTGCTCGGGAGCTGCATTTTAAATAGGGGCCTTCTGTACTTGAGCTCAAGTGGGAAGAGGCGGAGAAAGTTTTTATTTATAATTGAAAATGCTGCTCCTGGATAAAGTCTAATGAAAGGCAGAGTGGTGTTCAAAAGTATCTAACAAATACCATTTGAATATTGGCCTTTATTGTATGATTTCCATCAAGGATAGCATAACAATATAGTCATTTCTCCTACATATTGAGACAAAGTGATTTTTCTTGTAGAGGAAAACAGCTTCATCCACACATTGCATTGGCCCTTCTGGTTTTCATTTCTTGTTTTAAATTCAGCTATACATTAAAGACGCCCGGTAGGACAGCTGCTCAGGAGTGATTTACGTCCATAAATCTCTTTTTGAAGGGAATTCTGCCACTCATCTACCTGATCCACCAGAGCCTACGGAAAAAAGAATAAGAGAGAATTTAAGTCCGTGCATCAGGCTGGAGGGGGAAGGAGTCCTACAAGGGAATCGCTGTGTTTCATACGAGTAAATTTGCATTTATACCCCTTAGGTTTGTGCAAAGAGGGAAAAAACTAAAGAGCTCCAAGTCTCAAGTGTTGAATTCAGCTGAGCCAGATCCTCAGCGGAGGTAACGGCCTTAGCAGCTTGGCCCTGGGTATTTTGCACCTGACTTAATATCTTTGCTTCTACTCTGCTTTGTTTTCAGCGCATATCACTTCTAAATCATCACTCTTGCAATCTGATCAGGCATTAAAGCAAAGGGAAAGGGAAAGAAATATATGGTGTGCGAATTACTATTGTACCAAACCTAGCAATTTACAAAGGCTTGTAAGTGGGAGTTGTATGAATTCGCAGCGATGCTATGTTATAATGATTGTAATGAAACTGATTTCTGTACTTTGAGGATGAGCTGTTTTCAAACACAATATTTGTAATCACTGCATAAGCATTCCTCCTCCCTCTTTCATAATAGTAATAACAGGGCAGTTTTGTATATTTTTATCACTTGGACTAAAAAGTCATTTCTAGAAGTTTTCTAAACATGTTTGATAGGGAAAAGATTCATGATAGTAAATAATAGCACAAATGTAGTAAGTCCACCAGGCAAGCTGGTGCTGACATCCTGATTGATACGATTTTAAACGGAGGAATTGTAAGGCGGGAGGATGGTGCACAAAAGTTTCTGAGAGGCTTGCAACCGACTGGCTGGAAGTAAGTGAGAGGGAGATCAGCAGTTCGGTCAGTCTGTGTCGGCTTAACTGCACCGGTACACGTGAAGGATGTGGTCTGCTAGAAGAACGCTAGGTGTCATTTGTTACGGTGTTTATTCCCGTATTTTTGGTAAGCAGCAAAAATATGGATTTCTTTCCGGGTTGGCGCGAATAGAAAAACCCTAATCATGATCATTTTCAACCTCCTGGTTTATACAAATAAGGGGAGATTCCACTTAGTGTGACGTTCTGCAGCAAACATTAATACACTCGCTATGTGTGGCTTTGCCCCTTCCTACCCCCTCTTTAGTTTCAGATACTGTATTGTATTTCTTCCGACATGTTGATTCTACCTCATGTTAAATGGTAATTGGCAGTAGTATAGGTGGGGAGAGAAACATTGTTATATTTTGTTCATTTTTCACACTTCAGCAGTTATCCCTTTCTCTCCCTGGCTGTACGCTTATTAGTGTATGAAATGCAGGTGTGTGGGAAATGGCAAGCACACATTGACAGGTTATTTTGTTGGCCACTGCCTAATTAGTAGCATAGTGGATGCACCCTGCTAAGCTTTAGTGTGGTGCAGTAGAGCTGGTCTGTTCTAATTTCCTCACAGCTTTGATATTCAGCAAGAGATTGACGGTTCGCACAAAGAGCCAAAGCGCGACGGAGGCCTGCAGAAACAATGGCCCTTCTTGCTTGTAGACACCACAGATGTGAGAGAAAGCTGACTAAAAACAATTGGCCGACACTGTCTAATTGTCTCCAATGTCAGCATCATTAATGTTTTCCCATGTAAAAAGTAAAAGGCCAAGGTTGTATCCTCCCTTTATTTTGAGTCACATGATTATGTAACTTACTGAGATTCAGATTAAGTGTTAATTGTATTTGTGCAATAAAGAAACTGAAGCTACCTTGAATTTAATGAATATGTACTTAATTAATTTTGACAGCCTTTATCTTTATTACCTATTGAATAATCACAATCAGAATTAATAACATTTATAGGCAATTAAAATTACAGCCTATTTAATGATAATATATGTTTACATCTTTTGCTGAGATACAAATTATGAATACTTATTAGCAAAGAAGTTGTTTCCCTGCCAGGAGGGTTTCTTGTCTGTGTTAACAGCAACAAACAACAATAATCAGTTCAATGTGTAATAGCGCCTTTCACATCAGACAATCTCCCAAAGCGCTGCACAAGGGCACATGAGAAAAGGCTTCGCAGAATTTAAAGGTAATCACTAAATGGCAAAAATTGTAGTGTGCCTGGAACAAATGCTTCAAAATTACACATGATAAGACAAGTCCGACAATATTTGAGCAGTTTCAAGGCTTTATTTTCTCGCAGAAAAAAATAATAAGAATAAAAAGGGTCCACTAAGGGTGCAACATTAAACTCCTTGCTGACCCAGTAATACCAGCTACAAGCCAGAATATCTCCACTGATACCAGCATGGCTAAAAGTCTCTTGGCGCTGAGATCTTATGTAGAAATGCTAATTCCCTGGTACTACGGAGGGAGAACAGACACAGCTCTGCTTCCACCAGTGCCCACAGAGTAGGCACCTTGACGTGAAATACAGTAAATCATACAAATAAAGATGCTTTGGAATGGTGAATCCTCTCTGCCGCCATCCAAGAGCAGCAGGGTCATTGCAAATGAAAAGGAAAAGGACATGGGCTGTTCAAAGAAGGAAGAAGGATCAGGCCTGGGCTTTGGCAGGCATAACTTAAACCATCAAATGCATCAGAGAGAACCAGCTGGTGCATATGCCCACAGATGCTGCATACATCTGTGCACACACACTCACTCCATTAGTCAGCACAAGTCAGTTCACTCTTCGAATGTTTATTTTCTTAACATCTCTCCCATTCAGAGGAGGGCAAGTCTTTGTCCCACCACAAAGCCACTGTCCTCGGAGAGGTGCACAACTTCCACTAAATAATGGGACTTTGCATAACCCAGTTCGGGAAAGAATTAGGTCTGATATGCCTCTGATCTATAAGAAATACCCAACTATCTCGTTAGGTGTGAACACATGGCAATTTGGTAAGTCCCCATGAAGCCAGGATCCAAAACATGCATGTCCAGACTCGCATGCTCAGCCTCAGCTTTGCTTTCCCTTCCCAACCCTTCGTCCCCCCACTGCCCTTCCTGGTTTGCAGGGCAATGCTCCTTTCACTCTCACTCCTGGCCCCAAAACATCAGGCACAGCCACTTGGAAAGCCTATGTCAGCAAAGTGACAGCGAGTGCCTAAAATCTCAGTGCAGGAGAGAGGCAGAGGGGCTGGGTGATAGCTGGGGGAACAGGGCCACCTTTCTTCTCCATATATTCAAAGGTGTCTCACCTACCCCATCGCATGGCTCGTCGTGGGAATTTCCTCAATGGAGAGGTCTCCTAAAACTGATTAAAAAGGAAGAACAGTAGGGGTATGCAGCCCCTTCCCTCCTATTTCTAACAAGGAAGTCTTTCTCCCCCCTTCTAATCTTATAGCAGTGTAATCATTAAAAATTGTCTGTGATAAAAGCATGTCAGACCCTCCATTATGTGTGTGTTTGTCCCAGTCACTGGGAGATCAAGGTGTCTGACGACTCAGGATGGCCACCACGGGTGAAAGAGGTATGTATAGAAAAGGAGCTAGTGGGCTTCCAGGTGAATTTGCTGCTGCTCTGTGGACTTGGACAGCATCACCAGATGAGCAGCAACAGAAAGCAGGGGAGGTGCTCCTTGTTTGCTGAGGAGAGGGGACCTGGCATTTTTGGGTATGTCTACATGGTTAAATAAAGGAAGGGTAGGACCAGGATGGACACCTGGGCCTTTCATTGACCCTATTGCTTAGATCTCTTCACAGCTTGCTCTCAAGGCTCCAGCTAAGTCTCCAAGGTAACATTAAGAACAGGTTGTTGCAGGGATTTCTCCCAGAAGGTAGCATGTCTTGTGATACCATGCAGTTTGGCTTCTCTGGCATTATCGCAACAGGCTCTGCAGTCCCAAATATTCTCACGGACTCCCATGTCTCAACCCTAGCGCACAACACATAGTTTTGGTTTATGCTAATTAAAAAAAAATAATCTAGTGAGCTGCTACACAGCTGTTGTGTCATTTCAGGTATTTTGAAAGCTAAAAAGAAACCCTAAAAATACAATTATTTCTGACTAAGGCCACAGTGCACCTAGGAAATACAGAGCGCCACCTCCAGTGTAGTGTAAACATGGCCCATCAAGAGGAACTAGCCCTGAGCAGCAAGGGTACAAGCCAGGCTGAGCCTGTTGACCTTGGGGATGGTGATTTCCCTCTGGACCTCCTTTGTTTATCAACACAGACACAGCCTTTGTAACACCTTCTGAAGGGGCAACCATTAGAAACAATCAACAAGCAACTAACCTGGCTTAGAAAAGCACGTCACTGTATCCCAAATAATCTCATCCCTGTCCACTTTGTGAAAAGAATAGAAAAATTCTCAAAAAGGGAGAAAAGAAAAGGAGTGAGTAGTGTGAGACAGAGAAGCTGAGGGAAAAGGCAAAGAGGGAGATCTGGAAATGGGGCAGAGCCACACTGTTTTCATATGGTTGTATTCCTCAGCATCAGGCTCCTGGGCTGGGACCTGAGCTGTCCCAGCTGAGGGCACTGAGCAATTACTGGCTCCTAACTACACCTGTGGTCACCCTGCTGAGAGCCCTAACCCTGTTTAAAGCCGACCCACAGAGGGGGAGTGCTTTTGTGCTGCTTGTCTCAGTTTGGTTTGAATGTGTCTCTGGTTTGTATCTTACGTGCTTGGCTGGTAGGCTGCTTTCTGCCTAGCCTTGCTTTGCTGGTGTGTGTACCTTGATGTTAACTATGGGGCTGGCTTTGTTGCACCTTAGTCTTTTATACTCTGTGTTATTTCAAATAAGCAGTTTTTGTCTAAAAAACCTTTAGGGTGTTTTTGCTATTGACTTCTGTGAATCCTTGTAGAAGTAAACTGCAGGGTATCTGGAGAGCGAGTGCTGGAAAGGATTGCTTAAATCATGACGTTCTACTTGGTCCTGGGTTTGGAGAATTGGATGGACTCCTTCATCTGAGCAGAGGTCTTAAGCAGGCAGTGCCTTTCGGGAAACCAAGCATAAAGAGAAAACATAGAGCCTGTACTTCATGCCATAGTGATCCTAATAAAACACAGGCATTTAAGCTTGAGCATTTAAGCTAAGCTTTGAGCACCTCCTGCTTAAAGCTTACTAGCCATGGCAATCACCATGCCTGTGTAGAGTTAATGGAACAAGTTGTACTTGAGTTATGTTTGACTGCTAAGGAAGCAACTAATTGTGTAGTGTGAAGGAGGAGTGGAGTGGGGCAAGTGAGCAAAGGGCTAGAAGTTTGGGAAATAGAGAGCCTTTGATTCAGAGAGACTAACAGAGCTTTGCTTGCTCATCCTATCAAAATAAGCATGAAAAAGGGGAAATTATTACTCTTTACAAGTATGTAGGGAAAAGAGCTCTGAGGGAGAAAAGCTATAAGGTAAGGTTGATGTTATGAAATGGTAGTTAGATATTGTCTAACCTCTAGTTGAGCATCTGAGTAGCCTTGCAATCAGCGTAAGTGTGAGTAGTGTCTACCTGGTCGTAAAAGGGAGCTTGGTACGTGTATGAGGCGTATTGTGTGAGATGATGCATGTGGCTGAACGACAGCGTGTCCTGGATGTTCTCTGTTGGCTAAGTTCCCTGAGCGGCAAAAGATTGTGCTGGAGGTGGCTGTGTACAAAGAGCTTTGGGGCATGAGAAAAAGGAGTTGTCCTCCCATTCTCGCTTCAGAATCTGGATTGTAAAGGTAAATTGAGGCTTGGGGGGATAAAAACTAACTGCACTAATTCAGATCACTGAAGAAATGTGTACTGACATTCACAAGGCTTAAGTAGCGCATTTGAGGGCCTCTTACCAACCATTTTAAAATGACTCTTATGACTGACTTCAAGGTAAGGCTCCTGCCAACTTCTCTCTTGTGCAGGGAGACAGCAAATAACGAGTTACTGCTGGGCATTGACAGAAAAAACATACAATATGTTGCTTTATAATAGCTACTGTGTATGAAATCATTGTTAATTTATAAAATCAATGTCTATATATTGTTATGCTATTCATTAAGCTGTGGAGTGCATAAACAGTAGTTTCACAACCCTGAATGCCTGCTGCATTCTCTTTTATTTAAATGCAAGATCCACCTTTTAATCCTGTAATTCATCAACTTTGTTACACTTAAGATGTTGACTTTTCCATCAGGCATAAAGAAGTGAATCACTCATCCCTTATGCAGCTGTGTGCTCTTACATCACCTTCTCTCACCTTAGAAAAGTGTACCTGGTTGTATCTAAGATAATTGAGAGCTCAAAGCCAGGTTGCTTCAATCTAGGGTTGAACATTAACCTTTTCTGCACTGCAAAGCAGGTGCAAGGATGCTGTGCTACTTGCATACCTACTCAGAAAGTGCAAAACAGGAGCAGATGCTGCCTGTAGCAGAAAGTGACCCAGGACTCCAGGGGTATGTCGGGCTTCTGATGGAATGATGGCCAAAAGTGAGACCTTGGGGACTGTTTTACAGCTGATTATTTTCAGGGATTTTATCTCCCATTATAAGGTGCTGGAGTTCAGTCCTACCCAAGCAGTTAATTTTCTGTTATTGGTTGTATGACTGCTTTTCTCTACATGTCAAACAGTGTAATGTACTGCAGGCTGAGCATGCTGGCAAACAGAAATACAATATCCAGAGGAGCCGAGACAGTGCCCTTGCATCAGTAAGTAAATTGTGATATAAGACTCCCACCAAATAGATAGATTTCTTGTATAGGCCAGTGGTGAGAGATGGCACTTGCCATATGCCAGAAATACTTGCCCATGTGGAGAGATGCGCCTTGCTGAACAGCCGTGGGACATTCCCACCCTCCCTGGTGTTCATCAGCACACCTCCCTGCATAAGAAACATGGATTAAGCAAGATCTGCAGCACAAATGCACTGGTTCAAGCACACCAGTGGGAGATGGCTTACTGAGGAGAGCTGTGCAGCATTACGAGCCCAGGCATGATATTTGTTCTTGCTGCAGAAGACACTCCAAATACGAAAGCAAAGGATGCAGACTTAAAAATATCCTTTTCTCAGATACCGCCTATCTCAGAAGTCATTTTTCCTTTAATCATGGTTTGCATTAACAAATAGGAGGTTTCACCTTGATTTTCCACACTTCATTTCTTGGCAAAGGGTAAACTACAGGGCTTTGCAATTTCCAAGGCATTTTCTCCTTTTTGTGGCAGAGTAAGCAATGTGCTACTGAATGAGTTGTTTGAAGTGAAGTTCTGCCCTCATAAACTGCCCTTGCATTCCTTAGGCATTCAGTGGCTGCACGACACACCCTGTTACAGCCATACCTGACGATAAAATTACAGAAGGCGAACACTTGTCAAAAAAATGTGGTCATATAAAAAAATCACAGGTTTTGTCAGAAGTACGCATCTCTGGGAAAAAGCTCCCTTCAGGTGCAAGACATTTTGAAGAGGTCTTTAAGTAGCAGTGTCTTCACCATCTGCACTGGGAGGATCTGAACTCCAGAAGTTGCTACAGGATACAGGACCCCTTTGCCCAGCTGGGAGTTTCTGTACCTAGTAAATCCTAACTTTCTCCTTAAAAACAGTTGGGAGTTTTGCAGTGTATAGATTACATTGCACTTCCTGCCAAAAGTACAGACTTTAAGCTACATTTCAAAAGGCAATCCTCTGCAAGTACTCTCCTTGCCTTTTTTCAGTGCCTATTTTATCTTTTCTTAGTGTTCTGAGTTTTTCACCTGAATGCATTTTGTTTATCTTAATGAAAGGCAGTTTAAATAAATGGTCCAGTTTCATCCATTGCTATGGTACCCATCAGGGAAATCAATAAATGAAGCAAATCTTACTAGAAATAAGGAGGCCAAGGGGAAAAAAAAAATGTAGGTGAGTTTTGTAGTATCATTCACTCAGATAATGGTAGTCTGCAGTAATGTAGGCAAGAACAACAGTATCAACCTGCAATCCATTATGAACCAAGGTGTTAGCTTTGTTGCATGGTCTTGTTTTCATTTTTTAAGACTTCCTGGTGGCTTTTAGTACTCTACATCTTCATTAAGGATTTTAAAAGCAAAGATCTTTGCTTACATTTAAAATACTTTCCCAGTGCTGTGATGAAGCACAGTCACTTGCTAATGGATTTCTGAATGCCATTTTCATTATAATATTTTTATAAGACCCCTCTCTTCCTCTATTATTACATTTGCTTTTGTAAAATGATTGAGACTGCTCATCATGTACTTTAGGTCCTTTAAATATTGTTCCTGTTTACCATTATGGGAGAGAGTTGGTGTTTTATTTATATAAGAATAAAGCCATAATCCAGTTTGTATTTGGCAGCTAAGTGCGTTTATGTAGCACCTACATTTACTCCCAGGATGGATAATAGGCCATCCTCCTTCAGTATGAATCAGTCATGCAGTTAACTTTGAACTATATACGTGTAATATTGGCTGAAGCATTAGTCAATGCAATCTTTTTATTTGTAAGTATCCAGGGATTCCATAATGCCATAAAAGTAAAATCAGCTGCATAGGATAAGTGGTGTTATTTAGGGGAGATGAAGTACTGACAGCTTGACCATCTCAAGCATGACTGTGTAGTCCGTCTATGCGCAAAGGGAGGATGAAGTGCTGCGGTGTCCCTGCCCACGCAGTGACACCTGCTAAGAGGTGGCTGCTGTTGGGAGCAGCTGCTGATGCCTAGGCAGCTGCTAAGATGCAGTTGTCTTAGTTAAGGCAGTTTTGGGTCACTCCCTCTCCCCAGGTGGGAAGGTCTTGCACTCAGACCTCCCTGCTGGTCTGGAGGCCTTGGTACAGAAACTGCCCTTTATTTAATGAATCTGACCATAGGCCTGAGTCCAGCCCAGCAAGATTCCATCAGCCCAAAAGCCCTTCCTGGGGCTGCTTTGCTCCAGCCTCTTTAGGCAGCCCTGCAGCTCATGGGGCGGGGGCTGAGAGCCCAAACCTCACTGATCTATGCAAAGGCCAGGAGGTGGGAACAACTCCTCCACCACTGCTGGTGACTTGGCAAGGAGATGTTTGACGACTTCTTGGTGGCTCCTCCAAGGTGTCCACTACTCCTCCCTTCACTTGAAAATACAGCGTTATGTTCTCTCCTGATCTATACCAAAACAAAGCGGGAGGGCAATCGTCTGGTTATAACACTAATACTTCAACAGCAGGCTCTCTGTCACTGTCTTCTGTTGCAGTTATCTTTCTTGATTTAATTTCGTGGAAGGTAGAGCTGACTTTTGTTCCCTGGATATAGTTCTCAAGTTCATGTCAACAGAGATGCACTTGTACCTTAAGCAAGACTAATCTAAAATGAATGTGCTTCCTGTCTGCCCAGAACACTGAGCAACCTCATGAAGAATGACTGTTGCAAATATCAGTAATGTTAGGATACAGTGTTATTACAGAGTTTTTGTGATGTATTTTTACTACTTTTTTCAGTTACTCCTACCCTCGTATGTCAGCAAGCTGACTTAGTGGCTCAGGATTTGCTCCAATGGGTGGAAGTCAAGGAAAGAAAAGCAATTCTTGAGCTTGATGGGTGTTACATTCTGCCTTAATGCATCTTGTAACTGATCTGTCAGAAATATTTCAGACCTATTAATCCTGAAAATCTTTCAGCTCATCTGTATGATTTGTGCTGATAGTTCTCCTCTCTTGGACCAATGATAACAAGGCTTTATAGAATTCCTGCGTAGTTAACGGCAGATGCAACCCTTATCAGGGTGATGAATCCCACCTGTTGAATGGGCCAAAGCAAGGACAAAAAGGCCCAGAGCCTTGAGCCCAAGGGCTGCTGACAGGCGAAAGGAGATGGAAAAACAGCAAGAGAGGCTGTCTAATGACAGCACTGGTAGTGCTTCCTTTCTACTAGTCTCTGTTTGCATTATCTATTGAAGCTGATTCTTTTTCGGTGGGGTATGCAGGTGGAGATATTTAACTGGTATACTGTCTCCAGGAGTTTTTATGGCAGCTAGGATGATGAGCGTAGGGTTCAGCTAGAACTGGTTAGGTGCCATTGCAATGCAAACAAACTGAATATAACCCCGAGCAATTCCAGGTGGGGGATCCCTTTCCCAGCTCCAAAAGGTGGGTGGTGGGTATCATGAGCAGAGTCAACCTGGAACCTGAAGGGACTTGGAAAATACCTGATCAGTGCAGTGTTTTCAATGTGCTGAGCAGGTGAAAGAAATGAAGAGGGCAGAAGGGCAGGGGCAGACAAAGTACACACTAGAAGGCTGATTCTTCTTGTGCTGAATATTACCCAGCTAGTTGAACTCTCATCCTTACTGTGATCTGATCTTTTGTTTGATATTGCCCCCCACTTCCCTTCTTCATACACTTCTGTCCAACTTGTACTACTTGACCATTTGTAGACACCTTGAACTTGATGTAGTCCCACTGAGGCAGTTGCCTTCATCCTAAACATCAGAGAACTAGAAAGCGCTAGGTATTTTGAAGATATTTTCCTCCTGTGTTCTTGATGGGAGGGTGATTTTCTGATGTTTGACAAAAGCCAGTTGGTTTTTAACCTGGAACTCAAGGCTAAGACATGTTTCGAATGCATTACTGAGATACCAACTGTCCAGACCAGACATGAAGACAGTGGAGCATTAGAAGCAGAAGAGATAGAAATTTATATTTACTGAAAGTGTGGCTGGCTTTTAGCAGCTCTGGATGTGCAGGAATGTGTTCTGGTGAGACAGCATAAGAGAGGAGATTGAAATTCAAACTGTTCATCTTCAGGTTGCCAGCTCAGGTTGGGTTAAGATTCATTTGCTGATGTAAACAGCTTCTAGAAAGAGACAGAAAGGTATTAGTATCTGTCAGCACTGGTAAATTGTATAAATGAGTTGTGGGTGGAACAATTTATAGTGGTTTTTGACTGCAGTCTGTTGTTCTTCAGCAGAAAGGGTAACAATAGAGACTAAATCACCATCGGTGCATGCCAAAGACTTTATCAGACCTGGATGGGCTTGAGACTCATTACTAACTCTGATGCTTTTGCCAGAGCCAGAACTGGAGGAGATCTCACAGACCTGTGGTGCCAGCTCTCCCCAGACAGGCAGCGATTCTCACCTCTGCAAGGGGTGCCTTCATTTCCAGACTCTTCCTGCCAATGGATTTGGTGGAAGGATCTGCCCTTACTTCCATAAAATATAGCTGATTCCTTTATAGAAGTTAAATGCCATTTATAACAGGGCAGAACAGGCTGTTCAGATGAGCTAGGCAAGCTGGACCATGTCCCACGCAACACACAATTGGCTGTGTTTTTTAACAACCACACCAGAATGCCTTCTTTACCAGTTTAATAAGCACATGCTTGTTAAACAGACATAATTCTTGAGGCACTGTAGGAAATAAAAATGTAAAAGTATTTTTTTTTGCCAAGTGTTTGTTCCAAAGAGATCTGCTGTTCAATAAAGACTGCCTGTTCTTGGCTCTTCTGCCGCCTCCAGAGCGGCTCAGAAGCGTGTGTATGTGTTTGGCGGAGGGGAGAGCGGTTTCTCCAAAAGCTGGTGTGGCCGTAGGTCAGTTCATTCAGTGTGGTGACCCAGAGCCAGGATGGAAGCCTTGGTGTGACATTTTTGCTACAAAGCCATGCTATACCCATTTCAACAGCTAGTCTGTAAACATCTTAGAGCTGGTGGTATTGCACAGACCGTAGGGTGCCTCTCCTGCCTCAGTCGTCTCACATCAGCAGTGCCATAGGCATGGGTGACCTGATTTCAGTGACAGCAGAAAATGAAGCGGCTCTGTATCTTCCCCTCTCTGGAGGGGCTGGAGCTGCTCAGACTTGTAGCTGTAATCCTGTCGTGAGACAGGAATGTGTGTTACAGCAGCCTGGGCTAATAGCGGGGTTAATGCCCGCTTCATGGCATTCCCTTTTCCCTTCTCTCCTCACCTGCCACTGTAAATTCCTGCTCCAGCAAAGAACTGTCAAGATTAGAGCCTTTGTTTAGAGCACTCAGACCCAAATCTTTTCTTTGCAAAGTTGAGGCCTAACTTGCCATCCTCAGAAGGGGTAGTTATTTTGTGTTTGTCTTACAATACCACCTAGAGGCCTTAGCTGACTTCGGGTTGATAAACGCTCAGCTTTTTCCAAAAACAGCAGTCTTTAAGGCTTTTCTTTAACTGGATGCTCCAGAAATGAAAGCCCCAGGAAGATGAGTCACACAGGAGTTGTGGTGTTTTCTTCCCGGCGGACATCAGAGCAGTTTCACCAGTATTACTGATTCGTGCAAGCTTCTCGGAAGAGGGATTACTTTTTCTGCAGGGATTGCTTTTTCTGCAGTGACAACTTTGCAAATGTCCTGGTCCAGACGCAAGTTACTTCAAAAATAAGAGGGAACATGGCTGTTGCACCCCTCTGGCTACCCTTCCCATATGGTTCAGAGTCAAAGACTTTGGGAAGGCAGTCTACCCAAGTGTTAAGTTTGAGGCTATCTCATGTAAGTATCGGAAAACCGAAATGGAGAATGAAAATGTGCTGAAGCGGTGGATCAAGATGTACAGAAGAGTATGGAGCACCCTGCTAGAGAGTAGTCTTGCCAGCAGCAGAAAGTGGGACCGTTTCCTATCTCACCCTGAGGGAGTCACTCACTTACCTGATGCTGTTGTTGCTCAAATGTAGCTCTTTCACATCAGGGCATGGTGATGCCCCACTCAGGGTCAAGCAGCTCTTGTAGAAATGAACTCCCTTCTGGTATTTCTTCTTAATGTGTTGGGAAGCAGGACAGGTTTTCTGTAAGCAGCGAGGAATGGTGCTTTCTTATTCTGCCTGTGATTTCTCGAGCTGGCATGCTTTGTTTTGAAAAGTGTGTGAATAACTGTAACACCTGATTTACTAAAGGGTCTTGTTTTTAATCCACACACCCAACTGCTTACTACCAAGAGGAAAAAAGTCTTTTACCTTGTGCCATAAACCCAGGCCTAAAATTAGACCTTAACTCCCCATATCCCAGAAAAAAAATAATCTACATTCAGTGTAGAAAACGGAATTAAATTGTTAACAAACAATATAAAGGCTCTTAGATGACAGAAACGGTAATCCTAACTTAAAAAAAATAAAAATAAATACTGTCTTTAACAGAATGTTGTCTTAACTACTTCTAACAGGCTCTGGTGTTCAGTTGTACATCTTCCGGCTCTCGCAACAAGATGGGCAGGGCTACTATTAATAAAGGCAGTAGAAGGAATAAGACGGGTCCCATGGGGAAAAGGATTATGTGATCGCATACCGAAACCTGCATCCTCAAGCACACAGATAAGGTAAGACAAGCCAGGCTTGCTGTGGGAACAAATTTGCAAGTGCTTCACAGCTGGGTAATGCTTCGCGTTACATTTCTGGATGTCGTCTCCTAAGTTTTAGCATATTAAAACCTAGGGGGATGAGGGACAGGAGGCAGGTAGGAGTAGTCTTGGTAGCTTCCGCCCAGCATGAGTGATCACTGAGGATGAATTTTTTAGAGCTGCTGTCCAGAGGGGTTGGTAGCCGGAGGAGAGGGCTCACTGCAGTGTGGACACCCCACCGGCGGTGATGGAGATGCTTTGCCAGTGGGCTCCATCATCAGCTGTGGGGCCAGGGAGGAATCTGATGCTCAGAAATAATGGGATCCACTCCATCTGGGCAACGGGTCCTGGAGTTAGGGACCCCACTGACCCTCTTTGACCCCCAGGTTACCTGTTTTCCCAGCTGCTCTCCCCTCCTCTTTCCATACTCTCCTCTGTAAGTGACTCTCACTCCCACTCCATCTCCTCCTTCTTACCACAGCCTCTGTGTACACCATCTCCTCTTGCCATGTCCTCCTTCATCCTCCTGAGGCAAAAAGGCTGTCGCTGCCCATCTCCAGGTTGCTCCATCTCGGGTGGTGCAGAGGCCACCCTCTCCGGGATGCCCCTGCCCCATCTCTCCCAGCCTTCTGCTTTGGCAAAACCAAAGTGTGTGGCCAAGAGGTCTCCTGGCCACTACAGGGATCCCTGGCTGAGTTTTTAGAGCTGCCACAAGGTGGTGAGGTGCCACAGCTTCCCAACCAAGTGGCAATCAGTTCTTTTGGGTTTGGTTTTTGGTTTGGGGTTGTTTTTTTTTTTTCTTTAAGGTACCCAAAGTCAGTGGCAATGTAACTGCTGAAACAATACCAAAATTTGGCTTTAGCCAGAAACATGCTACTGAATTCTTTAGTCCATACCATTATATTTTTGGCAATGCTATAAACAGAAGCAAACCAGTCCTTACAATGACATGTACGTGACACTAGACCTGCTTTACAGTTAGTCTGAAGCCTTTTACAGTAGGTACAGAAGTGGTTTGATTCCCATGCATTTGTATATAAAATACATAGTGCTGTATCTTTGTAGGGCATATAAAAAAATTAGTCAATTATAGGTTTTTTAATTGTTCTATGGCCCTCTAATTGAGTACAGCCTTCTTTAAAGACATGTTCACATATATTATCCACCAACCAAACCTTTTTCAATGCCTGTAGCCTTTGGCATTACATATGAGATTATTCACAGAATGGTTTAAAGACTGGTTTTTGTCTATTTTCAGCGGCACTTAGCATCAGCATGGCACAGTTTCTTCATTTGAAGTGTAACATTTTTAAGATCAAAGCTAACCTATTCTGTGTGAACTCCTTTACAGAATTTCAGCTCAGGAATGCAAAAGCGGGATTATTATTTTATTTTTCTAAGCATCTCAGCTGCATTTCTGTGCATCTTCTTTAAGTGGCTTATTCTGCAGAAGAGTCTGATGTCCTGCTCTGATGCCTTTTCTCTAATGTTTTGTCGCGTGCTGCTGTACGCAGCCTGGGATGATTCAGAGTTTAATAGTTGGCCCTTTGCCTACAGAGGTGTAGGAGTGATGAAAAAGGCAGCCCCAGGGAGCCACGGCGTGACCGGTGCAGTGGGCAGCGCAGGCAGCGTCGCGGTGTGCTGCCTGGAACTGCCAGCCGTTCCGGTGGGCTCTGTGACGCCAAATGCACAGTAACACGCACAAGGGGTGTTGCTTGAACGTCCGATCCCTAGAGCGTGCTCACTCGCTCTTGCCAGAGCTGAAATACGGGCTCAGAAATACTGCTTGGGTCACACTTTGCATACGCATTTTTCTCTATGTGTTTTCATCTTATCAAGAGATGCTTTGTGTAGCTAATGCAAATTACATATCCATCTTCCTCCAGGAACAGAAGGAAAAAATAATAGAATAAGGGACTGGGTGTTTGCTTTGGCTTCTAGCGCAAAGTGTAAGCGGCTACCATAGCAATGTGAAGCAGAATTTAATATTTCATATTGTTTAGCAGATAAACAACAAAGGCAAACGTTGCTGTTTCATGTACAAGGCAGTGTGGGAAGCTGATGAAAGTAGGAGATGGAGACATCTTAGACGATGGCAGTGAAAAGCTCTGCTGTAAACATTGAGCTAGAAGCAGAAAGTAGCTTGAGCCTTACTTAGGTAACAGCTTTTCAGTCCCTGCAGAGCAGGGATGCAGCTCAGAGGCCAGAGTTGCAAGTTTGAATGAGAGCGCGAAGTCAAAATTATCCAGCACAAATCAGATCACAAGCATCTCATTTGGAGCTTCTCAGCTGAATGCATTTGGCGGGGAATAACACAAGATGGCTATACTGAAGGCTGCAGTGGCACTGCTACGTTTTTCAGATGAGCAGCTTGCAGAATTTCTTGTCTCCTTTCTACCTTTTATCCTTGGGAATAGTGTTCTCGATGAACCTTTTGGTTTATAATGCTCATCATTATCTAAATTGCTTTTTGTCTTTCAGTTATCACTGCCTCTTCTTGTAGGCGGTGTTCACAGAAACTTCTTCTAGGGCTAGAAAAATGATGAGTAACCCTTTGTTTGCCTTTCCGTCTTCTCTTGATTTTAATAAGACATGAAAGGCAAAAATCTGAGACATCTGTTGTTTCTTTCAGCCTTTTCCACAGAGACATTAGATAGTATATCAAGCACTCAACTGACAAATCAACTCACCTTGTGAGAACACTCTGATTTATTAGATTGTTGCATTGCGCTAGTTTTGTACAATGTAAGGAATAATTTTTTTTTCTCCGACACTTCCTCCATTTTTTGTATTAAAGCAGTATTTTCTCATAGTTTTACGGTATTTTATTATATATGAGTAACGATATGCTTGATATTTAGAATGTGAAGGAAGTTAGTTAAAAAGAATGCAACTAAACCCCAAAATAATCTTCTGATCAGGCCCAGATATGTGGTTAATGCATGATTTGTCATCTACTGTAACTAACGAACCTTACTGTAGAATCAGTATACAAATAAAAAGCACTGGCAGAGTAAGAATATGATACATACTACTTCTGGTGGTAGAAATAGTGAGAAGGTGATATATACTGCTTCTGGCAATAGAAATAGCATATATTCTCATCCAAGGAATAGAGCAAACTTCATTTTGGTAAAATGGGGTGAACCAAGAATAATTTTAAAGTCAAGGTGGTTACTGAAAACTAATTTTATTGTGACAAGCAGGATTTTTATCCCCAATGCTCACTCTAAGGAGTTCTTGTATGACCTGTTTTGACAGGGAAGACACAGTGGAGTGTCCTGTGGGGGCAAATCACTGGCGAGTGCGCTGCCCTGTGAGGTCCTCCTCCGTTTTCACTTTCTGTGATTCTTGGTTTCAGACTCTAGTGGGCACTTGCAACATTTTAAAAGGCGACGTAACACTGAGAAGCTATAGGGCAAACCCCATCTCCAGCTGACCCATGCAGCAAGCTCATTTGGGTGGCTGAGGGCTCACAGAAATGAGTTGCTCTGTGTAGGCTCCAAGAGCAGGGAGTCCTCTTAAAGGTTAACAAAATCTTTGGGCCAAGTTTAGTCCCGGTAAAACTCCACTGCAAACAGTTTTTTCCCTCTCCTGAACCGCCCTTTAGGAGCTTCTTGGAATTTCTAGTGCAAGATTCATTACACAGTTTCTTTACCTGTGTTTATAGTATGGCCAGTAACAGCGCTTGAGTGAGTTGTAGGAGCTTCCCTGTGGTATGGCAGATCAGCAAAATGAAGAGTGTGGCAAAGGATATATTTCTTTGGTACTTGATGATGAACAGTTGGACAAGTAGGAGAAAGTTTGTCTGATATTTTTATGGAAGTAAGTTTGCTACTCCTTGGTCCCTTTACTTCTGCCTTATTGAAAGACTTCCAGAAATGCTGGTTAACCTGGTGAGAATCCTTATGGTGACTTGGAGCTTTGTCTCAGTCCCTAAATTCCTACTAAGAGCCCAGTTTTCTGCTGGCATGAATTGATAGAGCTCCACAGCATACAATAATGCCATGGTGATTTTTATCAGCAAAATACCTGGCATAATTGTCTTAGTGTAGCAAGTGTGGTCAAGTGGCGTAATGTAATCCAGCACCGTCTGAAGAATGCATGTGACAGCATTGTTTTGCAAGAAGGGAGCAGAGGGTGTGTTGGAAGGAGAGCCCAAATGCTCTTTAATTCAAGGAACTAGCATCTGACCCTAATTATGTAGTGAAAATGGAGGTAATGCAAGCACCAGAAAACGGACAAGTCTGCAACAGGAACAAAAGCATCAACTGCTGTTGAGCTGTATGCAAAGTTCAGCTGAGAGAGAGAGAGAGAGAAAGTGGCTCCAGTTGCACATAAATACTTGATGGAAAGTGTGCTGAGAAAGCAGGGCAATGGGTTATTTCTCATAAGCTACAAAATTGCTTAATATAAGTGAAATGAATTGTCCTTCCTTTAGAAATTAATTATGAAGGCAACTTTACTGAGCAGCATAACAAAGATGTAGGCAAAATAACAGTGGCATTGAATTAAAAAGTTATGCATAATGAATGGTCTGTTAACAGGCCTATGATCAGTACCAAGAGACCTTGACTGTTGTATAGTAACATACTTAAGTTTCTAAGTAACTGATTTTATAATTTAGTTTGACATGATGTTAGTTGTTTATCAAAGAACAAGGTCTAAAATAGCACTGTGAACTCCAGGAATACCTTATCAAGAATTAACTTTTTGTATTTGGTGACACTTCATTAGGTTTCAGTGTGTTCTTTCCCTAAGAATTCTCCCACGATAAATGTCTGTCCACACCAAACTCTGATTATGTCCATGTTTCATAATGAAATTGTGAGCACAGAGATACTTGATCCTACATGGCTAAGATTTAGTTTTTTCACCCAATCTGATAGATCATCCCTTAGCTATTGTCATTTATCATCAGGTAACACATTGTAACTATTTAAAGATACCAGAACAAGGACTACTAGGAGCAAATGCTGGTAAAGTGTTTGCAGATGAGCAATATGCAGACCAGATACCTGTTAATAGGCAACTTATGAAATTTCCAGCGTGCTGGTAAGTCTGTGTGGAGTAACTTCTTTTGTAGTGCGGAACCTTGGATCCTCTTTCAAGCAGCTATGTTCACATGCAGTATTACCACCTCCTCTCCCCTCTTTGCAGAATACCATAGAAGAGAGAGCACCCGACCAGAGGTATCAGTGGAGGGAGAGTTTCATTCACAGAATGATTGAGGTTGGAAGGAACATCTGGGGGCCATCTTGTCCAACCTTCCTGCTCAAGCAGGGCCACCTACAGCCAGTAGCCCATGACCATGGCTTTTCAGTATCTCCAAGGATGAACACTCCACAGCCTCTCTGGGCAACCTGTGCCAGTGCTTGGTCACCCTCACAGTGAAAAAGTGTTTCCTGATGTTCAGAGGAAACCTCTTGTGTGTTCCAGTTTGTGTCTTGTCCCGTCACTGGCACCACTGGTAAGAACCTGGCTCCATCCTCTTTGCACCCTCCCATCAGGTATTTATATACACTGAGATTCCCCTGAGCCTTCTCTTCTCCAGGCTGAACAGTCCCAGCTCTCTCAGCCTTTCCTCATGTGTGAGGTGCTCCAGTCCCTTAACTGTCTTAGAGGTCCTTTGCTGAACTCTCTCTTTTATATGTAAAAAAAGACTTTAACAATCAATATTTGGTGCAAAATTTTCCATCTGAAACCCAGGGAATTGATTTGGGAACTGTGTAAGAGGGACTACCAGCTCTTGGGCTGCAGAGCTGTTACTGGCAGAGTTACTGGTGAGTTTGTGTTTTTAATGACTCAGGTCACTGGTGTAGCATCCGTAGCAAAAAAACCCATGTTACAACTGCTTTAAGAAGTGATGTGGTGCCTCGGCCAGGGGCCTATTCCTTCCCTCAGACTGGACAAAACAAGTCTCAGATGTTCTGAGTGAACACAGTAACGTACTTTCTGAGGAGAAACAGGATGCTTGAAAATGTTTCTTGCAAGGACATTCCCGTACAGACTCTCTGCTCTGCTCTGGCAGCCCATTTTATCTGAAGAGCTACAGAATAAACCAGAGCAGAACCCCAGAGGACACATATGAGCCACTGCAACAACTGGTGAAGCACAGCCTCCCCAGTGTGATACTGGTGAAAAGGGGTCCCCCACCTCAGGAAAGAGGCCTGGAGAGTGACTCAGTTTCTAGCTTTCCAAGAGCATGGTATTTGTTCCTGCCAGGCTGGAAGCAAAGGGGATCTTTTATTTTGCTGGTAGGAACATAGTGAATCACTTCTGAGCTGTTACCTCTAAATATGTGTCCGTGCAGGTGTTGGCAGGTATTCACATCTTAGCGGGTGAAACCCAGCACCTGTCTGTGCTTGCAGACAGAGGGAGCACCTATTTCCACCAAATTATAGAAGGTAAGCATCCACAAAGTATGATGTACTGCTATGAAGGGCAGGTAGGTATAATTTGCCTAGTTATATTTTAATATTTGCAAATTTAATATGCAGGGTTGTTAATTACGGTATAATTAGAGCATTCTAAAATGCCATGCTAAATACTTAATCTTCTTCTGATATATCAGTTTGTGCCTTTTTTTGTGCAGATAGAGATGTTTGCCATCCTAGATGGGGATAAGTAGCAAAGATCATGCCAGTGTCTCTAATCAAATGGTTAAGTTTTTCAAATGAATCCATATTATCTGAGTTTTTTATTTTTAATCATACTTATACTCCAGCTTGAATGTGTGTTGATTAGTTAGTTGTCATCTTAGGGAAACAAGAAGTGCTTATATTTACCCAGATATATTATGCTAGTCATTATTCAGCACTGATTGGTTTGATGGAAAAATATACATTACCTCAGCAGATAAGCTGCTTAGTCTTATTCATCGTGTTAATTATATACTCAAATAGCTATTGCCATTTCTTTTTTTTTGAGTTTATTAACAGTTGTTTATCTGTGCAGTGATTATGTAGTTTATTCTTCCTTGTCCCCCCCATCCCCCCACCCCAAAATATGTCTGCTCTGAAAGTGGCAAACATATGGCTGTAGTTATGCCCTGAGGGTCACTTCAGCCTGTAGTCACAGTTGTTTCCATAAGGTAGCTCTCCTCAACAGGAGGATGATGAATCCTCAAGAGTTAATTTAGGCTTTGCAGGGACTGATGGATGCCACTGCTTCAGAAGAGAAGGCCCTTCTCTCCCAGCCAGAGGAGGTCCACTACTCCCTTCTTTGCCATTTGGTGTTGGAGATGTTGGGGTTTTATTCACATATGAGAGGTAAGATTGTCTTTGTGTCCATTAAAAGGTCCAAGTAACTTTTAGCCCAAATGAGGAATAGGAATATGCACATTCTAGCACGGCAAACTACTACACCAAATTTCTGGTGGTAGTACCTATTTGATAAGGTACCACACTCTTTACTTCTGCATGTACAATTATCTGTGGTGTTCTGTTAAACAGCTAATTTATGAGAAAATAATTTATATTCTATAAAGATGAATAGATAAGGTTCACAATCTACTGTCTAGATGATTCCAGGGCAAAATAATTCATTCACATGATAATTGTTTCCAGTTCTTAGCTCTTCACTCCAGATTCTGTGAATTTAGGAGTTACGTGCATAATCACTAACATTTGCTTCAATTTGTCATTCTGTGATATTTTCAACTTGCAAAGTCCATCTGTGTGAATGCTCATCAAAGTCCCATCCAGGAGGAGAACAGGCATAAAGCATGTTATTAACCATGAAAAAAATTGCAAAAATTATATGAAAGCTAATTATTAGTAAGATCCTGCACAGGTACAACAGTCTGAGTTACACATACATGTTGGGAACTGTTCATTTTCATCAGCTTCAAGCATTAGTGAAAACAACAGGAGATGCCCAACACCTCACTAAGATCTATCCCAAGGGAAGACAAAGAAAGTTAAACCTCAGTATTTTTCTTTATCTTCCATTTTCTATACAATTATCCTATTTTATATGGGTTTTGGCTACTGTGAAGTTGAGAATACCAGCCAGGTTCTCATCCATTGCAGCTCTAACTTCCTTTGTTACTTGTTTTTCTCTCACTGTTCGATATGGCCCCAACTGCATGGTTCCCTTCATGCTGTCTGCTATGAATATCTTTTCTTATTCACCTCAGCATCTACTCCTGTAGGTATTACAAAGGAATGTCTCCAGAGCAGAGGATACAGTGAAAACAATGATTCCTTTAATTTTTGGCTATTTTAGTAGCTCCTTAAAACTATGAACATTATTCTTGTTCCACCCTGTCCACTGGTTATTCAACTGCAGAAATGTTTGATGGGGATGGATGTGATTTTATAAAGATCTCTCAGAAGACTGAAGGCACTCTAATACTGAATACTGATCTCAGGCAAATTCTGAATGCTTTGTGTGCCTTCTGTCCACTTTGGCTTTTGTTCATCTTTATTACGCTTGTGAGGATACTGGAAACCTCTCATCACAAAAAGTGCAGGAACGCTATATAAGTTTTAGTAAGCAATATAAGTTTCAACAAGTAAACAAATATTTGTATTGTTTGTCTGCACACAGCTTAAACTGATGGGGGACAGCTCTTGTGAAAAGAGGTATGTGTATATATATTAAACACATCATCAGTAGGAACATGTTGATAAAAAGCTACAGCCGGCAAAATGAACATTTGGAGAAATTCCAAAAGATGGTCATCAAATGCCTCCTGAAAAATGCCTCCAAAACCTGATAGTAGCAGGAAGAAATGATGAAACCCAAGCTACCTTGTGACTGGAAGAGTTCACGTACAGGCACAAAAGAAATTGCCTCTCCAGGAATAGCATAATCGTTTCAAAAGTACCCAGCTCTTTGGCACTGCCCCTCCTGTTCTCTCTCGATATGAACAGTAAGACCTGCTCTGTTCTTAGATCAGCAGGGTCAGGGACAGGCTTGTGACTACTCTGTTCGCAAGAGTTTGCAGCTATCTTCTTTGTAGCCTCTTCCAGTGTTTCCACTAATAAAACCTTTATTAATACCTAACCTCTCTCCCCTCTTACAGTTTAAACCCTGCACTAATTCTCCAACCCAATGGTTACTGAGGACAGCTTATTAACAACTTTGTGATAGTCCTTAACTGATATCAAGGCCGTCATCATTTTTTCCCTGGGTTTTCCCTACAGGAGATGATCCCCCCCAAACACACCCTTTTTTTTTTTTTTCTCGCAGGCCCAGGTTACATTTAGAACTGATGGCTCTCATCGCAGGCTCTCTGCAGACTCTTCCTGACAGGTCTGTGTTTCTATTTGACACGTGGTAGTAGGAGCTGGCGTGCCATTCTGCCTGATGTCTCACCAGATTCAAGCACGGCAGGAAGAAAGCACAGTATGTCTTACATACTTATTTATATTCCAGATTTTGACTTTTTTCACAGCCGTATATTACCTTAATTTACTCAAACTTCCAGAAATGATGCACTTATTTTACTGATGCATTTGATTATTATTGTTTCTATGTAGCATAACAAGCATTGTGTAGAATGATGCCCAGCATAAATCACTGCTCCACTTGGGCAAGAGCTGAATTACAATCCCCCTTTCTACAGTGCTTCTAGCCTTCCCCATCATGTCTTTCTTCCATTTTCCTACCAAGTATAATACATGATTCTCAAAACTTTGCGCAGTCTGTGACAAAGCTGTTCCTGGTCTTGGAAGAACAGGCACATATGGCCGGAACCTAAAGATACAGTGAATCCATCTGAATTTTTGTCTCCAAACGGACATGGATTATCCATCACATCATGTCCAATAGAAAGTGACTCAATCCTTGATTTTTTTTCCCCAACACTGGTACTGATTCTGTACTGTTTTCAGACACCTTTAGTCTTAGCTTTCCTGTTTAACAAAGAAGAAATAGTACTCTTGAAATGCTATCACTAGAAGCTCGTTAGGTATGTTCAAAGTACAATGTTGCTTTTCTTTGATAGAGGAAGCAATTGCTACCCAGTCCCTACTTAAACACTGTGAAATCCCACGTTGGATGCTTCTATTCCCTTTAATTGCTCAGGCCTTTTATGATCTTAGCGGTTTATGGCATCGGTTATCAAATTGCTATGTAGACATTATATTACATAGAACTAGGATTATGGACTAACTCTTATTTAAAATAACCCTGAAACAATGAACTGAATTCATGATCCAGGGAAACATTTCTGGGGATATTAAATCCTTAGAGCACAGGGGGATCCATTAGCAAATTTAGTAATGGAGTTAATTTCTCTGTTGTCTGATAACTTAGAAAAAGAAAAGCAACACTTGATTAACAGTTGATTTAATATCTTGGAGGAACAATGTTGTAGTAGCACCCATCCTACCATTGCAACCAAAAGGATCTGCAACAGGGACATCTTTGTTTTAAATGCTTACTTTTTATGGTATTGTAACTTGATGTAGGTCTAAGTGAATAATAACAATAATGATGAAGCAGCAATATAGAAATTATGGCAGGGAATTCTTTTGACAGAGCCATAATACTTTAATTTGAATAAATAAAAAAAAAAAAAAAAAGGAAGAATCGGCTTACTGTCTCTAAATCACAAAATCAAAGAGATTTTATGCCCTGTTCTGATCGCGTACAACAGACAGAACATTGTTGCAAGATGAAGATGTCCGGTGTCTTGGCACAGTGCAGGGATAAGCAACCCTACAATGACTCTTTTGCAAATCCTGCTATTGCGCTGCATGAAAGAAATTGGTTTGGAAATGGAGGGGGGTGGTATCACCAATGGGAAGAAGGGCTTGGAATGAGACCTGTGGCTGAAGGGAAGCCAACAGGCAGCCCAAGAAAAGACATTAAAAAGTAAAACACTGGCAAAACTGCTCTGACTTGAAGCAGGGGCTATTTGAAACCGAGGTCAGCCCAGAACTCTAAGGACCTAAATAGGACCTCTCTGTTCCTTCAAATGGAGGCATTTATTGATGTGTGTGACTTTATTTGTAGTTTTTACGTTCGGCTTCTGGTGACAGACATAGATTTTGGTTGACTCTTTTCCACTAGGCTGAAAAGCCCTCAAGTATTGAGGATTTTCTCCTGTGAAATTAACAAAATCAAATAATCTGTTTCCTTTTCGCTCAATTAAAAAGATCAAGGGTTTGAAGTCTCTCATTGTAAAGCACTCTCCTCAAACCCTAGGTCATTTTTTTCTCTTATGCTTTCTCTGTAAATGTCTCTGTACCATCTTTTGAAGCACTGGATACAATAACTTTATTTTGGTCTTGTCAGTGTCATAGAAGAAATTTTTTCCCTGCTGTCAGTGTACATCTCATTCTTTTGCTGCAGTACCTTACTGGCAGCACATATGTAATTACTTGCACTTTGCCTCCCATTTCCTCTACAGAGCCTTCATTTTCCAAGATAATTTCCCGTTCTCTGCATATGAATCCACTTCTAGGAGCATGAATTTATAACTTTGCATTTGGTACAGTTAAATGTGTTTTGTGCTGACTAGTTCAAAATAAGCTGACTAGCTTATGTACTTCCCCGCGTGGCCTCCTTTGCCTTACCTGAGCGCACCATGCTTATGAGACACCATTGTAGCTCACGTGGATCTCCTGGCTTCTTTCCAGGATCCTACATGTGTTATTAACTACCTCTAGGACAGATAATGCTGTAAAACATCAACATGGAGTCTCTTGTCATTTTAAAGGTTTACTAGGTCAAGGTGAGAAGGCTAGAGGATGCAGTCTGGGAGGAAGGAGGCAGGAGGACCGAGCAATTCTTTGTGATGAGGTTTTTTTCCTTGCCTTGCCAGGTATTTATCTAATGTTGCCATGTCTGTGGCATGCTGTTTTTTCTGACCCGCCCGCCATGGCGAATGATCTGTGTTTGCCAAAGGAGGGAGGGAGGGAGGTGTATGATTTGTACCTTTGCCCATGCAAATCGAAAGGTAGCCGTCACTCAGTTGACGGCTACTGAAGCTCAGCAAAACAGCTGAGGCAGAAAGAAATTCTGCGGTGCACTCAGTGTCAGCCTTGGGATAAGCCGGGCAAGGTAACCATTTTAATACAGAGATCGTCACTGGCTCCCCTCCTTTTTCACACGGGGATCATCAGATGACAGCAGAGAGAGGAACTGCGTTCTTCTGAGATGAACACAGCGGGGACCCTGTCGAAGCCCTCTGCCCTCCTGGTGTTCCAAGGCTGTGGCTTAGTGCTGGACACTGGAACCGGCATGCAGTTGTTTCCCTCGGATCCTCACAAACAGTAGTGCAACCCTCCAGGTTTTTTTTTTTTTTTTTTTTTTTTTTTTCCCCAAACCTTTTAGCTTTCTTCGTACCGTGGTACTCAAATAGCATTTTTACGTCCTCCCACCGCTCCTCCGGGCAGCGCACGGATCCCAAGTGGAAAACTTCCCCGTGCAAATCGTGCAAAAGGGCTTATTGAAACCGCACGCACCGCAGCGGTGGGGGAGGGCTTCTCCCCGGCTCACGGGGGACACCCCCCCTCCCCCGGGAGACCCGTGCCCGGGGTCCGGCGGGAAGGGCGCTCAGGGCCTGTCTGTGCCTGCCTGAGGGCGGCTGGCGCCCCGACCGCGCCGACGGGGTTACGAGGACCTATGTCTCCTCAGAGCGGTGGCCTGCCGCTGGAGATTTCCCCCCCCCTCCTACCCCCGGGCTAACAACCCGACCAGCCCCACCCCGAGGCCCTGCCCGGCCTGGGGCGAGAGCGGGGGCGGGGGGAGGCACAGGAGCCCTGAGGCCGCGGCTGCGCGGGCTGCGCGTGAGGCTGTCAGCCGGCGCCTGCCCGCGGGCCGGGGGTGCCGCCGTGCCCGCACCCTCGCACATGCTCACTGGGGCGCCGCGGGAGTCTGGGCATGTGCAGAGCGGGCCGGGCCGCTCGCCGCGCCCGCCGCGCCCCGGGGCTCCGGCAGCCGCC